>JAUJPP010000005.1:33404310-34004310 GCA_030562195.1 Nipponacmea schrenckii
CAATGTGCAATTCTTGCCTGATTTTGATGAAAATTGGTGTGAAAGTATGTTATAACTCAAGGATAAACCCTATTGAAAATCAGCAAAATCGAAAAACATTTAGTATGAGTTATTGCCCTTGTTCTTGAAAACCCGTTCAATTTTAGTTTGTAAACAATTCTTAATGGATTTTGATGAAACTTGGCTTGAGTATTTGTTATCACCCAAGGATGAAGCCTATTGAAAACCAGTAAAATCAAAAAAAAAATTAATATCAGTTATTGCCCTTGTTTTTGAAAACGCGTTCAATTTTTGACTCTAAATCACTCTACATAGCACAGTTATTGACCGATTCTGACAAAACTTGTTGAAATTGTTAAATATCACCCAAGGATGAACCCTTTTGAAAATAGAAAATATCAAAATATATCTGATACGAATTATTGCCCTTTTTCTATAAAATGTGTTGGATTTTTGCCTTGTAAATACTCTACAAGTCACAATTCTTGAGCGATTTTGACGTAACTTTGCATGAGTATTTGTAATCACCTAAGGATGAACCCTATTGAAATTCAGTTAAATCAAAAAATATTTAGTATCAGTAATTGCCCTTGTTTTTGAAAACACGTTCAGTTTTAGCTTGTAAACACTCTAGAAAGAACAATTCTTAATGGATTTTGATTAAACTTGGCTTGAGTATTTGTTTTTACCCAAAGATGAACCCTATTATAAATCAAATAATTCGAAATATATTTAGTGTCAGTTATAGCCCTTGTTCTTGAAAACGCATTCAATTTTAGTTTGAAAAAAAAAATTTTTGGTTTTTGATGAAACTTGGCTTGAGTCTTTGTTTTCTCCCAAGGATGAACTCTATTGAAAATCGAAAAATATTTAGTACAAATTATTGCCCTTGTTTTTGAAAACGTGTTCAATTTAACTCGTAAACACTCTAGAAAGAACAATTTTGAATGGATTTTGATGAAGCTTGGCTTTAGTATTTGTTTTCTCACAAGGATAAACCCTATTGAAAATCAGATAAATCGAAAAATATTTAGTGTCATTTATTGGGCCTGTTTTCAAAAACGCTTTCAACTTTTGGCTTGTGAACACTCTAAACATCCATTTTTGACAAAACTTGCTGAAATTGTTTAATATCAACCAAGAATGAGCCTTATTAAGAATTAAAAATATTAAAATATTATTTTAAGGGTGAACCCTATTGCAAATCATAAAAATATTTAATGAGTTGAGTTAGGTACAATTCTTGACTGTTTTTAATGAAACTAGAGACCCTAGAAAAAAATATGGTGGAAGGTTTAATATTTCATTCCACTTATTGTAACCTTACTGAAAAGTTTTTATTTGAAATAAATGCTGCCAGTGGGCGTATATTACCTTGCCTGGCAAGCTATCTTTGGTTATATTACATCCAAAAAAATCCAATATTTTGTTGAAACATTTCATATATCAGTGGTCTCTGTTTCACTGGCTTGGTTTACCATTTCTTAATGCAGAATATTAGTGGAGAATTTTATCTAAATATCTGTATAATTGCTTCAGATATAGTTTTGAGAGTGATGAACTGTTTTTATGTAGACTATATTAAATTATGTCAATCTGCAAGCAAGTGTGCTTTTATTATACGCGCACATGAAATGGGGGGCGTATATTGTACTCACCCCATCCGTCCGTCCGTCTGTCTGTCCTTCTGTCTGTCTGTCCGTCCACAATTACTCGTAAACACTCTAGAGGGCGCAATTCTTAACAGATTTTGATGAAACTTTATATGAGTGTTTATGATCACGCAAGGATAAACCCTATTGAAAATCAGCAAAATCGGAAAAAATATAGTATGAGTTCTTGCCCTTGTTCTTGAATGGCTCGTAAACACTCTACAATGTGCAATTCTTGACTGATTTTGATTAAACTTGGTGTGCGAGTATGTTACAAATCAAGGATAAACCCTATTGAAAATCAGCGAAATCGAAAAATATTTAGTATGAGTTACTGCTCTTATTCTTGAAAAAGCCTTCAATTTTAGCTTGTAAACACTCTAGAAAGAACAATTCTTAATGGATTGTGATTAAACTTGGCTTGAGTATTTGCTTTTACCCAAGGATGAACCCTATTATAAATCAAATACAGTAAAAGTCCTTCATGCGAACACACCCATTCTGCGACTGCTCGTTGTAAGCAACCGCCTCAAATTCCCCCCCGACGATATTTCAATAAAATTTATGCTTATTAGACGACCACTCCTTCAACGCCACCAGCGACCACTGGAATTGAATAAACGACCATGCTAATCATTAATTAACGCGAATTACTGTTAACGGGTGTGAACGAGTAGCCTACCGCTAATCCTTTAATCCATGTTCAATAGTGAGTGAGTCATGTCACTCTAAATTGTTTTTAAATAGGCTAATACAGGTAATTTCATTCTCATTGAATTCACAATCAACATGTCGTCAAAATCTAGTAGAAAATGTCTTACTCCCGAAGATCGGGACAAGGTCATCAATCTAGCTGGGTCGGGTCATAGTGGTCGCCAGATAGCAGAATCTCTCGGTGTTGGTAAAACCCAAATTCAGTCAATTTTAAAATGAAAGGCAGAAATATTTGATGATTATGAACATAATGCTTCTCCTGATCGTTCCCGAAATGCACCAGTGAATGGACCGCTACTTCAAGCTAAGGCATTGAAATTTGCAAGTGAGTTGGGTGTTGAATCTTTTAAAGCTTCTAGTGGCTGGTTGCGATCTTTTTTACAACGACATAATATTGTTTTTGGAACGGTGAGTGGAGAACGTGCCGATGTTAACATGGACGTAGGGGAAGATTTTAAATTAAAAGTGCCGACTCTTTGCCAAGGTTATGCCAGTGTCGACATTTTTAAAAGACATTACTACAAAAATGCAGATTTCAATGCATGAAAAACAATAAAAATTAGTGATTATTTCGTGAAACAGATATAGTGCTACATGTATTTATAATTGTTTGTTGTTATTGTTGTTATTAGACCATTATGAATGTATGATGTACCTTCTCTTCTAATGACCCTTCATCCTATTAAGAGACCACCCCCTGTAAGAGACCACTTTGCAAATTTCCCCTGGGTGGTCTCTTAAAAGGACTTTTACTGTAAATCGAAATATATTTAGTGTCAGTTATTGCCCTTGTTCTTGAAAACGCGTTCAATTTTAGCTTGCAAACACTCTAGAAAGAACAATTTTTAATGGATATTGATGAAACATGGCTTGAGTATTTGTTTTCTCCCAAGGATGAACCCTATTGAAAATCAGATAAATAAAAAATATTGAGTGTCAGTTATTGCCCTTGTTTTTGAAAACGCTTTCACTTTTCAGCTTGTAAACACTAAACATCGATTTTTGTCAAAACTCGCTGAAATTGTTTAATATCACCCAAGGATGAGCCCTTTTAAAAATTAGAAATATCAAAATATTATCTTTGAATGACATTTAGAAGTAGATCGAGCATTAGAATACAAAACTATTATGGATATACTACTCCTTCCTTTAATATTTGCAAAGTTTCAATAGAAAACAGAATAACAAGTATATATAGTAAATGCTGACATCTATAACTCTCCAAGATTAGTGATAAACAAATTAATAACAATAGATAAAGCTTACAGTGAAGTACTATTAGATTATTTAGCACTACATAGCACTTATAGATGTCAGCATTTACTATATATACTTGTTATTCTGTTTTCTATTATCATTATTTTATGCTTGATAAAGATTCCTGTATGTGAATTGAAACGTTGCAAATATTAAAGGAAGGAGTAGTATATCCATAATTGTTTTGTATTTTAATATCAAAATATTATTAAGGGTGAACCCTATTGCAAATTGTGAAAATACCAAATAATATTTAATGAGTTGTTATTTATATTAGGTACAATTCTTGACAGATTTTAATGAAACTAGACACCCTAGAAGATAAGAATATGGCGGAAGGTTGATTATTTCTTTCTGCTAATTTTTACTGTACTGAAAAGTACTGGCAAACTATCTTATTGAACCTTAACATTATGTCTTTGTTTTCAGAGCTCAACACTCGTCTCTATCTAAAATAGACATCAATGATACAGACACTGACCCTGGGCTATCAAAATTAGATGTTGTCCTGTCTTTTACCTTGGAGGTAATCTATCTTTCTAATCATGTTTTATTATTTTATAAGATTTATTGATATTTAATATACCAGCAACAATTTTTATACGCCCACATAAAAATGTGGACGTATATTGCCATCACTCCTGTCCGTCGGTTGGTCCGTCAACAATTACTTGTGTACGCGATACAGGCCAGAATTTTGATCCGATTTGAATGAAACTTTGTATGTGCATTCATCTTAATAATATCTTGGACAAGTTCGAAAATGGCACGATTCCAGATGTCGGTTTATGAGTTATTGCACTTGATTAAATGAAAAAACGTTAAAACTTACTTGTGTATGCAATAGAAGCTGTAATTTTTATCCGATTTGAATGAAACTTGGTATGTGTATTCATCTTGATAATATCTCGGACAAGTTCGAAAATGACACATTTCCAGATCTCGATTTATGAATTATGGCCCTTGATTAAATGAAAAAATGTTTAAATTTACTTGTGTACGCAATAGAAGCTGTAGTTTTCATACGATTTGAATGAAACTTGGTATTTGTATTCATCTTGAAAATATCTCTGACAAGTTCGAAAATGGCATGATTCCAGATGTCGGTTTATGAGTAATGGCCCTTGATTAAATGAAAAAACATTAATATGTACTTGTGTACACAATAGAAGCTATAGTTTGCATCCGATTTTAATGAAACTTGGAATGTGTATTTATCTTGATATCTCAGACAAGTTCGAAAATAGCAGGGGCGCAGATCCGTTGATAAAGTTGGTGGGGACCATCTGCTCTGTTTAAAGAAGCAATGAAGCCGCGGTCAGCAAAGCCCAGGTACGGAAGAGGAGGGGGGGAGAGAAGGGGGTTAAAGGGTTGCTGAGACATCACTATCAATCCACCGTTCAATATTCCCTAAACAGAATCTCGACAGATAGTCTAGTTGGGTATATGAATATGAAAACCTTGTTTACAAACCCATGTAAAACAGAGTTACGCCCCTAAGAAGGTTAACACGTCAACGTAAACATCCAACCACTGATCCTAGCCTCCATCATCCAGAACCACTTGATTCACACAGCGTCAATGATTAAATTTGCATTGTCGCCAGCGTCTCGTAACCCTGTTGGGGTGCGGATTTATGCATTTTGATAATTATATTAGTCACAAAAAGTGGTGGTCCAGCTTTAGTGTGGATTTATGCATTTTGAAAATTATACCACAAAAAAGTGGTGGGGACCAACCATATTGTGTCCCCACCTCTTTTTTCAGTGGTGGGGACCGGCCCCGGGGTCCCCACCAGGATCTGCGCCCCTGGAAAATAGCACAATTCCAGATGTCGGTTTATGAGTTGTTGCCCTTGATTAAATGAAAAAACGTTAAAATGTACTTGTGTATGCACTAGAAGCTATAGTTTTCATCCGATATAAATGAAACTTGGTATGTGTATTCATCTTGATAATATCTCACCAGATGTCTGTTTATGAGTTATGGCCCTTGATTAAATGAATAAACGTTAAAATTTACTTGTGTACACAATAGAAGCTGTAGTTTTTATCCGATTTGAATGAAACTTGGTATGTGTATTCATCTTGATAATATCTCGCCAGATGTCTGTTTATGAGTTATTGCCCTTGATAAAAGAGAAAATGTTACTTGTGTACGCAATAGAAGCTGTAGTTTTTATCCCATTTGAATGAAACTTGGTATGTGTATTTTTTTCTATTGATCTTCATGATGATCTGATAATTTTTCACTAAGATATTGTGTCCGACTTTGGTTTGCGTTTTCTCTGTATTAGCTATATTGTGCAACCAATGAACCAATTTAGTCTGAAATTTGCTGACTCCATTCACAGCCTCTGATAGCTATCTGGACAGATATGGATGGGGAAGAGTCAGAAAAACTAGGCACCAAAAACTTGGGACTTTCCGCACCGACGTGGGTGTGGGGCTTTGAAGGTATTTAAATACCTCAAATCTACTAAACCTTGATATATTTGGAAAGATGGATGTTTTTGTAGTTAATCATACCATCATTATCTTGTCCACTGCTCATGTCACGCCACACATTTGGTTGTGTCAAAGTTATTTTCAAGAATTTCAATCACTCAGTCATTATCTCAAATTGGGTGGGTCAAGTGAAAGAAACTAACCATCATATTGTACTTTCATTTTCATGACCCAGTAACGTCTGAATTTTGGATGCGTGCACAATTTGAAATGACGACTGAACAATAGAAATTCTTGAAAAAAAAAATTCACACAACAATAGGCATGACATAAGTGGTGTAGGGGGATGATGATATTATGATTGAACTACTAAAGCATCCATCTTCCCAAATATTTATGCAGAAAATCCCATGTTTTTGGTGCCTTGTTGTTCTGACCAAAACATTGATTTGTACTTGTAATCAAAGCTGCTGGTGTGCATATGTCACCTTGTTTCGCAAAGTTGGAAGTTTAGAATAGTGCTGTAACAGTTTCATCAAAAAATCATCATTGATATATATACATAATAAATATAAATAATTGGTATTTAGGAATATAACAAATATTAAAGACAGAAGCAAATAGTGAATCCTTGCGGTCTGAAGTCTTAAGATATTTTGCTTTTAAACTAGGGTAAAGGAGGGTATTTTCGCGCACTTCGGGAAAACTAACCTAGACCAGCTTATCCAGCCTTTCTTTACAAAAGCGCAATTGTTTCTAAGGAAGGAAACTCCCTACACGTCATAAAATTGTAATCTTTATTGTGATTGGACAATGCGAGTGACCTTGAGAAGAGGAAATACCTCGATCTCTAAAGTAGGGTAAATTAGCTGGTTGAAGGGGTAAATCCACGGTTAAGAACGGGGTAATTTTGCGTGATTAATTTTGTAATGGGGTAATTTCGTGCAAATAGAATGCAGTTTAAAACAATAACAAGTAACAAAATTATATAGTTGAAACTGTAACAGAAAATTCTGTTTGTTTTTTAACAGGGGGGGGATACGCAAAATATAAAGAGGCAGACCCATATATTTTCTTTTTAACCATAAACAACAATTATGACAATAAATATGTAAAATCATCATTTACGATGTGAGAACCACATTGAAACGTTCATAGTTAGTAAGGTGTATAGAAGTTTTATCTATATTAACTGTTAGATATTACATTAATATACATTACATATTATTATATACATCCTGATGATGATGTGAGAACCGCATTGAAACGTTGTGTTATATTATAATTAAAGTCATTGTTATCCATAGAAGTGTCCTATTCATCTCCATAAAACAATCAGTCAGCAAGACATACAAGAAGGGCAATGAAATGTTTTATTTAGATCAACGTTTTGATCAGTAATACATGCCATATGAAGACAGCTATCACATCGATCACATTGCTCCCACTGGATATTTCTTTTTACAAATGCTGCACATACATGACGTATCCCTCAATTTACTTATTTGTTTTCTATTCCTCTCTTCGCGTTTCCTTTCAATATCTTGTTCCTTTTTGGTTTTATTTTCTTCTTCTTCTCTCTTTTGATTTATAATCTGTGAGCTGGTTAATATTCTTGAAGATGTAATCATGTTGAAAGATGAAGATAAAGTTGGTTTGTTTGGAGTGCTGGCATTCACTGGATCAAAAATTAATGAAACGTGACTTTCTAAAGATTTGTTAATATCATCATTTTCATACGCTATCCCTCCATTGGCCAAATTTTCTAAAATTTCTGTTGGTGAAGATGCTATCATGTTGGAAGATGAAGATACAGTTGGTTTGTTTGGAGTGCTTGCATTCACTGGATCAAAAATAAATGAAAAGTGACTTGTTAACATCATCATTTTCATAAGTTATCCCTCCATTGGCCAAACTTTCCAAGATTTTTATTGGAGAAGAATTGTCCTCGTCGTTTATATCTTGATTCAGATTGGATTCATGTAATATATTTATGTCAGCACCTACGATAAACGGATCTGTGGTATGAATGAGGACTGTCGTGGCATCAAAATTTGTTGATGGAAATTCTGAGGATTCTAATAAAGTTGAAGGAGCTAGTGTTTCTTGAAGTATTGTTGTTTCTGTTGACGACGAACTATGAAGACCTTACAATGCAGGAGATGCTGATGACGCTGATAGTTTTGATGTAGTATCAAGTGATGCGGATGTTGTTGGTTTAAAGATTTCTGATGGTCGAAATGCTTCAGCAGGAATTGCATGGGTATTTAGTGGGAAAATTCCACAAGCCTCGAAACCAGCTTTTATGTTTTTTGGAGTGACGGACTGTTCAAGTGTATTTTTTTTAATATGCGAGGCCATGTTTTTTTTAGTAAGAATTTCTGTTGAATTTGCCATAAGTTCAGAACACGATTTATTATATGTGCTGTTTCGCTGATTTAAATACAGATCGATTAAGAGGTTGCAAATAGTGAGTTGTATGAGGGGGATAGGCCAATAATACAATGTTCTCTTTCGAAGCAGCCTCCAAGAGTCCTATAGTTTCATGACTGCGATGGCTGTCCAAGATTAAAATTTGAGGTCTTTCAGATCCAATGTGGGGCAAGAATACTTGATTGAACCATTTCTCTCCTAACACATCTTCCATCCATGCTTTTGTCTGGTATGTCCAAAGAGCGCCAACTGGGCCCTCTGACACAGCCCATGAGTTCAAAGATTTATGTGTTTTCCCTTTGACAATAATTAGTGGGGGGAGGGAACAGCCAGCAGCATTTACGTAGTTATGCTTTCCCTGGAATTGGATGTTCTGGCGGGCACACTCTTACTCCCTTTTCTAGCGCACACTAAATTTGGGGAATGTTCCAGCATAAACCCCGTCTCATCCATGTTCCATATGCAGCGTGGTTTATTTATCAATTGATGTTCATGCAATAAATTAAAATAGTCCCCGACTACATCCCTGTTAAGCATTCGAACCCTCGATTGACTTAATTTTTCAGGCTTTCTCAGGCTTATCTCCAGATGACGGTTTTTGAAACCTGACCACCAATCTTTCCCTGGAATGCCGTTGCGAAAAGGCGTTTTAAGCTTAAGGTTTTGCACAATCCTTCCCGTTTTTTGCATCAACTGAACCCTTGAGACCCCAAAGCCTTGAGATGCTGCTGTTGTTAGTTTATTAGCGATGGCGTTCTCAATGTTAGGGTTCAAGACTGGTGGCCTACCCATCTTTGACCCGGCATCCACTCTCCCCTTTACATGATCCCTTAAAGTGGATTCTGCAATTCCAAATTTTGATTTAGCCTGCGAGTATGACATTCCGCTCTTGATTGCAATGACGGCTTTCTGCATTTCAGAATCATGCGCTTTCTAGGCACCCTTTTTAATGTAGTTTCTAGGCATACCAAGTAGCTTGAGTTCACAATCAATTTATTTTATAGGTACATGTGATAGAAGTAAAGGGTATAAGAACATTAGCTAGTAATAAAATAGTTTATTGTACAATGGAGGTTGAAGGAGGTGAAAAATTACAAACTGACCAGGCTGAGGCCTCTAAACCATGGTAAATAAGATATATGTATATACACTCAGAAAGTACTACTTGAACTACCTATGTATCATAAACAACATACAACATAGGGAATATGAAGTTTTTTTCTTATCTTTTTGTACTGTATGAACTATTAGATGCTTAAGCTACAATGACTTCATGTAACTCTCAGTTTTAATCTGATTCTATCACTGTTATAGAAATGGCTTTTGAGAAGGTGGATGGACAATGGTTCTATTTGACTTTAATCGATTGTTTCTATTTTAGCTGGGATACTCAAGGTGATTTTACAACCACTCACCCACTACCAGTTGTCAAAGTGAAATTATTTACAGAAAGTTCTGGCATGTTGAGTCTAGAAGATAAGGAATTAGGAAAGGTAGTGCAAACCAGATTATTATTATATGATAAAAATTGAACAAGAAGACTAGGTTCAGAGATACTTGAGAATAGATAGCAATGTGCCAAAATATCCTTCCCCTGATGACCTTTAACCGATTGAATATTCAGTCCCAATGGAATTGGTGAGATATCCTCTGAATACAACATTAATTCTTGTCACATTATCCCAGTACTGAAGAGGGGAGAAACTTGATTGGCCGAGTGGGTTTTGTTATATATCAAATGAAAGTTATATAGAGAAGTAGTATGACCTACCTGAAGTGAATGACAACTTGGTCTGAGTTCTGTGTCTATTGTTTCATTATTATTAGATCTAACATACTGTATACCAATTTGGCGTACTTAAATTGATATCATATATATATATTAATGTAGGTTGTGATAAGACCAACATGTAACAGTGGACGTATACCTGAATGGTTTAAAATGACTACAACTAAGAACTGTCCTGATGAATTGAAGATTAAGATTGCTGTAAGAATAGACAAACCTAATAATCTAAAACATTGTGGGTAGGTGAATTTAATTATGGAATATATTTCCAAAATAGTGAAGATACCTAATGGCATTATTGAAATCCAATTCAGCTTTTAGACACATGCTTTATTGATCATCTTGCTATCCTCTAGGCAGTGTAATATTGACTTAAACACTTACTTCACTGACTTTAATTCTTGTTTTTAATTAATTAATTTTAATTTTTTTTTTCTCAGAAATTTATATGCACTTGGTAAAACGGTATGGAAGAAATGGAAAAAACGGTACTTTGTTCTTGTGCAAGTATCACAATATACATTTGCAATGTGTAGCTACAGAGAAAAGAAACCAGATCCAACAGAAATGATGCAACTTGATGGATTTACTGTGGATTATTGTGAACCTTTACCAGGTATGCCAGGTAGATTTGCCATTGAAAAACCTATCATGATGTAAAACATTATTTGTTAGCTGTAGGAACAATATTGAACTGACAAAAGACATTTCTGGCTGTACCAAATCTTCACACATCATATTATGGTTGTGAATTTGTCACAGTAAGGGAATTTTAGATTGTAACATATGGAGGTCAATTATGGTCAGAATAAACTTCAGTGAAGAAATCACTAATACCGTAAGCAAAAAACATTTTACCTTTAATGTAAATATCTTTGGTACTAATACCTAAAATACATCATGCATTTAACATAATGCAAACGACCTTTAATGCAAATGTTGTTTGTACTAATACCTAAATTACATTGTGCATCAAACCTTTAATGCATAAGTAAAATGTAAAAATACGTCATACAATCAACAAAATACCACTAGTGATTTCACGCATTACATATCACACTTTACATTATTACTTCAACACAGTACAAGATACTTTGCATCTTGTATTATCTCGACTGCATTAACTTCCACTATATGCAAATGAGCTTATGGGCGGTGCTTAAAATGTCAATTATTCATATTAACTAAATGCTCCCTGTAACGTCCATTTCGTCCTCAAACCAGCTCGTGTCCAAATATTTTCGACTGTGTCAAACAGCAGTAATAATTAATTATATATTAGGAGGTGCAAAGTAAATTGTCTGTTTTACAGGTCTTTTTTTTTTAGAAAAATGGGGTGAGAGGGCGGATTTATTATTTATAAGCGCTATTTAAAATTATGCACCAGAAGGAATCGGAGCGAGCGAAGCTATTTATTATTTATTTCCACAAATTTAAAAAATAGATTTAAATCACCATTCAGATGGAACTATCAGATGTTTTTGGGGTTTGAAAGATAATAGTTGATAGAAATAACTTTTTTACCTTTCAACTTCACATAAACGTAATCATTCCAACATATTTACTATCTCTGACAATGATGCACTTAGGGTGCATCAGGGCTGATAATATTATGTCAAGACAATGTCATTCTACTACAGTACTAATCCATTTCTATCCATATGTAAACTGTATTTTAAAATGCCATTGTATGGTAATAATTATTATTTAGAAATTTTGGAACAAATTGTCATACATCAAATCACATGACAAGAACAAAAGAAACTGATTAGATCGAACTTCTATTTTAATAATTTTTATCTAGGCCTATGTTACAAATGCCGATTTTTCGATAACTCGTACTAACAGAGTACTTCCGGTTTTAACTTGAGAAAAGCGGAATGTGTTGAGTGATACCAATAATGAGAAAATCGATCGTATTCGAACGTATAAAATTTGTATTTTCTTGTATTCGTTCCCATTTTTCCATAAATATTAACTTTTTCAAATCAATAGCAGAAAAAAACCCCAATGCATTCTTTTACTTGTAATTATAACGGGTTTCGATTTGTTCCACCATTATTATCCAGAAACGAAATCATCAAGATTAAGATTAATTTAATGTTTGGATTGTCCTCACAAAAGTGTGAATAATTTTCATAATTGTGTTTCCTTCAGCAAATAATTGTACATGTATTTTCAAACGTTGAATTGTTTCAGATTCAATTTCAGTTTAAAGTTGTAGAAGAAAATCTTTTATCGGTGATGAAAAACGCATTTTAAGCTACTTCCGGTTTTTCGTTAAACGTCAAGGGAGATAATTATGGCAAAAAATATTTTCGGTACAGGGAAATAACTCTATTTTACACACAATTTTGGAAATGCGTGTGCATTATTTATTAATTATTCCAAAATGTCAATAAATAGTTTTGGAGCGCGGGGTATTTTACCGGAGCGCGTGGGGTCTGTAAAACAGACAATTTACTTTGTACGGCCTTATTAGAATTAGAGTTAATATGGGAAATGTTTATCGGAACGATTTTCGCACATCACTTTCCTGAGAATTCACCTGTATATACTTCTGTACAATTACTAACAATGTCCGAAGCTGGTTGTGAAAACGTTTCATCATTTTTGTGTTCTTGAGGTGCTGGCCTCTCCCCGCCATGATTTGACGACGTTTAGGTTTTGTTACATAGTTTTGTATATGCATCGCAGTAGAATGTCAACTACTGCCACAATCCATACACTTTTATTCTACCTTACAATCAGTTCGCAAATGTTTGTTGGCGCAACATCTGTAACAGATACCATGTTCGCGCAATACTTTTCTTCTTTCATCATAGGACATGTTGTTGAATGCTTTACTCTCGTTTAACAAATGGTTTGATCTATGTATAACGCATCTACGCAAAGGTGATCCATCATCAGAAACAGCGGTTTTATTGACAACAATTGGTTTATTATAAGCTGGTTTATGACCACTGTCACGCTTATGTTGTGTTTTGTCATATTCAACTGCAAAGGCAGGATCGTTTAACATACAGGCTTGATCTCGGATAAAGTCTACAAAGAATGTAAATGGCGGAAAAGGTGATTGGTTTCGCTTTTTATACTGAGTTGCCTTTTCCCTCCATTTGTTTTGCATGCTAGGCGGTAGTTAACTAACAACGGGGATCACTCCAGTAGAACTATCAAAGTAACTTAACAGCTGTGAATACTTTCTGTTTTCTTTAGCAGTTTGAATTTCATACAAAACATCAGACAGATCAAAAAATTTCTTTCTATATTTAGGCATATATGTCAATTTGGGGAAACTCGATAACTTGTTCTTCAATGCTGATTCAATCATTTCAGCGCCACCATATCTTTGATCCAGAGTATTCCAAAGTCTTTCAAGGCCATTAGTTGGATTTCCAGCACTAGACGATCGCAAACTTGTCGCATGTTTTGCAGACTCTGGTCCCAACCATTTAACTAACAAGTCAAACTCTTCAGAAGCATTGACACCAGTTTCATCCATAACTGACCGAAACGTTGTTTTCCAGACTAAATATGACTCTGGCTTTTCATCATATTTAGACAGGTTTGACACTAACAGTTCTTTTCGTATTATATATTTTGAAATATCACCAAATTGAATGTCAAAGTTTGTATCAGGTCGATTTAGAGTTATATTGGGGAAACAGGACAAGCTTGTTCTTGATGTTGAAGACGCCTTTCAGATATGGGATAAGTGTGGTCTTGCGGTTGAAAAGGGACATAACTCTGAGCTTCTATGATATTGTTTTGTTGACGAACATAGTTACTAACGCGTTCGTAACTATTTACTTCTGACAGTTTATTTGCACTACCCTGAGACCCTTTTTGTTCATAAAAACATTTAAGTTCTGTTTCAGCCATAATGGATTCTTTTTGAACGTTTAATAGTTTCAAGTCGGTATCTAAATCCGCTTTTTTACGCAAAGCAAGGGCTTTAGAATTCATTGTCTCTTGTTCGAGAAGTGCTCTTTCTTTCCTTAAAGTTGCCTACCTTTCTGCAAATTCCAATTTAACTTTGGCTGTTTCTGCTTTATGCTTTTGTTTAAGAAGCAAAAAGGAACTAGAAGACCTAACACTGCTTGATCTTTTGCTAATTGTTGATGGTGGTTTAAGCTTTATATCAATTGCACTAATTGTAGAGTTAACGAACTCTTTCACACTCTCAGCAGTTTTGTTTACATTGGACAGTTTTTCTCTGCGGTTCTAGTGTTTTGTAAGAAATCCACTAAAATGTCATTATTTGTAACAAATGAGCCATATAGTTTTTGGAGACGTTCTCGCAATTCTATTAAGGAGGAAAGATCTAAATTTCCCTTATTAAACACCAATAGTTCATGATCAATATCACCTCTTATTTGGTAAATTCTTTTTGTTAAGTGTTCAACTCTGGAGGCATATTGTTGATTTCCCTCTCTGGTTAATGTTCTGAACCTTGGAAGGCTGAGAGGATCATCTTTCATATTTTCCATTATGAAACTGTGGGTATCCACATCCTTGTCTTTAGTATCTGACATTTTTAATTCAAAGTCTTTTTACTATTCTGCCATGATCGCAGATAGCCTAAACCATTCAAAATCACCACACAAACCATGAATCTTGAGGAAACTTTAATTGTATGATTTGTGACAATGAGTGCGGTAAAAAGCTGCAACAAAAATACAAAATACTTTAAGTTACAGTCCAGAATTACAATATAAAAATAATGCATAGGCCTACATCAAAGTGAGACTGGAAGTAGGAGGCTACTAACATAAGAAAATTCACATTCTGACAGTTCAAACAAACTTATAGCAACATTTCAATTTGATATATGATTACTGAACTAATAAAAGGTTGATACAGAAATTTATGTAGTTTACTTACACTATGGGTATGCCAAAACTTAAGAAATTCTAGTAAATAAATATATTTGATTTACAAATAAACAAATATTTCAAATATAGGCCTATATTAATATTCTATACCTATATTTCGCAACCAATGTACTTGAGTGAATAATTGCTTTAAGGGGGTTGACAACCTTATCGTTCGAGGTGTATTTCAATCAAGAAACGTATTAAGTTGATATCCATTCTATTTGGCATTAATAAAAACTCATCTAGTAAAAATTTTAGCTCAATCGCTTCAGTAGTTTGTCAGATATCCGTCCGTAAAGATTATCTATTTATAGAACAAAATGTAGACGTACAAATTACGTTGTCAGTTGACATTTTTGAGTACTACGTCAGCTAAATAAACCTTTTCTACGTTCGTCCAATGACATTGCGTTTGTCGATCAGATTTGCATTGGGGGAATCCAAAAGTCACGTGATTTCCCATAAATCTTTACATCACATGTAAAAAGAGAAATTTTATGATTGGTGGGTAAGGGTGTTATTCTGCCATGATCGCAGAAAGCCTAAACCATTCAAAATCACCACACAAACCAGGAATCTTGAGGAAACTTTATTTGTATGATTTGTGACAATGAGTGCGGTAAAACGCTGCAACAAAAATACAAAATACTTTAAGTTACAGTCCAGAATTACAATATAAAAATAATGCATAGGCCTACATCAAAGTGCGACTGGAAGTCGGAGGCTACTAACATAAGAAAATTCACATTCTGACAGTTCAAACAAACTTATAGCAACATTTCAATTTGATATATGATTACTGAACTAATAAAAGGTTGATACAGAAATTTATGTAGTTTACTTACACTATGGGTATGCCAAAACTTAAGAAATTCACCAAAGGAAATTCAACTTAGTCCGCTAATTCATTTGCCATCTATTTCCATGTTAAATCACAAAATTCAACCTTCTAGAACTTTTTCCAGAAATCTCCTTGAAAACTTTCTTATATGCCACATGAAAGCCAGGCCAATACTTGGTTTCTGTACAAAAATCCAAAATAGCATGACCATGAAAATTTTGAACTAAACAAAATGAATCAACATCTGCTTGACTGTCACTGCACACAAAACCACTATTTTTAGAAATAACCCTCTGCCAATTAAATTTCTCATTATCTCAGAAATTCTGAAAGAAAATGCAATTTCAGACATCAAATTTCAAATCTAGACCAAAAATTAGTCCAAAACACCCCCAAAGGAAGGGAAAAAGAGGATTTCTAAAAATAGTATGGACTAAATTCGTATACAATCATTGGCATAAAATGTTTTACTGGACTGAGTCCTATATAGGGGGGCAATTTTTGTTTATTGTCTTAACTTGTTTTACAACATCTCAGGATGAACCTGTCCAAAAATTATGCAAATAAACCCAAAAGTATGCAAATGACAGCGTTTTTACTGATGCACCTCTACTTCTTTTTAGCCCTCTATAAGATATCATTGATGGCGCGTCTTACACTAAATAAATCATAACTTTCTTATTTCTCTAAATAAATGAAATTTGTAAAGACTAATAAGTATTTTAACATAATTCCAGCCTACAAACACAGGCACCAGATTCTGATAAAAAAAAAAAATTTGTATATGTATTAAGCACCAGATTCTGATAAAAAAAAAACATTTGTATATGTATTAAGAATCTATTCTTAATACATATACGAATTTTTTTTTTTTTTATTAGAATCTGGTGCCTGTGCCTTCAAACCCCAAAAAGGCAGAAAAAATGGCAACATTTGTTACCTTGTTGGCCTTCAATGTCTCTACACTCATTCTGACTGTTCCTGCTGAAATCTTCATAATTATCATAAATTTGAGTTTGAAATTGCCCCAGAGATAATTCAGGCTGTTTTTACTGTCCAAAGAGCATTCTACATTCTCCTGATTCCAGGAAAAAGGCATACCATACATTGAAGTGGACTTTCAGGGCAGCTATAGAAACTGTATTCTTGAGGTCTGAAAAATACATAAGAAAAACCAAATTTAAATGGTTGAAATAAGGAATATCTGCATTAGGAATTTTATTAGGACTCTATAGCCTCTTCTAAATGGCTTGTTTAACTAGATATTTAAAGTAGAAAGTGCAAAAAAGGGAAAAAAAGGAATTTTTGAAAAATCAATACAATGCACTATGACAGGCCTGTTGGCCATAGGCCCCAAAATGCCGATTTCCAATATATGACCCTAAAATTCTAAATTTTCACAAAAATCGAGAGATACCAACCTTTTTTGTAGTTTCCATTCATAAAAAGGCCAAAATTATCAAAAAGCATGTTTGTTTTTGAATATCAGCTCCAATATTCAGGACTTAGTCCGCTAATTCATTTGCCATCTATTTCCATGTTAAATCACAAAATTCAACCTTCTAGAACTTTTTCCAGAAATCTCGTTGAAAACTTTCTTATATGCCACATTAAAGCCAGGCCAATACTTGGTTTCTGTACAAAAATCCAAAATAGCATGACCATGAAAATTTTGAACTAAACAAAATGAAAGTAAACCACTACATTTTATCAACATCCGCTTGACTGTCACTGCACACAAAACCACTATTTTTAGAAATAGCCTTCCGCCAATTAAATTTCTCATTATCTCAGAAGTTCTGAAAGAAAATGCAATTTCAGACATCAAATTTCAAATCTAGACCAAAAATTAGTCCAAAATGGGCATGCAAACACCCCCAAAGGAAGGGAGAAAGCGGATTTCTAAAAATAGAACGGACTGATTTCTAAATATAGAACGGACTAAATTCGTATACAATCATTGGCATAAAATTTTTTACTGGACTGAGTCCATACTGATTAAAACGTAGAGAAAAGAAAGACAACTCTTACAACTTAAGACAACAATCTGGTCCATCACAGGTGTTTTAACACTCCAATTGTGTGGTTATCGGTTCATATCGATGCCTAAAAGGTGCTTTAAGATTTCTACAGCATGAAAAACAATCTTTTAACAACATGATCGTTAATTACATAAGGTTTACATGTGTTTGCAAAATGTTGAAAAAAAACTGCCATTTTTCCAAAAGCATATCTCACTTACAATTTATCCGTTTTGACAAACTTTGGCTTCAGCTAAAGCTTACGATGTCCTCAATAACTGAACGTTGGCTTTTTTTTTATAAAATGAATAGTTTTTTAAAAATTCAATTTTTCGTAAATGCACTCGCACTCGCAAAATTTTGATTCCTATCGATATCTTCAAAACAAAACAAAATTTTCCAAAAAGCCAACGTTATTTTGTAGAGATACATGTAGACTTGCGTTGTGAAAAATTTCAACCTTCTATATTAAATAGTCTAGTAGATATGCTAATTTTAAGGGAATAATTGACGTTTTTTTCGTTCATCTTTCATACCCTATCGCAAAAAAAAAATATGTGCTACTAACTTTTCAATGACATGAAGTTTTTTTGTACCATAGCTGGGGTTTATCGTAAATTATTTCAAATCTTTCGAAACAGGTTCGTAACTATAATATAAGGGGTGAAGAGGGGCAAAGTCCCTGTCCTCTCCCGTCTTTTTGTTCATTGGAGACAGATGAACCAAATAATCAGCCAAAAAAACTATATCTTGATAGTCTACTATTGTCAGGAAATATTATAATTATGAAGCGCATCGCTTATGTGAACAGTTCTATAGACCCCTCCCTTCCGATGAATCCTATGTGCCCACTTGTTTACTGTTATGGGAAGGTTCTATGAGTTAAAAAATACTCTAATAGGAAGTTTGGATAATAATAGATTTTGGAGCTAGTAAGCTCCGTTAAGCTTTGGTTTTACAGGTTGTTAAGCTTAACCGGTATTTTGAGAGTCTGCATTCGGTTTTTATCCTATAGAAAAAAAAACATTATCATATCCGAGCACACATGTATCAGGAAAACCATGGAAAGATGAATAATTGACATTTTAAGTTCCGGCCATAGCTCATTTGCATATAGTGGAAGTTAATGCAGTCGAGATAATACAAAGATGCAATGTAACTTGTACTGTGTTGAAGTAATAATGTTAAGTGTGATATGTAATGCGTGAAATCACAAGAGGTATTTTGTTGATTGCATTACGTATTTTTACATTTTACTTATGCATTAAAGGTTTGATGCACAATGTAAATTTAGGTATTAGTACAAACAACATTTGCATTAAAGGTAAAATGTTGTTTGCATTATGTTAAATGCATGATGTATTTTAGGTATTAGTACAAACAACATTTGCATTAAAGGTAAAATGTTGTTTGCATTATGTTAAATGCATGATGTATTTTAGGTATTAGTACAAACAACATTTGCATTAAAGGTAAAATGTCGTTTGCATTATGTTAAATGCATGATGTATTTTAGGTATTAGTACAAACAACATTTGCATTAAAGGTAAAATGTCGTTTGCATTATGTTAAATGCATGATGTATTTTAGGTATTAGTACAAACAACATTTGCATTAAAGGTAAAATGTCGTTTGCATTATGTTAAATGCATGATGTATTTTAGGTATTAGTACAAACAACATTTGCATTAAAGGTAAAATGTCGTTTGCATTATGTTAAATGCATGATGTATTTTAGGTATTAGTATGAAAGATACATGTATTTACATTAAAGGTAAAATGTTTTTTGCATTACGGTATTAGTGACGTCTTCAATGTTTTTTGCATTACGGTATTAGTGATTTCTTCAATGTTTTTTGTTCTGACCATAATTGACCTCCATAGTAACATGGCAGTTAAGTTATATATTACAAAAGCACAGTATTGTTTGTGTAGTTTGAACAATATGATGTAATTTAAATATATATATGAAATGAAAGTCCATAATCTTTACAACCTGAAATAAAAAAGAATAATAATACTTGTTCCCAGAGGAACATCATAATTCATGAAACCAAAATGCTAATAAGTTGTTAAATGGATTATTATTTGATATCATTGTAGAGTTAGAAGGTGGTCGATATTTCTTTAACTTAGTTAAAGAGGGTGATAATGTAACATTTGCTACAGAAGATGATTCTGAGAGAGCATTATGGGTACAGGCTATCTACCGAGCTACAGGTCAAACACATAAACCTGTACCACCAGTTGTTCAAACCAATAAAATAAGCAATACCCAGATTTCTAGAATGCAAGGAGGTAAGTGGAAATATCACACAGGATCTATATTTGCAGGTTACTTAGTAAACATAATCATCATTACACCCAATCTTAGCCTTGAAAAGTTCCAAATTAAATTGATGTGACCTAGTTTTTAAGCTATACGAAATACTTACAACAAACCATATTCTTTCTATGAATGTTTCTCATCAAAAGCAATTTTTACCATAATAATAGTATGTTCTATGTGCCTGGGGTCAATGGAAGAAATACATCATCTTGCCATGATTTATGATTTTTGTTCAAAAAGATGCATACCGGTACGTGATTATTTTGGGACTTTGCAGTTTGTTTTAGAAATGTCCCTTTTTTTTTTGAAATTACATTATATTGTGGTTATACATTACCGTCACCCCTCCCCTGTCCGTCCGTCGGTCCGTCCGTCTTTCCACAATTGCTTGTGAACGCGAAAGAGACTACAATTTTCATTGGATTTGAATGAAACTTGCTGTGATCATCTATATTGACGAAATATTTGACAAGTTCGAAAGTGGCAATTTTTCGATGAATGGTTTTTGAGTTATTGCACTTGACTTAGTAAAAACGCTTCAAAATTGGCTTGTGAATCGGATTTGAATGAAACTTGCAGTTATCATTTATATTGATGAGATCTTGGACAAGTTCAAATTAGCGATTTTTTGATGAATAGTTTTTGAGTTATTGCACTTGACTTAGTCAAAACTCATCAAAATTGGCTTCTGAATTCGAATGAGACTACAGTTTTCATCGGATTTGAATGAAACTTGTTGTGATCATTTATATTGATGAGATATTGGACAAGTTCGAAATTTGCAATTTTTTGATGAACAGTTGTTGAGTTATTGCACTTGACTTGAACGGGATAGAGATCACAATTTACATTGGATTTGAATGAAATTTGCTGTGATCATTTATATTGAAGATATCTCGGACAATTTCGAAATTGGCAATTTTTTCGATTAAAAGGTTTTTGAATTATTGCCCTTGACTTAGTCAAAACGCGTTAAAAGTTTTCATCTGATATTAATGAAATGAGATCTTGGATTAGACCTAAATAATCATAGAGTCTTTGCCTGTGTTAAAACATATTTTAAAGTGGGCGTATTTTGCTAGGCAACCACTTGTTTGAGTTATTGCCCTTGACTTAGTCAAAACACATCCAAATAGAGATGTTAACATGATAGAGACAAAATTTTTCATTTGATTTGAATAAAAATTTGTGTGATCAACATTTATATTGATGAGATATTTGATAAGCTTAATAGTGACGACATTTCGGTGAACGTTTTTTTAGTTATTGCCCTTGAAAATATATTTTAAAATGAGCGTATCTTGCTAGGCCACCTCTTTTTCTTTTTTTTTTAAAAAGCACATTTTGCAATATTTTTGCTTCTGTGAAAAGATTGTATGTGATCTATTGAAGTACAAGCATCAAATTTGTACCATGAATATTCATTTAGAATGTACTGATATTCATGAGGAAAAAACTCTATGGTTGTGGTACATCCGGGTTGAAATTCAATTTACTCTTTATATAGATCATTGAATTCCGACTTGTGTTCGAATTGGACCTCGCGAGAGATACCTCATTATTTTGTCCAGTTTATCCGAGAAAATCAGATGTTTCAACCTGTTCCTTGCAATTAGCGACATTAGCAAAGTCTCACTCTGCACCATATTTGGCTCTAGTATATATTTGTGACTAATGTTAAATCTTGTTAATTGTGGATGTTTTAGTCCTTTCCACCTTAGCTCCTCCTTTGAATTTTTACACAATTACAATATTAACACACAATATGAGCTGAATAGACAATCTGGAAATACATCAAATTTAACGAGAAAATATGTATATGAGGAATAATCTTATTTTATAATATTTGTTTTTTCTAGATGCTGACCGAGCTAGGAAACATGGATTAGATGAGTTTGTTCAAGCGAACCCATGTAATTTCGAACATCATGAATTATTTCAACTTTTACAAACATTAACATTAGATTACAGGCTAAATGATGCTTATACTTGTTTGGTAAGTGCTTTTTCTCTTCATTATTTCTTTTTTATCAAAGACATCAATTTTCAGCATTACAAATGTGAGTCACACATCTAGCTCTTGCTATAAAAAAGACCTTTATGATGTAGTTAACTTGTAAGAGCTTTACAGTTTATGAGCACTTTATCTAGTGATGTCATATACAGTCCAACAGAAATCACAGACTTCTGACATAAATTGTCCCTTTGGTCCCAATACATTTTAAGAGCCTAATTACTCATTAGAATTCAGTTTCATTCCACCAATATTATCGTGTTTGTTATAGGGTTGGTTTAGTCCTGGTCAAGTCTTTGTATTGGATGAATACTGTGCAAGATATGGTAACCGTGGTTGTCATCGCCATCTATGTTATTTAAATGATTTGTTAGAACGAGCTGAACGGGGTATTATGATCGATCCAACACTGATACATTACAGCTTTGCCTTTTGTGCCTCACATGTCCATGGAAACAGGTATATAACAGTATGTGAGCATTGGAATTGACGATTTTTCAGATGATTGGTTTGCGATTTATTGCCCTTGCCTTGTGGGTATTGTGGGTGCAATAGAATCTACTATTTTCAATGGATTTTGATGTAACTTGGTATAGGTAAAGATGCTGTCAAGTTTGAATTTGGTGATTTCTCGATGAGTTTTTAGAGTTATATTGCCTTTGAATTTGTAAAATCACTGCAATTTTCACTATATTTTGATGTCACTTAGTTTGGGCATTGCAATTGATAAGGCAGCGGTCAATTTGACAATTTTTCAATGAACAGTTTTTTAGTTATTGCCCTTGACTTAGTAAAATCAGGTCAAAATTTGATTGTGGGTGCAATAGAAGCTACAA
Source organism: Nipponacmea schrenckii (assembly GCA_030562195.1). Lineage (NCBI taxonomy): Eukaryota > Metazoa > Mollusca > Gastropoda > Lottiidae > Nipponacmea > Nipponacmea schrenckii. Next base: position 33,427,521 of record JAUJPP010000005.1, read on the forward strand.
TTTTCAAACGATTTTGATGAAATTTGGTGTGTCAATCGGGTATTGATAACAATTTTCAATTAACATTTTTTGAGTAATTGCCCAATTTATTATTTATATTAACTTTCCTGGCATGCTGGTTTTCCCATCTAAATACTGATAATGAACTAATGTGAATTTTTTGGAATAATTTCAAATTTGGTACTAGAATTGTTTTTGCATTTTCAGACCTGATGGAATTGGAACTGTTTTGCTACAAGAAAGAGAGAAATTTGATGAAATTAAAGAAAGATTACGAATTTTACTAGAAAATCAGATCACACATTTCAGGTAGATATAAGTTTAATTTATTGAAGTTGTGTTTCCATGGGTTTGATAAGTAGTGTTGGCATATTAATATTATAATAAGTCTTACTTGCTTGCAAAGGATAAGGATCAGCTTATCAACATGCAACTACATGTAGTTAAATTATTGTTTGTGTTATGTTTGTAGATATTGTTTTCCATTTGGGCGACCTGACGGAGCATTGAAGGCTACACTATCTCTGTTAGAACGAGTGAGTATATGTCCTATTTTAATACATGTTGAAACTGATAGTCAAAAAATGTTCATAATCAGTTACGGAAAAAGTAATATGTGGAAATTTTTTGAACAATAATTTTTTGTTCAGGTTATTTTTCTGTTTGACAAAAGTGCAAAATAAAATGCTGTCATAAAATTTCATTATTAGAAGGTGGAAAGATTTTGACTGTATTAATTTCCATTCATTAGGGTTTGAAAGATATTTGACTGTATTAATTTCCATTCATTAAGGTTTGAAAGATAATTGACTGTATTAATTTCCATTCATTAGGGTTTGAAAGATATTTGACTATTAATTTCCATTGTTTTGGTTTTAAATGATATTTGACTATTAATTTCCATTGTTTTGGTTTTAAATGGTATTTGACTGTAGTAATTTTCATTGTTTTGGTTTTGAATGCTATTTGACTGTATTAATTTCCATTCATTAGGGTTTGAAAGATATTTGACTTTTAATTTCCATTGTTTTGGTTTTAAATTCTATTTGACTGTATTAATTTCCATTATTAGATTTTGAGATATTTGACTGTATTAATTTCCATTGATTTGGTCTTGATAGATATTTGACAATTAATTTCCATTGATTTAGTTTTGAATGCTATTTGACTATTAATTTCCATTGATTTGGCTTTGAAAGATATTTGACTATTAATTTCCATTGATTTGGTTTTGAAAGATATTTGACTGTATTAATTTCCGTTGATTTAGTTTTGAAATATATTTGACTGTAATAATTTCCATTGATTAGGTTTTGATGAAGGATATTGTTACCCCAGTACCACCTGAGGAAGTACGACTGGTCATTAAAAAGTGTCTGGAAAATGCAGCACTGGTCAACTATACACGCATTTCAGAGTACGCTAAAATTGAAGGTATGTTTCACTATGAGTGATAATTCCGTTTATCATTAATACATACCATGATCACTTATACCATTATCATTGAAATATTCTAACCATCAATAATCAATTTGTATATGGAAGTATTTTAAAACACCCAATTCTATTACAATACATCAGGGACTGCAAATATGGAAGGGCATTAGTGCCTAAAGTCTATGTTAGTTAATGTTATGTTGATTATACAGATATTTTGTTTTATAAGTAAATAAAAGTGAAATGAATGGAGTTTTACGTCCTACTCTTCCTACCTAAGGCCACACCAATTTAATAAGTTGAATTACGGGCGAAACTTTTGAAAAAAGCAGAGAGGAGGGAGGAATAAAAAATAAAAATAAAATAAAATAAAATCTGCAGATGGGGGATCAATTTCAAGACGAGGAAAAAAAGGATGTCTCTTTTCTATTTAAACTTTATTAATTTCCTTTGGAAACATTAAAAATAAACAACTTAAATTGAGCCTCAATGAATACATTGAAAAGATTTAATAGTGATAATTATGCTGTAACAAAATGCACTCAACATACTAGTATTCCTAGGTGCAGGAAACAGAATAACAGAAATCCCTTAAAATGCCAAAGAAAACACAAAAATGTGAAATATACACAGGATACCCATCAAAAGTTCGGTTGAATTGTCACCCAACAAGTTTCATTAAGATCGGATAAAAATTTTAGCCTCTATCGTGGATACAACCTAAATTTGACGCATGGGCAATAACTCAAAACCTGTTCCTTCGATAATTGTCAATTTCAAACTTGACCGAGATCTGAACAATATATACATGCATACCAAGTTTCATTAAGATCGGATAAAAATTGTACCCTCTTTTTTACGCTGGTGATGTAAACTTCGTCTGTGTCCTGCCATCCAGAGCGCGTCAACAAAGAACTGACATTATCGTCGTCGGAGGCACGCACTATTGTATGTTTTGTGACACGGCCCTCAGTACATATAGATACGTTAATATACACATCAACGTTCATATCTATCCATAGATTTATATAGAACAACACAACTATGGCTGACGAGAGAGGGTTTTACAAAAATTGCAGACTGGAACCAAAATATGGATCACGTATTCTCACTTCTATTGTTAGATTTATTTTTTAAGATAAGCTTCGGGCAGATTTTCAGAACCAAGCTCATACGATGCATTTTAAAAGTAGGCCTATACTAGACTACATCATACAAACTAATTTACCTTTCAAAAGAAAATAGCTTCATTTCAAGATTTAATATGGAAATTTCCAGGCAACTCATTTGTATAGTTGTACTTGCTTTGTGGTCTCCGAGACAAATAAGGGTCACAGTATATTGTGAAAAGATATAACACATATAACAAAAGTCAAAATGTTAAATTTTCAAACTAAATTTTTGGTTTGTTTATTAATATTGACGAGATCTTGGACAAGTTTGATAATGACGATTTTTTTGATGAAGGAATAACTATAGATTTCAGTCACGTGAGACTTTTCGAGACTTAGCAACGTGACATCATCATTAAACTGATTCTGTGTTGTAGGTCTAATATAAAGATACTAATGTATTAAGAAAAGTGACAATAATCATGTGACGCTTGGAAAGGTCAAATGTTTAATTGGGTTGCAGACAAAATATTATGTAAGAAGTGTAAACATGAAACATATGAATTTTTACGAATGTCTTATGCATTACTGATATATTGTGGGGCAACTTTTAGCTAAATAACACAAAATTTCTGTATTATCTACATAAAATTAGTGAATAAGACATTTCTGTATAGCATGGACTTTAGGCAATAATGCCCCTCCATGTGCAAATTGGTATGGTTTAAAACAAGTTGAACTGATTGGTTATAGTGTTTTTTGGCTAGGTTTTTTTGTCTACTCAAATATTTTAATGGATTTTGCATGAACCCTACCAAAATTCTTTTGTCTGTATTCATGCAAAGTACATATTAAAAATTCAAATGAAAATTTATGCTCTCGTCTACATATACTTTAAAGTTTTGCTTCAAATTAGACTGCTTTGCCTTGGTCTTTTAAATATGTATTAAGCATTTGCTTTCTAATAACTTATTTTCCTATTCTTTGTTCTTTGCTTGACCCTTAAAGGACGTAAAAAAGGTGATGAAAAATTAGATTTAGTCAGTAGCATTAGTCTGTGCTGCACTAATAGATTTTCTAGCCAGTAGCCATTTTCCCTAAATATAGAAGTGTTTTGTATATTTATTTCATTATTTTTGTTTAGAATTGAGCCAAAACAAATTAGAAATGATTTCAGTCCTGCAATTTTGTCTAATAGATCACTTGTGACATGGTTAATTCACAATCACTGCCTGACCCTTTCAATTTGTTACTATTGTTTTAATTATGAAGAGGTGGGAATTAAAGTGTAGATGTGTGCTTACTTCCAATGCTTACATGTATATACTGATTTTATCCTTAATGACCTTACTTGAGCCATAGATTAGCCAATTGTAATATGTGGACCATGGAATTTATTTGATAATTAGAAGAAAAGTATTTGTTATTATTAGGTTATAAAATTATTATGGGTAAAAATAGTTATGAATTAGAATAATATATATATATTAATTGTGCTGAAAGACACATCCATTCAATTTAGATGTTATTGATAATGAACTATTCTATACTGTTGTGATCAGACCATCTGAAACATGTTTTAATTTCAAGGAATACAAGTTTATGTTTATATTATATGCTCACATATATGGATGCATATTGTTGTCACCCCTTTCCATCAGTTCATCTGTCATCATTTGTTGTACACATAATAAAAGCTACAATTTTCAATGGATTTTGATGAAACTTGGTATGAATATTGGAATTGATAAGACAGGAGTCCAATTTGATTTGACGATTTTTTGATGATTGTTGTTGATTAATGGTCCTGCCTCAACATTTGCTGCAGACACAATAGAAGCTACAATTTTCAACAGATTTTACTGAAACTGGATGTGAGCATTGGAATTGATAAGACATCGGTCAAATTGAATATGATGATTTTTCGATGATGGTTTTTTTTAGTTATTGTCCTTGACAAAGTAAAATTGTGTAAAAAATGGGTGCAATAGAAGCTACAATTTTCAATGGATTTTGAAGAAATTTGGTGTAAGCATTGGAATCAATAAGGCAGTGGTCAAGTTCTAATTTGACAATTTCAATGAACAGTTATTGAGTAAATGTGTATGATTTTGTAAAATCTCGTCAAAATTTTATTGTTGGTGCAATAGAAGCTACAATTTTCAATGGATTTGGATAAACTTCATGTGAGCATTGGAATTGAAAAGGCAGCGGTCAAGTTCGAATATGACAATTTGGCATTGATAACAATTTCCAATAAACGTTTTTGCCTCATATATTGTTCAAATTCAATGCTGCTAGTGGGCGTAAATTATCTTGCCTGGCAAGCTATCTTCACATTTTAAAAGCAAATACACATAGACGCTATAAAATAGTTCTGTCATAAGATGTTCTTACAATGATAATGATAAAAGTTTTATAATTTTACTTTAAACAGAAACATTTCTCAAAGAAATGTAAATTCTATAGACATAAGGCCATACAAAATAAATTGTCTTTTTTACGGGCCCTGCGAGCTCCAATAAAATACGCCACTCTTCGAAACTATTTATTGACATATTAAGTAGTTTAAAAAAAATTTAAAAATTTTAAGATAGATTTATTTCCCCTTTTCCGTAAATATTTTGACTAGAATTATCTCCCTTGAGTTTTGTTAAATGAAAAACAAGAAGAGGCTTAGAACGTTTTTCAAGGTTTAATAATTCTTATCAAAGTTAACAATACCACTTAAAATTAAAATTGAATCTGACACAATTTAATATTTGAAAATACAATTGTTTGCTGAAGGAAGACAAAAAAGCAAATTATTGACACTTTTGTGTTGACAATCTACATGGCCCATTGTGATCGTATTTTTCCTATGTAAGTAGTCGAGTGGTAACTGAAGGTTGACAATCCAAACATTAATCTTGATAATTATTCTACATACGTTGGACAAAGCAAGACAACCTACAAGAAAGCACAGGTTACAAATGGGTACGACTGCAAGAAAACATTCATATAATTCAACACGCTTCGCTTTCTCATGGTCTAACTGGAAGTACTCTGGTAGTAGTTATGAAAAAATCGGTATTTGTAACTTGGGAAAAAAAATATTAAAATAGAACTTTGATCTAATCGGATTGTTTCGTTCTTAGGGACTTGCGACTTAAATACTACATGACTGCTCTTGACTAATAAATACTAACAAATATCCTTTTGGAAGGTTCAATTCATTTTTATCAGGCTCAAAAGAATGGACTATAGTTTTGTTGGTTGAAACCTAAGTATCCCTTTCTTAAAAACCTGATAGGAGGATAAGACTTTGCAAAGAACTGTTGATGTATTAAGGGCCTAACAATGAGAGTGATGAAAATTATTTTCACAGGAACACCATGGGTAATATTTGACAATTCTTTATAAGTATGAGCTTAAAAAGACTAACCTTAGATATAGATGCTACATAAGCTATGACAATTTGATATCAATTGAATCTTTACAATAACTTATTTGCACCTGTCTGGATACTCATGCTAGTCAACCCTAAAAGTACATTGTGCAGCATTTCTGACATCAAATGTATCTTGTATAGTTGTTTTTGACATTATAATATAATGTATATTTGTGTGTATAGTGTGCAGTTTTTACAGGGGAAGGATTTAAAAGGTAGTGTACATTTGTAAACACTCAACCAAAGTTTGTCCTTTGGAATTCAGGAAGTTAAATTAACAAATATACAAAATAAAAATCTAACTTATGGAATAGATATAATAAATATTATATAAATATAAGTAAGGTAGTATTGTTGTTGTCTGGACGGGATAATCAGATTTTATTTGAGAATAAAAAGGACTGTGCACTATATGTACAATTGTACAATAATGCATGTTATATTAATTCAATGATTTATTGTTTTACAAAATCTTCAGATTGATTTGAATAAGCTTGGATTCTTTATTGTCTCATAACATGTTTTTCTCTTTATCTTTCTAATATTGTGGATGATATATTTCTATCTTCTATAGGAGGAAGCGGTAGGTATTTGATATCTTGGTTGTTGTCAGATCTTCCATGCTATGATTACTAATTTATTTTCTTACCCAGTGAATTAAATCATTGCAATGAACATGTTATTTTATGTTTCTCCTTTTAAGTTTCTAGAATTTATTATTTTGACCTTTTTAGTTTAATTTATGTGCTACACGTATGTTTTTATTTTCTTTGTCTTCCTGTGCATTTGTCATTTTGATTTTTACGCTTTACCTTAGTCTGTATTAAAACTGAAATACAAAAATATGTTTTTTCTGGTAGTACTAGTAAGCACAATTATTTTCTTATGTACATGATGATAAATATAATTTAAGTTGTAAGTGTTGGTCACTAAGTAGTTTAGAAGTTACTGTGTGTTGAGGATTACCTACATCTTTAATAAATTCTACACCTTTTTTGTTTGATAGTACTGTATTTATTATTGATAGAAGTTTTATTTTTATTGTAATGTATTGATTTGCATATAATGTTTTGAAGAGAATACTAGACCTTAATAAATGATTTTTTAACTGACATTATAAACCCTAATTAATTAATACTAAGACAATTTTTATGATTAAGATGGATTGATTTTTTGAATTCTGTATATATATGGTATTCAGGATATAACTTTAGAGAATAGCAAGAAAGATATAATTTAGTTTTGTTCATGGAAATATGATTTTGCAATATCATTTGTTAAAAACTTTACTTGTTCATATAATTAAAATAATTTAATGAAAAATTAATAGCTTCTTTGGGGAAAAGAGCTCTAAGTTAGTAAATGTGTGATAACTGCAATAATGGATTAAATAACATCCACTGGCACATTTATCTTAAATTACAGACAGAAATGATATTGGACATTATTCAGGACAGATAAAATGAAGCTAATTTAGCTTTGAAAATGAATATTTAGACAACTATATCACTACAATAGAAAAAAGACAATTTTATGTTTCTATAGTAGTTTATATTGTACAATGATTAGAAGAGACACAAATAATCCATGGAAACCCTGTCTGAAGATATGAAGCAGTGTATGAATTGTCAGGCTGTTACAAATATCTAACCGACAAAATTTCTTGTTCCTCTCACTCTATTTGTGGTAAAAGTCTTAATTATTCCAGATAGTTTATGTGATAATACGCCCCCTAAAAAGAAACTAGATGATATTATGAGACTTGCTGAACTTTGTATTGAAGTTTTACAACAAAACGAAGAACATCATGCAGAGGTTAGTGAACTATTCTTTCTATGGTTAACATTATTACATCATAGCACCATCCTGCTAATTGTGGTACGGTCATCAGGTCCATTGTTTTGTTGCTATGGTGATTCTGTCTATTGTTTCTATCCTATATCCCAGTTCGTAATGCCCCTATCTGTCTCTCAAAACTTAAATCCTCTCACCATGGCCAGGTTTGTTTTCTATCCTTTTGTATCTTCTGTGCTTTTTGGGCATTTTGAAATTGCAAATGAGTTTTTGGTGCGGTTTGAAATATTTTGTACTTTTGTGTAACATTGGCATTATATACAAATCTAGAATTATATTTTGTAAATGTACATGTATTTTGCAAATTTAAAATAGTCTTGAGGAATACTATCAATCCTAGACATTGAAGTTTTCATATAATTTTAACTGTCAGATTAACATTTCTGCTCCAAATTTACCAGATATGTATAATGCCACTGTTAAGAAGGACAATTGGTATACAAAATAATTTTGAATTTTGTATTTCAATCTACTCCCTTGGTACCAATTAGACGTCAACTCTGTCAACTTCCCCATGTCATGTATGTTTGATTTCTCTTATTATTATTATTGATATCGCATGGTTATTGAATGTCTGGTTACTGTAGAGATTGACAAACTATACAAAACTATTTTCTAGTTGTTTGAGGCGATAATAAACCTACTGAAGTACATTTTGATTATTTCATTTTCAATTTGATTTTGGAAAATATATTTGCTGGCCAGCTGTTGACAAATGATTCAAAATTGTATCCAGTTATTGTTTTGAAAAAGAAAGAGTGTGCTAGCCATTCTGTAATACCTGGAACATTGTTTTTCAACTTGGCAAAGCTTCTATAGAGTCCTCATTAAGTTTTTTATGTTGTCTATACTTTGTCAATCTTATTTACCTGTATTATTAAATTGTATATTGTGATTGACTGTTTTGACCTCTATTATTATTATCATTATATAGGAATTCAAATCGGTGAGTGAGTACGCATACAAAAAATCGATCCGTCATTGCACATATACTTCAAAACACTTTTTTTTTTTTTCTATAAAATTATTTCTTTTTTTTTTACTTCTTAATGAAGATGATATAATTAGGGTCTAGAAAACTAGAGTGAAATTAGTGGCAAGAGACATATTATTGTCAACCATTTATAGAATAGGAATGCCAAGTATAATCACACCTGCTTCATAGATTTAGACAAAATTCACATTTTTCAGATATTTTACTTATTTTCTTCACAGACATTTAATTTTGCCTGACTTTGTTTATTATTTTCTTTGAATATCATAAATACAATTGACCCATACTTTGTTCTTGTTCACTTTAACATTATAGAATGAAAATGAAATTCTGAAATTTATTGAAACAATAATATTTTGAAAAGAAAATTGCCATGAAACCAAAGTAATGAAGTTATAACTTGATTTTTTCAAATTTATTTTGGATGCATGTATCTATCATTTATAATATTTTGTCTTCTTTTAATTGCTTGGAAATTTTGCACTTTCTTTTATACATTTTCTATGAATATATTTTTACGAGTGATAGATAGTAGGCAAAATATATTTTTATTGCATGACTTTCTAAAGCCTTCAAGGGAGACAATAATAATACATCTCTTGAAAATGATTACAAATTACTGACTTTTCCAATTGGGAATAATGGGTTTACACCAGGCCACTATAAAACTTTCTGTTCTCGATCTGGACTAGGGCGCTATATGATCACAAATTTGCCCCGTTTACACCAACAATATAACGAGAGTGCTGAGAACAGTTAAAAAATAATACTGTAAATATAGACATTCATGTAACCCGGATGAAAACAAAAATGGCTCCTGATTATAATCAAATTTCACAGGAAAAGGTGAAGGTCAGTCAATGCCCATGTGCAGTTATCCATTCTATGCACACTTCGTGTTTACACTACAACAATTTATTGAATCCCGTTTTAGAACCATTCTAAGAACTGGTAAATTTGGTGTGTAAACGTGTCTATGACTACATGTATGTCAATTACTGAGCATGGTGCTTTTATATAGCTTCAGATCTAAACAGCCTAAAAACATTATATTGTATTAAGTTGTTATATATGAGTTAAAGATTCAGTCCTCCAATTGATATATTTTGGTTAGCTGTAAAAAACTACAAATTAAGTGTCTTTAAGTTAAAGTTAATATAATGGAAAGAACTCTATCAGAAATAGAAAACAAAAATTCCTAATATACAAAACAAGCATACTAAAATACTTTTATTGTAAAGTGTTTGAAGCAGTTGTATTATGCAGGACTGGATCTTTAAAGAGATATCAATTGAACTATTTGTATTTACCAATTATATGTTCAAACTCCCCTTCTGCTTGCCTTTTTTACAGATCATATTTTCTAAACATATTTCAATGTGTACTTGTCCTCTCAGACTGCACTGATTCACACCAAGACTTTTAGAAAAACTATTTGACTTGATTTCTAACAAACATATTTGTGGAACATTCTCCGAAAAAGGGATCAGAATTAATAACAAATGATTATGACTTTTTTTTATGACTGATGATTCTAGACTTAAGAAATGTTTCAAATGAGTTAAAAATCAATAATACTTTACAAAGAATACAAAATACAAGATATACAAGATAAATGTATAATTTTGTCTTCTTAAAAACCTGAAGGATTATTTAACCATAGTATGAAAATAATTTTATCTGTTCAGGCATTTGCATGGTTCAGTGATCTGTTGGTCGAACATGCTGAAATATTCTGGTCGTTATTTGGAGTGGATATGAACGCTGTATTAGAATCTCAACCTCCCGATACCTGGGATAGTTTCCCTCTCTTCCAGTTACTCAATGATTATCTGCGTGTTGATGGTAAGTAGTCTGAAATATTTAAGTTAGTTTTACCCAGTGAAAGAACAGACAAAAAAGGTTGTTTAGGCCTATACATATCATTAAGTGTGAAAAATTCCTTGCAATAAATATTGCATGAATTTAACTGTCAATTCAGACTGTCATTCTGGGCGTACTTTATAATAATCGTCAATATGATGAGATCTATAGAAATTAATTACCAACAAGTTATAAAATTAATCTGTAGACGATTATTAAATTACCGATTAGTGATTATCTCATTGAATGTGAACATGATCTTTGTTTAGAGAGAGAAAATCAGAAGTGTCATAGTCGCTTAATTGAATCATGTTACAATTGCGTAATGAAGGTGGTCGCTAATCAGTCGTTAATTACATTGAAAACTTGTAGGGGGACTATATTGTTGTCGCTTATTGAAGGTAGGCTTTTAATAAAGGTGGTCGTGTGAACAGGATATACTGTATGTATTATGTACATTATTTCAGAAAATTTATGCAATGGTCGATTTCATCAACACTTAAGAGATGTATTTGCTCCTCAGGTTGTACGTTATGTTGATTTAATGGAATCATCTATAGCACAATCTATTCATAAAGGCTTTGAGAAAGAGAAATGGGAACCTCAGGGGTAAGACTGCTGGTCCTTTGCCGAACCTCTTGGCATAGATCTTTCCCACTTTATCCATTTACAGACTGAAATTATGAGTGAAGTTGACTTATTCATTGGACTTTGACACTCTTGTGGAGATCAGAATTCACGTCAAATATTTTTTTAAACATATCCAAACAAATGAAACTTTTACCGCTGTGCTATAGAAACCCACAAATTCAACAGAAGTTAAATTAAACTGATACAATATCGTTCTGAATCTGTACTGATGTTATGGATTGGTATGCTGTTGTTTCGATGTACATAGTTAGATATTGTTTTGAAATCACCTTCATTTATGTTATTTCTTTTGTAATGTAATTGTTTATTATTGTCCTGATCTAATAGAAATGGTTGTTCAACGTCAGAAGATATGTTATGGAAGTTAGATGCTTTACAAGCCTTTATTCGAGAGCTCCATTGGCCTGAGGAAGTGTTTGCTGATCATCTGGACCATAGATTAAAATTAATGGCTGCTGACATGATAGAAGCAGCTGCTAAAAGGTTGGTTTCTCATCCAATTATTTGAAGAATTATACAGCTGAATGTGTCGTTTAAATGTAAAAACCAAGTTTTATAATTTGAAAAATGTTTCTTCCTTTTGTAAGTTTTTCAATAAATCCCATATGGTGACAGTGATCTTATTAACATGTAACAATAGATATTCCATTTTGTAACCAAGTTTTTATCCATACAATTTAAACTAGTCTGTTATTATATTTGTAGAACATTGAAGTCATTTGAAAGTAGTTTAAGAAAGGGAAGTAAAGGGTCTGATTATTTAGCACCAAGTGAAATCTGTACTATGATGAATGTTATTATTGACTGTAAAAACAAGGCTCTACATCTCTGTGCCTTGGATAGTGGTCAAAATATGGTATGTATACTTTTGAGTTTGGTATTTGTTTTTTAAAGTAATATTTACCTCTGTTTTAGAAATATTTTCCTTAAACAATGTGCGCCACTGAGCAGTTTTACTCAATGTACCAGTGCAATATAAGACGAAATTATTTATATGTAATGTTGAAATTCTTCTGCTGATGGTTCTGATTTGATTGTATCCTACCAGTTTGATTCACTTTTAGTGATACAAGATAAATTACTAATGATGTTTATAAAATCTTGGCATTATGAAGATGTGATGTAAGCTTGTGGCTTTCCTAAGAAATTTGTAGATATGTTAGTTAAATATTAGTTAATTCTTTCATGCTGTCATATAATTTTGATTGTTTACCTAAAAATACCTCAATATTGAATATGATATATACTGCCTCAGACCATTCAATGTCAAGAAGTTAAATCTGCTTCCTCTTTCAGCATCAATATCACACTAATCTAGATGAGTTTTTAGAGAGGGTACAGATCCAAATGGTCAAATGTCTAGTTGAAAAGGTAGGAAATTCCCACTTTGAAATAGAAGATACATTTACTGTTCTTTGTTAGGTTCAATTCAGAGGTATTTCAAAAGGGAATTGTTACTCAGGATGTTTAACGCTCTTATTCAGTTTCTGTTAAGGGGCTTGACAACCCTAAACCTATGTACACAAAATAGACGGTTTCAATAACTTCTTTTCCACCTATCTGAAATATTTAAATATCAATGGAAAGAGGGGACTTTCAGCTATTCAAAAATATAAAATTTATTTCTTTATGACATCTCAACTTTGAGAAATAGAGTATGAAAGATGAACAAAAAAAACGTCAATTATTCCCTTAAAATTAGCATATCTACTAGACTATTTAGTATAGAAGTTTGAAATTTTGCACAACACAAGTCTACATGTATCTCTACAACATTACGTTGGTTTTTTGAAAATTTTGTTTTGTTTTGAAGATATTGATAGAAATCAAAATTATTGCATGTGCATTTACGAAAAAATTGAATTTTTAAAAAGCTATTCATTTTATAAAAAAAGCCAACGTAAAGTTATAGAGGACATCGTAAGCTTAAGCTGAAACCAAAGTTTATAAAAATCAGATAAATTGTAAGCGAGATATGCTTTTGGAAAAATGGCAGTTTTTTTCAACATTTTCCAACACATGTAAACCTTATGTAATTAACGATCATGTTTTTCATGCTGTAGAAATCGTTAAGCACCTTTAAGGCATCGATATGCACCGATAACCACATAATTGGAGTGCTAAAACAATGGATTAGCACATGTTGAAACACTCCTACCCACCAATCATAAAATTTCTCTGTTTACATGTGACGTAATGATTTATGGGACATCACGTGACTTCTGGATTCCCCCAGTACCAATCTGATCGACAAACGCAATGTCATTGGACAAACGTAGAAAAGGTTTATTTAGCTGATGACGTAGTACTCAAAAATATCAACTGACAACGTAATTTGTACGTCTACATAAGGGAATACCCCATTGTGTTCTATAAATAGATTATCTTTATGGACCGATATCTGACAAACTACTGAAGCGATTGAGCTAAAATTTTTACTAGATGAGTTTTTATTAATGCCAAATAGAATGGATATCAACTTATTACGTTTCTTGATTGAAATACTCCTCGAAAGATAAGGTTGTCAACCCCCTTAATAGCAGTATTAATATATTTCAGCTGTTATCAGTATTAGAAAGTGTTTTAAGTAAACTAGCACGATATGATGAGGGGACATTCTTTGCTTCTATATTATCTTTAACAGTAAGTATAGATTGAGTAGATGTGTATAACTTAAGGGCATACTTAAAGACTAGAGAGAGTTGTTCCAGTTATTATCCTGACAGATCAAAACAGCCTTTTACCTTAAATTAGATTGAGGAAACTGACACTGAATAAATGGTGTCAGAAGAGCAGAAGAACAAAGGCATGTCATTTATGTTCAAGATTCCTAAAAGATTTGAATCAAATGTAAAGAAATTTGTTTAGACAGTAAATCGAATGTTGACATTTTTTTTCCATTTATTATGGTGTTTTTTTAAAGCCTTTAAAAATAAGGAGTTTTACACTTTGATAATGATAAAATATTTTAACTAGAAACCAGTGAATGAACTAGGAAAAGCGTATGTTGATTTTATGAGATGTAACCTGGATGTAATGAGACAGAAGATAACTGATGAACTCTATACATTATCAATGTTTGAAGAATGGTATACAGGACAGATGAAAATGGTTGGTGATTGGCTAACTGATAGATTAGATCTATCTTTGCATCCGTATCAACTGAAATGTCTCATGAATATCAATAGGGTGGGTACACTTTTATAATACATAGGTTATCTTTATTTAACTAACTTACAATGATGATACCAAATATTGAGAAACAAATGACTTGTAATGGGTTTTGTTGCACTATTATGGTGTGCTACATTGATACATTCCCAATTTTATGGTACTAAAATTTAAGCATAAGAGGACTCAAATCGAACATAATTTTTTTGTTATCTTGTCAAACATTATCTGAGAATTTTCTTGATGTCTAGTTCTAAAATTTATCAAAAATAATTATGTTAAAACTTTCATTGGTAAATTAGGAATAAAATTACTTTCAACTCATGAAAATAGTTTTCATATCTAAATATTATATGTTGTAGAAATGTTACAGTGATTTTGAGTTACAAGGTGTACCAGAGAATACATTAAACAGTAAAACTTACCAAACAATCTGTAGTAGATTACAGGTACTGTCATTTTTAAATATTCTCACTGATCCTTTCTGTTGCTATCTAGTCATTGATATTTATCTTCGATTATTAATTCTGACTCTGACTCTAACCTGAATTGTAGAAATTCCATAGTATACCATTAATCAATTTTGTTTTAAAAGAAATTAGTTTGAACTACATGATGCCTGGTTACTCAGTAGTATTCCTGTCTTTATTTCAGGTTGAAGAAGCTACCCAATCAGTGACCCAATCAGAGAGTAGTAGTAGGTTTCTTGGTAAAGTTTCTAGTAATCAGAGTGATGATGATTCTGACTAAACTTTATTATAGTAGATTGTAGGTTATTAGAACATAGGCTCTACGGTAAATTTTAATTAGTTCTTCTAGAAATAAGTCAGACTGTAAAGAAAAAATATTACATTCCATATAAAAATAAAGAGATCTGAATGTTAAAGTGCTGATTTTCTAAATGTAAAACAGATCTTTTATGATTTAAATGTAAGCAAATTATAATGCCAAAACACTCCAATTTAGACAATAGTAGTTTATTTAAGCTAAGTTACTCTTAAAAACAGATTTTTACATTGATTCATACCTGAACACAATATTTTAATTGCAAAATTGATGATTACAATAGAATAACATCATTAGAAATCCAAGTAAAATCTATGAAACCAATATTATACGTAATAATTCTTGATTGAAAAGTCATAGCCAATTTCTTTTTCCAAAATTTCTTTCTCTTTCTCCATCCTGATAATAAAAACATGACACACAGTTAGCTTGTTAATTAATAAATAGTTTAAACTGTACTGTCCAGAATAAAAATGTTTCAAATCGCTCAAAATCTTTGCTTTCAATGTATAGACTAATGATTGTGTATGAGACCCAGTAACTGTGATTTAAAAAAGATCTGTTTTCTTATATGTTATTTAATATGTAAATTTCTCTTTATAAACTTACATTATGATTAATATATTCTTGTGTGGTAGACTATAAGCTACATTTTAATGTATAAACAATTATATATTGACACTTTCTACATGATAGTGTAAAGTAAATGAATACAGGAGAAACCAATACTTATCTTTGACACTGACAAAAGTTAAATGTATACTATGTATGTGAACCATAAAGTTTTTAGAATATTTTTAAGATCAATTAACTTACTATGTGTCAAACTGTACAACATAGTCCCTCTATTATCAAATTGATCTATAAAACTAAGCACCAATCCATTAAAATTAGTAATTTTGAAATATGTTTAGTAGTGTATTCAATCATTAGTTTAATGAAAGTATGTATTATAAAGAGATTATATTCCTTTAGTCATGACACCTTGTAAGCCAAACTGATGACTTTAAATCCCATTCCAAGAGGTAGTATTCCTTTCATTCGTCGTTTCATTTTCGTGTACATTTAAAAATTGATATGGTAAAAGGACAGTTGCTAAAATTGACTTGCCAATTAGTCAAGAGTTATGTTAAGTGTTATCATGACATTATTTACTGTATAGTGTTATTTACTTTCTGATAATATATATATATGTATATGATTACTATTAGATATTTGTGCACATCTAGGTCAGACTCAAAACATAAACACAAAAAGTTCATTTTATATTTACGCAGATGATATAGAAATTGTAATTAAACAAGCCAGATTTACTTCTGTCCATTACTTTTTATGCTGCCTAAAAATAAAGTTAATATGTGATGTTTATGTTTTGAATGGTACCTAAATGAGATAAAATATCTTTGCTGGACTATATAAAGTTAATCTTTTGAAAGTATATTTGTTAGAATTTAGAATGACTAACCAATCTTTGAATCTCACTTTACCTATTTATTGTATTGTAAATATAATCTAAAACAGGCTGTGTTTTTTTACTTTGATATAGAGTTAGTGCTCAAAATGTTATATGAGATTATATGGATATTATTTGATTGTTATGGTGATTTATTATTTAAGTTTGGTTGTTTTGGTGATATTACTGGTGATAGATAAAATGAATATTATAATGATATAGTTAAAATAATGCTTGTTCATGGGATAGTATATTATTTTTTTTTCAAAACTACATGTTAAGAAAATAATTTGGGTTCCATGGAAGTTGACAATCTTCAGTTTGCTTCAACATAATTTATTAAATTAACATATTTCTATTCATATTTGACTGTTATTCCTACCTTGATTTTGGCTATTGGAAACAGGGGAGTTGATTCCTAAATCATTTAAGTAATGTTGGTACTTTCAACTGGTTTACAGCATACCATTTTCATAGAAAAGTAAAATCATGGGAAATATTTCTATTATTATGTAAAATATTATTTAATAATAATAATAAACTCTTTATGTTAAATGGGTCAGAATTAGGCCCAATACACAAGGACATGGTCCTGTCTCACATTCAGCCCATTTACAAATTAATCGATGGACAGATATTTCATAAGTTGCTACCAAATAACATTAAAATATGATTGTTAAGATTTCTTTACAGGTGATAGTTGATTTAAATAAGGTGATAGCTAATATATATAAGGTGTTGTTTATTACAATGTTTTTATTAGGTTGTTACTATTTATATATAGATATACATGTATATATGTGTAGAGGGGAATGTTGCCTAATTCATTATGTATATATTCACCTAGGATGTATTTCCATTCACCTCTGAATATATCGCTAGAAAATAGTTCAATTTATAATTAGTAAAAATTTTAGTGAGAATGTTTTAACTGATTCTTCAAAAGGAACATTGAACAGTCAGAAGGTCTTGTTTTTCAACTCAAATGTGTATAAATCAGTAGATTTGAAATAGGCTGTTGATGTAAAATATTGGATCCTTGTTGCTAAATATCTAATTAAAATCAGATTACAATTTTGTGTATTTTTGTTTTTTTCATATTTTTAGTCTACATTGTAATATTTAAAGAATTATAGAAATTGTTGGATAACCTTTAGTAGAGCAATATGACTGCCTCTTTTGGTATCTCTATCACACACTTTCTTATAACATCAATAAAAGGTTTCAGATGACATGCTTTCATTAGCTTAAATCAAAATCATTGGGACAAGTCTTTGTAGAAACTATGCAGATCAAAATGTGGACTAAAATTATCAAAAACAAAACAAAAAGATAAGGAATTGGCATCTGATTTATAGATTTACAACAAAAGATGTTATTTATTAGCTGAAAATGAGTGTGAATAGCTATTGGGCATGTATTATAAAACCAAGAGCTCTGTTTGAGGTCAAGTTGATTTAGGTGTTCAAGGATCATTTCAAATGTTTATAGTAGATGTAGAAAATATAATATGCAATATGGATTTTCCAAATTCAATGTTAAAATTAGTATTATCTAGTAGAGGTTGCTGTGGTAATATTTTGTTTAGATTTAAGATTTTTACATTCTTTAGTTAGTATTAATGGAATTCCCAGACATTGATAGTGATATAGTTAAAAAACCAGTGTGCTGAGACAAATTATCCAATATTTTCCTGTTAGTTAAAGTTCATTCAGTTTTTCATTCCTTTCTTAAATTTCTTGAATGTTAATTAATCCAACATTACACAATATTATAAAGGTTTTCAAATATCTTGTATCCAAGATAAAAATAGACCAAATACATTTAAAGTCACAAAATATATAAATTTCAGAGAGCCTGTAACTCAGTCCTGTTGTCTGACAAGTCAGTTATGTCTTTCATCACAACACTTTTTGGGACTTCAGACAGTACCTTTACTGTAGACATCAAGTGAATGATAAATTTTTGCAGTTATTGCAGTCAAATTGTGCATGAGACTTTGACCTCTTTTGCCTTGATGTAGTTACAGCCCTGAATTTGAAGGTAAGGTCATTAGTGCTACATTTCTAATATTAGCAATAAGATTTCAGTTTGATTGCAGAATTTGAATAAATGTAGATCTTAAAACTGTAATGGTGGTTTCAATCCTTGAAATGGACAAAAGTCCTAACATTAGATATGTTATATTGCTTTGATAGCAAATATGGAAGAATGATAAAAAGTTAACATTTGATGCTTATACAATTCATTCAGAGTTACACTTATATATTGTTGGAATGAAATATACTTAACCACTACAAAGTTTGAATCTAACCTTATTTATTTATTTGTCCAAAATTGCTGTCATTAGACAGTGGTTTTGAAGTCCATTTTTGTTTTATATTTGTTTTTCTTTTTTTTTTATTTAGTATTATTGAATGCTTACTTTATACATTCAGTTTTGATGCCAGAACATACATTAATTTCCAAGGTATTGTTGGACCAAATGATTTTATCTGTGGTTAACTTTTTATACGCCCACATGAATATGTGGACGTATATTGTCATCGCCTCTGTCGGTCCGTCAACATTTGTTGTAGACACATAGAAGCTACAATTTTCAATGGATTTGAGTGAAACTTGGTATGAACATTAGAATTGATAAGACTCAATATTTGTTGTAGACACAATAGAAACTACAATTTTCAATAGATTTTAATGAAACTTGGTGTGAGCATTGGAATTGATAAGACGGCAGTCGAGTTTAAATTTGATGACTTTTTTTAACCAATGATTTTTTAGTTATTGCCCTTGACTTAGTAAAATTGCGTCAGAAATTTTTGTTGGTGAAAAAGAAGCTACAATTTTTTAATATATTTGATGAAATTCAAGTGGTCAAGTTTGAATTTGACGATTTTCCATGAATTCTTTGCCCTCGACTTCAATATTCAGTGAATTTTTTTTTAGTTATTGCTCAATATATTATTCAAATTCAATGCTGACAGTCGGCTGATGTTACCTTGCCTGGCAAGCTATCTTTCTTTAATTCCTAATAGTATATTTATTAATTTTCTTAGCATAACTTTTTATTTCCAATATTTCAAAATATTCTTAGAATGTGAAATTTTTATAAAATACCTAGTACCATTAGAATGTTTCATTTTATACTTGGACATTAAGTATGCTCAGAATATTAAATAGAATTATTTAAATATATTGTATATTATGTCAAAGTTTTTTTGGAATAAAATTATAAGTATTTTGTTTAGACTGATATTACTTATTATTCATAGATATTCCATAAATATTCTTAAAACATATATAAGTGTTCTTTGAAATTTTATATTTCCGCTTGAGTTGGAATCCATATGTTCTTGAGTGTCTATTAATATCTTACTATATTGATTAGTTTTCTAAAAGAAATATTGATCAAAATATTGTAATCTTTATTCTTTGAATATTAAGTAGAATTCTGCAAATATTTATTACTGTTCTAAATAATTATTATTCTCATTAATAATTTTTCTCAGAATTCTTGATAGTATTCTTGGAAATATTTTGTTTTCTTACAAAATCTAGTATTGTTCTTGGAATATTTATCGTTATTCTTAGAATATTTATTAGTATTCTCAACAATGGTCATTAGTATTCTTAGTATATTTATATTATTATTTATATCAAATTTTATTTGTATTATTCTAGAATTTATAATATGCAAGAAGAGTTTAGAAAATATGTGCAATAATATAAAATAGTTTTTGTTGTTTTCCTCTTGATATCAATCTTGTACTATTAAATAGCATTATTATCTTATTTTTTTGTCTATTTGGAAATTTAATGTTTAGAACAAGGACTACTACACGGAAGGACGTGCAGGGCCTATTCTCTGACTTCGCCAGCGAAGGCGAGTTTAGCTACGTCGTAAGCAGACGTAAATTCTATTTCTAGAACGAAAGTAGTGCAGAAGGCAGCGCAATAATTTAAAAATCCCTTCTGAACGGACCTTGGGCGATACCTGAGTTTAGAAAATATGTGCAATAATATAAAATAGTTTTCGTTGTATTCCTCTTGATATCAATCTTGTACTATTAAATAGCGTTATTATCTGAAAATAGTGGTTTTTTTTTTTGTCTTTTTGCTAATTTAATGTTTAGATCCGTATAGTAATCCTTGGTTTAGAATAATAATGGTGTCAAATTTTCCATTAAAGATAATGATTAATGAAGACCTCTTAGGACGTAAGTTATGAGTAGGTACAATACAAAATGAAAGCAATCTTGAACAAAGGAGAAATATGCTGGGAGACGTGTCGCGCATGATGCAGACCATGCTTACTCTCTTCGAAACACCTTATGGTACTTCTCTTCGGGAGGTGACCATTACTAAACTAATTTTTTGATTTATGGAATTGTCCTGCTTGTACGGATTTATATATTGATATTAAATATGAGTTATTTCCCATGTTCTTGAAAACCCATTGAATTTTAAGTTTGTTAACACTACAGTAGCATATATTCCTGACGGATTTTGTAATTGATTATTATCACTCAGGGGTGAACCCTATTTGTCTCAGATCTTTGCCCTAAATTACCAATTTTTTATGTAAGATTTTTAGATGATATTTTTCTTATTTGGACTCACTGACTTGATGAATTCTGGGAATATTTCAATATTCTCGATTCCTACCACCATTCTGTAAAACTAACAGCCAATATCAGCGAAAACAGTATAGACTTCCTAGATACTACAGTATTCAAACACACCGACTTTCACATAACCAACAAATTAGATATTAAAGTCTTTTTTAAAACTACTGATACCCACCAACTTCTATTCAAATCCTCTTTTCATCCAAAACACACATTATTTGGAATTATCAAATCTCAGATACTGCGTTTTCACCGTATTTGCACTCGCGAAACGGACTTCGAGAAGGCGTGCTCAATTGTTTTCACGAAACTTAGGATCGGGGCTACTCAAAACGTTTTCTACGCAAAATAAAAAGTACAACCCTCGCAGAAATCAGAGCTAAAGACAATCCTCCTCCAACCGCTAACCCCAACGTTTTAGCTTTACCCTGTAATGCAATACGCTGCCTCACTTGCCCCTTCATTTCTCAGTCCAATTCTTTCAAAAATAAACGTAATAATTCCACCTTTTTCATTAGCCAAGACCTCTCTTGCCTTTCAAAAAATAAAATATACTTAATATCTTGTCTGAAATGTGATTCACAATATGTAGGAGAAACCATGAATTCTTTACGGCAAGGATTTAACAACCATCGATCTGATATTAATTTAAATAAACTAGAAAAAACAGTAGCTCGTCACTTAAATCAACCAGGTCACAACCTTTCTGATTTAAAAATTATGCCAATTGAAAAAATAAACGAGGAACCTGACGTCAATGTAAAAAATATTCGACTCATTCGTGAAAACTTTTGGATACATAAACTGCAAACCAAACAACCACATGGTATGAACATCCAATCTGGTTATTCCATCATAGCTTTTGTCATCCTATATAACAGCACTACAAGTCAGATTCCCAGAATTATAAAGAGATACTACCAAAAACTACAAGATATGTACCCTACAGTTTTTAAAAACAACTTAGTTATAGCATATACAAGAAACAAGAACTTAAATGATATCTTGGTCCGTGGTAGATTGCCCATGATTAATTAATAAACAAATTTGTTTATCTTCCAGGTGCTAAATTATCTTATTTTGATATTTAATCAAATTTTTCCCTTAGTGGATGTATTCTCTTCTAAAGTATTTTCAGAAAACGAGGAACACCAAGAAAAAGAAATCTACACTTAATTACTAATTTCACACCTAACACTTTTTATGAAATTTTGCTCTTTGAACTGTGCCCGTGCTTTCGTAATATTGCACTGCAATTTACACACCCTAATCCTTATTTGGACAAAGCTGTAGCTCAGTTGATTAATGGCTTTTTATACGCCCACGTGAATCTTTGGACGTATAT
Organism: Nipponacmea schrenckii; assembly: GCA_030562195.1. Taxonomy (NCBI): domain Eukaryota; kingdom Metazoa; phylum Mollusca; class Gastropoda; family Lottiidae; genus Nipponacmea; species Nipponacmea schrenckii. Next base: position 33,450,245 of record JAUJPP010000005.1, read on the forward strand.
TGTCCGTCGCTCCGTCAACATTTGTCGTAGCTTATAGAAGCTACAATTTTCTAAGGAGTTTAATGAAAATTAGTGCATTGGAATTTATAAGACGGCGGTCAACAATTTTGATCATTTTTCGATGAACGGTTTTTAAATTATTGCACGTGACTTAGTAAAATTGCGTCAAAATTTTATTTTATGTGAGCATTGTATTGAATTGATAAGCCGTTAGTCTAGTTCGAAATATTGAAGATTTTTTGATGACTTATGACTTATTATCCTTGACTAGTCAAAATTTATTGTGGGTACAAAAGCAGCTACAATTTTCAATGGAAATTGATGAAACTTGGAATGTAGTTCTGGGGCTGAGAGGGGTCCTGTGTGCAATCATGTCATCTAATTTTGACTCTTGATCCTTGTAGGGGACCCCTATAAGATTGAAAAAAACTTGGGTAGACATTCTAGATGGCGTCCAAGATGGCTGCCGCATCATTATTCTTGGTATAACTCCATGTGGAATTGTCCTAGAGTGATCAATTTGGTGTCTTACCCCAGGTTTTTGGGGTCGGGGAATGCATTAAAATCATTTCATTTTTCGAAAATGACAATTTTGATGAACGGTTTTTGAGTTATTACCCTTGACAAATTTTATTGTGGGTGCAATAGAAGCTACAATTTCAATGGATTTGTTGAAACTTGGTGTTGAGCATTCGAATTGATTAGAAGGAAGTAAAGATTGAATTTTACGATTTTCCGTCAATAGTTTTGGAGTTATTGCTCTTTGCTTAAAAAAACGTGTCCAAATTGTATTGCTGGTGCAAATAGAAGCTGCAATTTTCAGGGTTTTTTTTTAGTTATTGCCAAATTTATTGTTCAAATCCAATGCTGCCAATGGGCGTATATTGCCTTGCCTGACAAGCTACCTTTTTAAAATAAAAAAAATATCCAGAGTTTTGACATTCACTTGTCAAAATATGCAATTTGTCAAAGTCAGCGATACTTGATATAATTCGGGTAATGGACACCTGTCAATAGCTAGGAATTTACGGTTAAAGAATTTGACAAGGATGTAGAACATAAAATTTAAAAATCTATAAAATATTGGACATTCATTGGTTTATTGGGGGTTAAATTGTCTATGGATTAAGGACAAAATCGTAATGACATAAATGGTAAATGACAGCACTATTGATAACAATATTTGATACTACTAAAATAATGGATGGCTGCGAATAATGATTATTTCAACCATACTTGACTTGGTTGATATCTTGTTCATGGTCTTATCTTTATTGCAGGTTATACATGTAGTTGGAATATGGTAGAGATAACAAGCAAATAACAATGACAGACACAGATGCTGCTGAACCGTTCGAAACAGGGGCGTAGCTACCGGGGGGTGTGGGGGGGGGGGGGGGTCGCACCCCCCTACTTTTACTGAACTCATCGGTAAAACGCGGAATCGTTCGGTAAAAAGGGGGTCATGGATGGAACCGTCGGTAAAACGCGGAATCGATCGATTAAACCGATTAATTAACCTAAAAAGTCAAAACCTTGTGTTGGTTATGATCGTTCGATAAAAGACGGCAAGGTGGGACCGTCGGTAAAACCAATTTACCTAAAAAGTAAAAATCTTGTGTTGTTTATGATTTTATCAGTTAACTGTCAACATTAAAAGTAATTTTTTTTACTGAAACTACCGGAATCGGTCGGTATAAGTTGGTTATGACTGAAGTCTTCGGTAAAACCGATTGGTTAAACGATACCCTTGTTATTGGTAAGCTGTTCGTTATTTGAATTTGTCGATAAAGTGATTTTTACTAAACTTGTCGGTAAAACGCTGAATCGGTCGATAATAGACGGTCATGGATGGGAAATGAAGCCTTCGGTAAAACCCATTGGCTGACCGAAAGTGTGGAAACCTTGTGTCAGTTATCGGAATACTGTTCGTCTACATAAAAAGTGATTTTTACTGAACTTGTCGGTAAAACGCAGAATAGGTCGAAAAAGGCTATATAAAACATATGGTTGTCCGACGAAAATTGATAATTTTGACCGGTGGAAACGACTTCTAAAATCGCGTCAGATGTATTCTCCGGGTTTCCTAGTTTGTAAATTTTCCGGGGAGAACCCCCGAAACGCAGAATAGGTCGAAAAAGGACATATAAAACTTAGACGTTACACCCCCCCCCCCCCAGTCAAAATGGTCACTCTACGCCCCTGGTTCGAAATATCATTGTCCTTCCTCCATTCCAAATGGTATGCATAATAGATTCAAAATAAATCGAATATGGAACCAGTTTCGACTCCTTTTGTTGAGGGATAGTGTCAGCTACTGTTCTAAGTGATGACGGTCAGAATATTCATGAATATTAAACGCTGTTGATAACTATATAAATCAAAGTTAAACGCTGTTGGTCATATTATTCATTACTATTGATGAGACTATAAATGTATGTAAAACGCTATTAAACAGACTATAAAACCGCTGTTAGTCAGATGATAGTAAGGCATTGTTGGTCAGATTATTTATGATAGTAAAACGCTGTTGGTCAGACTATTCCTGATAGTGAAACGCTGTTGGCCAGATTATTCATGATAGTGAAACGCTGTTGGTCAGATTATTCATGATAGTGAAACGCCGTTGGTCAGATTATTCATGATAGTGAAACACTGTTGGTCAGATTATTCTTGATAGTGAAACGCTGTTGGTCAGATTATTTATGATAGTAAAATGCTGTTGGTCAGATTATTCATGATAGTAAAACGCTGTTGGTCAGATTATTCATGATAGTAAAACGCTGTTGGTCAGATTATTCATGATAGTATGTAACGGTGTTGGTCAGATTATTCATGATAGTATATAACGCTGTTGGTCAGATTATTCGTGAAAGTAAAACGCTGTTGGTCAGATTATTCTTGATACTAAAACCTTGTTGGTCAGATTATTCGTGATAGTATATAACGCTGTTGGTCAGATTATTCATGATAGTAAAACGCTGTTGGTCAGATTATTCATGATAGTGAAACGATGTTGGTCAGATTATTCATGATAGTAAAACGCTGTTGGTCAGATTATTCATGATAGTAAAATGCCGTTGGTTCGATTATTCATGATAGTAAAACGCCATTGGTCAGACTATTCATGATAGTAAAACATTCTTGGGCAGATTATTCATAATAGTAAAACGCCATTGGTCAGACTATTCATAATAGTTAAACGATGTGAGTCAGATTATTCTTGATAGTGAAACACTGTTGGTCAGATTATTCGTGATAGTAAAACATTCTTTGGTAGATTATTCATGATAGTAAAACGCTATTGGTCAGATTACTCATGATAGTGAAACGCTACTGGTCAGATTATTCGTGATAGTACAACGTTGTTGGTCAGATTATATTTTATACGCCCACATGGTATGTGTATTCATCTTGATAATATCTCGGACTAGTTCGAAAATGGCACGATTCCAGATGTCGGTTTATGAGTTATGGCCCTTGATTAAATGGGAAAACGTTAAATTTTACTTGTGTACGCAATAGAAGCTGTAGTTTTCATCTGATTTGAATGAAACTTGGTATGTGTATTCATCTTAATAATATCTCGGACAAGTTTGAAAATGGCACGATTCCAGATGTCGGTTTATGAGTTATGGCCCTTGATTAAATGAAAAAACGTTAAAATTTACTTGTGTACGCAATAGAAGCTGTAGTTTTTATCCGATTTGAATGAAACTTGGTATGTGTATTCATCTTGATAATATCTCGGACAAGTTCGAAAATGGCACGATTCCAGATGTCGGTTTATAATTTATGGCCCTTGATTAAATGAAAAAACGTTAATATTTACTTGTGTACACAATAGAAGCTATAGTTTGCATCCGATTTTAATGAAACTTGGCATGTGTATTCATCTTGATAATATCTCAGACAAGTTCGAAAATGGCACGATTCCAGATGTCGGTTTATGAGTTATGGCCCTTGATTAAATGAAAAAACGTTAAAATGTACTTGTGTACGCATTAGAAGCTATAGAAGCTTAGTTTTCATCCGATATGAATGAAACTTGGTATGTGTATTCATCTTGATAATGTCTCGCCAGATGCCTGTTTATGAGTCGCTCTTGATTAAATGAGAAAATGTTAAAATTTACTTGTGTACGCAATAGAAGCTGTAGTTCTTATCCGATTTGAATGAAACGTGGTATGTGTATTCATCTTAATAACATCTCGGACAAGTTAAAAAATGATGCGATTCCAGACGGTTTATGAGTTATTGCCCTGGATTAAATGAAAAAACATGGAATATTCTGTTTGCTGAAGTGGGCGTATGTTACCTTGCTTGGCAAGCTATCTTTGGCTTATAAACACTCTAGAAGGAACAATTCATGACCAATGTTGACAAAACTCACTGAAATTGTTTGATATCACCCAGGGATGAGCCCTATTGAAAATTACAAATATCAAAATATATCTAATATGAATTATTGCCCTTGTTCTTTAAAACATGTTCGATTTTTGTCTCATAAACACTCTACATGGCACAATTCTTGACCAATTGATGCAACTTGGTGTGAAAGTGTGTTATAACTCGAGGATGAGCCTCGAAAAATATTTAGTATGAGTTATTGCTCTTGAAAATCAGCGAAATCGAAAAATATTTAGTATGGGTTATTGCCCTTGTTCTTGAAACGCGTTCAATTTTAGCTTTTAAACACTCTAGAAAGAAAAAAAATTAATTTATTTTGATTAAACTTGGCTTGAGTTTTTGTTTTCTCCCAAGGATGAATCCTATTATAAATCAAATAAATCGAAATACATTTAGTGTCAGTTATTGCCCTTGTTCTTAAAAACGCGCTCAATTTTAGCTTGTAAACACTCTAGAAAGAACAATTTTTAATGGATTTTGATGAAACTTGGCTTGAGTATTTGTTTTCTCCCAAGGATGAATCCTATTGAAAATCAGATAAACCAAAAAAAATTAGTGTCAGTTATTACCCTTGTTTTTGAAAACGCTTTCAACTTTTGGCTTGTAAACACTCTAAGCATTCATTTTTGACAAAACTCGCTGAAATTGTTTAATATCACCCAATGATGAGCCCTATTAAAAATTAAAGATACCAAAATATTATTGAGGGTGAACCCTGTTGCAAATCGTGAAAATACTGAAAAATATTTAATGAGTTGTTATTAATATTAGGTACAATTCTTGACAGATTTTAATGAAACTAGGCACCCTAGAAAAAAAGAATATGGCGGAAGGTTGAATATTCATTCTGTTAATTCTTACTGTACTGAAAAGTTTTTATTCAAAATCAATGCTGCCAGTGGGCGTATATTTACTTGCCTGGCAAGCTATCTTATAGTATAACGTTGTTGGTCAGGATATTTATGTGTTAAAATGCTGTTGGTCAGATTATTTTTGATTGTGGAACGCTATTGGTCAGATTATTCATGATAGTAAAATGTTGTTGGTCAGATCATTCATGATAGTAAAACGTTGAGGGTCAGATTATTCATGATAGTAAAACGTTATTGATCAGATATTCTTGATAGTGAATTGCTATTTGTCAGATTATTCATGATAGTAAAACGTTGTTGGTCAGATTATTCATGATAGTAAAACGTTGAGGGTCAGATTATTCATGATAGTAAAACGTTATTGATCAGATATTCTTGATAGTGAATTGCTATTGGTCAGATTATTCATGATAGTAAAACGTTGTTGGACAGATTATTCATGAAAGTAAAACGCTATAGGTCCGATTATTCATGATAGTAAAACGTTATTGATCAGATATTCTTGATAGTGAATTGCTATTGGTCAGATTATTCATGATAGTAAAACGTTGTTGGTCAGATTATTCATGATAGTAAAACGTTGAGGGTCAGATTATTCATGATAGTAAAACGTTATTGATCAGATATTCTTGATAGTGAATTGCTATTGGTCAGATTATTCATGATAGTAAAACGTTGTTGGACAGATTATTCATGAAAGTAAAACGCTATAGGTCCGATTATTCATGATAGTAAAATGCCAATGGTCAGATATTCATGATAGTAAAACGCTTTTGGTCAGATTATTCATGATAGTAAAACGCCGTTGGTCAGATTATTCATGATAGTAAAACGTTATTGATCAGATATTCTTGATAGTGAATTGCTATTGGTCAGATTATTCATGATAGTAAAACGTTGTTGGTCAGATTATTCATGATAGTAAAACGTTGAGGGTCAGATTATTCATGATAGTAAAACGTTATTGATCAGATATTCTTGATAGTAAATTGCTATTGGTCAGATTATTCATGATAGTAAAACGTTGTTGGACAGATTATTCATGAAGTAAAACGCTTGGTCGATTATTCATGATAGTAAAACGCTATTGATCAGATTTTTAATGGATTTTGTGAATTGGCAGATTATTTTGATAGTCCAACGTGTTGGTCAGTTATTGAAAATAGTAAAAAAAATTTAGGTCAGTTATTACCCTTGTTTTTGAAAACGCTTTCAACTTTTGGCTTGTAAGCACTGTAAGCATTCATTTTTACAAAACTCACTGAAATTGTTTAATATCACCCAATGATGAGCCCTATTAAAAATTAAAGATACCAAAATATTATTGAGGGTGAACCCTGTTGCAAATCGTGAAAATACCGAAAAATATTTAATGAGTTGTTATTTATATTAGGTACAATTCTTGACACCCTAGAAAAAAAGAATATGGCGGAAGGTTGAATATTCATTCTGTTAATTCTTACTGTACTGAAAAGTTTTTATTCAAAATCAATGCTGCCAGTGGGCGTATATTTACTTGCCTGGCAAGTTTAACATACTTGGTCAGATTATTTATGATAGTAAAACGCTATTGGTCAGATTATTCATGATAGTGAAACGCTACTGGTCAGATTATTCTTGATAGTAAAACGTTGTTGGTCAGATTATATTTTATAGTATAACGTTGTTGGTAGGATATTTATGATAGTAAAATGCTGTTGGTCAGATTATTTTTGATAGTGAAACGCTATTGGTCAGATTATTCAGGATAGTAAAACATTGTTGGTCAGAATATTCATGACAGTAAAACATTGGGGTCCGAGAATTTCAAGAAAGTTAAACGCTATCGTAAAGACTAGTCATGATAGTAAACCGCAGTTTGTCAGATTATTAATGATAGTAAAACGTTGTTGGTCAGAATATAAATGAATGTTAAACGCTGGTCAAATTGTTCATGAAAGTTATGCTATCAGACATCAAGGTTAGAAATCGAAGTCTGTTAAATAATTACCTTGACCTTCTAAATGGTGATCAAGATATATCTATGATAGACAATATTAATACTGCTGGAATAAAGTAATATTGTTAATCTGACACAAATACCCAATCATCACGGTGTCTAATTCTTTAGAAGGTATTTCAGATACACAGCGATATATGACTATACGATGATATTTGTATGTTAATAAGTTCTAATTGAAAAGAGTAATAAATGAGCGGAATCACAGGAATCCTGGTTCAATCAAAGTTCACGAATTTACATGATAATTTATGGACAAGGATGGATCTATTAGACATTACATGAACATTTTCATTTAATTCGATAAGCCTAACTTCTGTCTGTTTTGCCGAACTTATGCTCTGTGCAAATTTTGGATGCTATCATTACCGACAAATCTAATGCTTTAAATGTTTTCTCCTTGAGTTGTGATGGTACATTATACTTGAAACAGAAAGCTCTGTTTTTGATAAAACATTTTTTTTTTCATTTTGTTGTTGCCTGCTTATGGAGTTGGGTTTCTCATTTGATGAACCAATTTTACTGATGAGTGCACGGTACAAAGTCTATTTCTCTTTTACAGTTAATCTAATGGATTGTTATATGGACACATTATTTATAGGCTGCTTATTGGGTTTTATTTTACGAGCTGTCAGGAATTAGCTTGTTTTTGTATTGTTGATGTGGATGGAGGTGAAGTCATGACATGGAGAGGATGGAATCGATGTAATCTGTGGGGAGGTATACATGACAATTACATCAATTACTAGCCGTGTTGACCAATATCTTCAATATCTAATGGAATCAACATCCAACTCTGACAAGACAAATAGTGGGCGGCTAGAATAACTGTATTTAAATTGCAGTCTAATAGTTTACAATTTTACATCAGATACTGGATTAATTCATGATACATTGTATTGGTATAGCATTCGAATACGTGATTTCTATCACAAAAGTAAGGTCATCGTTCAGATTTCACACTATTATAAAAACGTAACTCTGGTCCTTGACTTTATCAAATGTTGATCGTTAAATCGTTTTATCTGTTAATATTGTTTGCGTGGAATATTGTTTAAGATTAATTTTTATTATCAGCTATTTTCACTGCAGAAATCTCGATCTATTTTTAATAGCATACTGTGATACTGTTGTTTTCAAGCATCTAATCTGCTGTCAGCTATCTGATCCGAGACACTGCGTTAAATCAAGAATTTCAAAATTACGCTTTATATATTTTGAAGGAAATAAATTGTAACGGAGGCTCTTATAACGCATCTTATCTAAAAAAAGTGCTTTTTATCACCAACTTGTGTTTCGTCCACACGCTTGGTAATTTGAAAAAACAACCGGGGGTCGATTGAAAAAGTGGTTGGATGACTGACAGTGGAACACAATTATTAATTAACCTCATTTACTTTTAACAAGACTAGAACTTCTAATCTAATATTTTAATGAAGATGATCTATAATTTGTAGACAATGTCGACATTTTAATGAGTTACAACTTGTTATTAATTTGTCGGTTTCTAATCTAGGATTCAATTAAAACGTACACAGTGTTGTGGAAATGGAAAGCTGAGGATCAAAATAAACTGGCGGTAAGTTGTTTATCGATATAAAATCTGAAATTAATATTGCAGTTGTTTGAATTTGTAGTTACAAACACTCTTAGCGGCTTAGTTTAATGAAAATATATTTTTATATATCATCCAACTGATGCATTTGATATATACTCAATCTATCTTTTTTTTATCTTGTAAATATGTATTCTGCATAAATAGCACTCAATCCAACAATACAAAACAATTACAATATATGAAATGTTATTACGTCATGTATATCACAGATTATATTAATATAATCAAATGAATATTATATTATAAATGAATAACACAGATAAAGTCTCCAAAATGGAGTTAAAAAGTAAACTTTAATTGTAAAAAGGATAACATTACATCGGAAATTAGAAAGTTAAAACTACAACATGAATATAATGATTCCATAGTGGAGTTATAAATTAAAATATGAAAATAATTTGTACTTAAATAATATTACTGTAAGGCTTCGGATTGTGAACACTAGCTACGATACTTCCTCAGAGTAAAAATAACACATGAAGATTTAAAAATTAGATATATTGCCTGAAGATAGTTTTTGATAGACTGAAGCATCCTATATAAATCTATCTTGTAAATATTACTTGTAATATTTAACACTTATTCGACAGGGGAGTAGCCTTTTTACATGGGGATAGAAAATGTCTTAATTTTATCGACAAACATAATATTAAAGGGGCACAGGCTTGATTTGTTTCAGAAAATCATCCGACAGCCTCAAACACATGAAATCTTTTGTTTAGCTAATCAGACATAGTCTACAGAGCTTACCTTTGAAATTTGAGCCTTCAAATCCATGGGTATACATATTTATCCGTGTTTGAAAATCATAATGTCTTAAGATATTATGAACGTCCCGCCATATTGGAAAATCAAAGAGTTATAAATAGACTACTGCGCAGGCCCACACTGATAAAACAAAAAGAAAGTACATGTAATAACAATTGTAGATTTTGTCAACAGGACACACAATTTTCAGACTGACTGAACACCAGCCGCGTACAGCACGGAAAAAAAAAAAAAAGTGAATTTTTTTAGGTATATTTCAAGGTATTTTGCGATTTTCTTAGGGCTTGAGTATTTCTGAGGACTGTTTAAATGTAACAAAGGCCCAAAACGACCACTAAAAATCAAGATTGTGCCCCTTTAAGAATGAATTTACTGGAACCAAGCTATGTGCAAAGATTAAAAATCCATAGTAAGACATAACTGAGACATTTATCACAACTGAAACATATTTATCGATAGTGTTTTACCCACTTTTAATAAAACGGGCAAAACGGCCGGTAAAAGAGTTTAAATGTCATACGGGTCATGACTCAATTCGATAAGCACAATAGGATGTAATACTATTCTTTCATTAATGGTCAACCTGTAGACATTTTATCATGTTTACTTTGGGTTTAATGCATATTGGAATTGATTGATTATCCTTTTAAATTGACGTCTAAAATAATTACAACCATGTTGATTCAGATATGGAATTGCGACATTCTATATCTGGTTCCGGTTTTTCAACAAATCGGTTTCAGATGAACCATTCATTGTACAGTGGTCCTTCACTTATAACGAACTTGCTTAAACCGAAAAACCGGTAATAACGAACACATTTAAAAGTCCCGTTTTTCACTGCACTAATTTCATTGAAAAATAAATGGATAAAACGAAATGCTAGTAGCGAAATTTCGGTAATAACGAATAGAAATTGACATCCTGTGTACCAAAATTAATGGTTATTACGAATGGAATCGCCCCAATCACGGCAATAAATTGTCACCTACCAATTCCCGACTACCAATTATTATTTATCAATTAAACTTAATTAACATTTTGTTTAATCCTTTTGTCTTCCTCTGTTCACCCACAGTCCCAAGATATTCATTTTGTTTACCGGTCAAAACAATAAATATACGGCGAAATCGTAAATAACGATAACCGTCTTCAAGTGTCATTCGATTCTTAACATCAACATGGCTACGTACAATGTATGATTCGTTATAGCCAGGTTTCACTGTAGTTTTAAGAACACTGGGTTATCTAGTCCATACAAAATGACCATGTCTTGTTCACTAAAAAGCGTATCAAAATAGTCATACAGTCCTAGGGTTAATGTTTAAAACCAGTGCAGTTAGTTTCAGACAATTGTACCTTGGAAATGGAAGATTTCTTGGAATAGTTTCAAAACTCTACAAGAAAGTTTGGACTATGATAATCTTATAATGTTAACATGCTTTTTGTCAAAAGATACACTTTTAATGACTAAATTTGTGTTTTATCAGCTCTCCTAATTTGTATTTTGTTCGTGTGTTTAGTTTTATCACTTCTTTCTATTCCTAGTCCCAGCTATCAGCTGATATTGTAAAGAAAACAAACGTCAATGGTACTATCGTGGATTATTTGGAAAAAGAATATTCAAGGATTAATCTTTAAAAAGAGGTAAATTGTATTTTCCAGACTATGTCAAGTGCTTTTCAATACTTACGGTGGCTCACATACGACAAAGTAATTTCACCTACATGTATATAGGTGGAAAATACAGTTTTTAATTCAAAATAAAAATATTAATTAATATTATGTTTATGTCGTAGCCTATGTGAGCCACCGAAAATACTGGATTGCTGCAAGGAAAATAGAAAATGGCAACATTGTCAAATTATGCAAAATTAGTGAAGGCTATTCCCAATAAGTTATAATTCCTGATAAATCAAAACGTCTAAATCCTAATTCAATTTTTCGTCCACCTTTTTTTGCAGAATCCTTCAGACTAAAACGTCATTGAAAAGGTGTATTTATTCTGCCTAATACCATAAACTGTGGTTTTCGAGTTCTGTGTCAGTAATTATTGTGAACATCAAAGTGTTGCAATAAAAAAGTGTTAAAATGGAGAGGATCAACGCTATGTGTATTGAAAGAATGGCGACTCTGACCGGTGAACTTACTTCTATCATCCGTTCTATTGATCCTTATGTTCATTTATGCCACAATTTGAGCACTGCTATTTATTCTAAGAGAAAATCCATGACTGTATTAGATTTTGCTGAAATGTTTCCATTGGATGTGGCCGTTCCCGTATTTGGATACGCATCACCCATTGTAATATTGATGACTTTGATTTTGAATTTCTGTGTGATCAAGGTTTTAAGTAGCAGTAAATTTCGCTCCCCGACCAATATGATGCTAGTGACAATAGCAGTTTTGGATATCTTAACAGGTTGTTTACAGTTACCATGGTATATTCACACCTACAGTCTCCGTGGTTACAGACATCTACCGGACCAGTTCTGGTGTCATTCCTATTATTATCTATTTCGAGTAACACCTATCATTATTCACACTGCGTCCTTATGGTGCACATCTCTTTTAGCCTTCCAGAGGTATATGGGAGTATCACAATTAAGACGAATCGGTTGCGTTTTTCAGTATAAAGGACTAATAGGATGTTTTGTTACAATTGGAACCGGGTCGTTTATCATCCATTCCTTTGCTTTAACACTGGTGAAATTGGATTCAGTTACGGTTATCAGCAATGATATCATAAACACAGATGGAAGCTTGGCCTACACTAACACATGCGCCATTTCATACAGAAACGCTCATTTTAGAATGTATTATTCACAATATTATGAATGGGCGCGTGCTTTCCTGGCTCAGATTTTACCTTGTGCAATCCTAGGCGTATTTAACCTGTTGTTAATCAGAATAACTATCAAAGGCTATAGATACAGACGCCGATTAGTCCGAGGCAACAGAGCTGCTCAGAATAGAGAACTCAGAACAACATTACGTATGTCCATCATGCTCATCCTTATAACCGGAAGTACACTTTTAGCAGAAACATTCGTCGCCATTTTACTCATAATTCAAACCTCACAAGAGCATACAGAATTTGTGCTCGCCGACCCGACAAATGTTTCTAAATCTATGGTGATTTCTAACTTTTTGATATTGTTCACGTTTCCTTTAAATTTTCTTTTCTATTTTTTAATGAGTAGTCGTTTCCGACGCCATTTTATGAATTGTTACGTTCAGAGAAAACATCGTCGCATTGTGCCTTTATTGGGGCAATCTAAGAATAATAATGGAAATGATGAAGATGATGACGATGAAGATGAGGCTGATCCTTCCCAACAGATCTCTCCCGTTCAAATGAACAATTTTCAGAAAGAAGAAATTTCACGCTATAATTATTCATCCCAAACCATGTAGGCTAGACAAGTCAAATAATCTGAGTGTATGGAACTATTAAAATACAGATGACAAATATTAAAAAGTCTTTATCGAATATCTGCTCAGTGTTAGGATATTGGAATGAGATGGGCGATATATTTCAGGGTCAAGGCTTTGGGATAAGAAAAATTTGTAAGTAGAAGCTGAATAGATGGAGATAATGTTGTATGCCTGAGGTGAAAGTGTAGAAACACAATAGAGCTAAGTGTGAGAATTTATTAGAAATTTACCTTTATTGATTAGTATATGTTATTATTTAGTCTGCTCATTAACCTCAGCTCGGAACGGATACTAGCACAATAAATTTCAAATTTCAACATACTGACAGACAGACGATTATTTACCTACTGACCGATTTATTACTATAAGAAGAGCAAAGAATAATAATAGGTTTCTTGTATGGTGGCTACATTTTATTACTTTGAAACAATATAATAAGTTCTTAAATTGAATTTATATTTTATTGCCTCTAGCATGCTATTTGGTGATTTGTTGAATCTGGTAACACTCTTAAAACAAGAGTGATTGAAAATCTTTTTATTGAACACTAGATTAAATTTACAGCGTGAAACGTTAGTGCAAATAGTTTGTCGAGAGAGCATAGTTAAGGGGTGTAGTCTTGTAAATATTCGATTTGCTGCATAATAATGGTACTTTTCAGGGTCATAGTGACATTATTTTCTATTTATGCAAATCGGCACTAATAGACAAAATTTAATCAAAGTAGGTATTACTTACCTAGTATATTTCCAAATGTTTCGGAACCAAAGGTCGTACATGTAGTTCTGAAAATGTGCGTTGATAGCTTAACAAAAATTAAGCTGGAATTGCATTTTATAACACGAATAATTACAGTATTGCAGACCTCTTATATAATGATAATATCAGTATAAGTTATATATATTTATTAAACATTTTTACATTTATTACAATTGTTAATATAACCAAAGTTTAAGGTATATTCGTGGCATTTAATTTTTGTAATGTAAATTTTTATTCATGAATTAGTGACGTCATAAATATATTAAGTATTTACAAACAAATCAATATCAAGCGAACATTGCAGAAAGCTATTTATACAGTTCAATCCATTAATCGAGGTTTTATAAATGAATATAGCTTATTCGTATGTGTATTACAAATTTACCTATCGAACAGGTCTATTTTAGATCATTTCAATGTTAGTTTTAATATTCTCATAACGGAAAACATTAGTAGTGTTCACATTCAAATTAGTTTTTAATTTACTCAGTAAACATACATCCTACACAAGATTAACTTCCGTTTCTTCAGCGTGTTGACATTATCTATGATTTTCCAATATTTGCTTAGTCAGATGATAAAACTTATGTCATATCCGTTTTTATACGCCCATATAAATATTTGGACGTATATTGTTGTCGCCCCTGTCCGTCGGTCTGTCGGTCCGTCTGTCAACATTTGTTGTAAACACGATAGAAACTACAGTTTTTAATTGATTTGAACTAAACTTGGTGTGAGCGTTAGAATTGATAAGACGGCGGTCAAGTTCGATTTTGATGATTTTTCAATGAACGGTTTTTGAGTTATTGCCTCTGCCTTTATAGTTGTTGTAGACTCAATAGAAGCTACAATTTTCAACGGATTTAGATGACACTTGGTGTGATCATTGGAATTGAATAAGACAGCGGTCAAGTTCGAAATTGACGCTTTTTCGATGAATGCTTTTTTGAATTATTGCCCTTGACTTAGTAAATCGGGTCAAAATTTGATTGTGGGTGCAATATAACCTACAATTTCAATGGATTTTGAAGAAACTTGGTGTGAGCATTTGAATTTGACCATTTTGATGAACGGTTTGCGAGCTTTTGCCCTTGACCAAGTAAAGTCGTGTCAAAATTTTATTGTGTTTGCAATAGGAGCTACAATTTTCAATAGATTTCGCTGAAACTTGGTGTGAGCATTTAAATTATAAGACGCTGGTCAAGTTCGTATTATTCAAATTCAATGCTGCCAGTGGACGTATATTACCTTACCTGGCAAGCTATCTTATTATATTTACTTTATTGTAGACGAATGTGGCATCCAATAGAATAGTTTGAAATGTGCTGACTATATTCCCAGCCTCTGATAGCTGTTTGGACAGATATGGCTGGGGAGAGTTAGAAACACTAAGACACAAAAATTTTGGGGATTTCCGCACCTTCGTATTTAAATACATCGAATCCACCAAACCTCCAAGATAATCGACATGAATGGTGTACAATACAATACAAATACAGTTTATATGACCTTAGTAATGATACAAACGTTAATAATTTCAGTTTATATGACCTTAGTTATGATACAAACGTTAATAATTTCATACATCAAATTTAGTACAGATAATTTCAATATCATATAAGGATAATTTACGTTTTGAGATATATAAAAATACAAATTTCATATTCAAAAATGAGTTAAAGTAATTTACATAAAAAATAAAGTCGGTTTTGATAATTGAGTAGAATTGACATTTAGTAAAAGTGGTGTTATCTGATTGCCAGGATTGTAAACTGGTGTCATGTCACCTACTCAGGGTTTGCAAACGACCCAGCTCTGACCCAGGTCGAGTCCTATCATGGGGGAAAATATCGGTGCTCACAGCTAACATGAATATTCAGGGATGAAAAGCGAAAAGGAACTGACCATCATTAATTTATATAAATTAAAAGATTAAAAATGACCAAACTTGTACACAAAATGTTTGTTTAACATTTTATAATTCAAATTTTAATCTGTCAACTTTTGTATTTGTCTTATTAATGCTGGCTTGACGATTATTGCGGATAGACGGATCTCTATAAAGTGGCTGTCCAAAGGTTTTTTGTCTTTTGTACTGTGGTTGTTGAGACAATTCTCTGATCGTCGCGAACATTAGGATGTTTGGCTTTTATGTGTTTTTTTTCTCTCAAAAACTTGTATTCTTGGTGGGTAAGGCATGTTCACAGAGCTTACATTTGCCCGTAGAGGTGCCGAGATTGAACGAAAATGTCTTCGGTTCTTCGTGAGTGTGACTGGCCATTTGGAAGCCAGACGAATATGCATGGTAAAACAATTAGCGTGAACATAACATGCACGTGCCAGTGACTTGAGTAAACCACTTACAGCATTGGTTAGCCAACAAAGAATAATAATACATAATAGAAGTGAAAAACAATTTATATAAAAATACAACAAGCAAAAAGAAATTCTAATTTGGACCCGGGTCCAGACTCGATTCCATGACCGAGTCCCGAGTTCGGACTCGATTGCAAACTTTGCATTCCATACGTCGACAAAACAATACATTAACAATGTGTTTTGAAATGATGCAGAGATAATGATGGTATGATTGAACTGCAAAACATCTTTACAAATATATCGTGGTTTAATGGATTCGAGGTACGTTCAAAACCTTCGCACCTGCGAAGGTGCAGTAAATCACCAAATTTTGCGGCTTAGTTTTTCTGACCCTGCCCAGCCTTATCTCCAAATAGCTATCTAAGAATATCAAAAGAATATTAATCAATTTAGAGTGAAATGATAAAAAAAGACCTGGTTAGGAAATGATATGTTTATCTAATTTTTAGAGTTTGAGAAAAACATCTTGTTATCATTTGACACAAAATTCTAGTTTTAGTGAATATTTATCAAATAAATCTCTTTAAATTTGTTTTTCCACCTTATTATGTTTTTATCAAGAATATTAATTCCATAAATTTCAAACAGAAACATGTACATATATTTATATATATATAGAACCAAGAATATATTCTTCTAATACATTCACAATATATTTACATGTATAGATATTTGTTTTGTTATAACCTGATTTTTTGTTGTTGGTGTTGATAAAGGATTGTAATTGTATCAGGCTTTATTGTATTTATGCAATAAATACATCATATCTTTAAAATATTGTACAATACATGTAATTTTACATATCATATCACTATTCATACAATACATGCATTTCCAGAAATCACGTCACAATACACTTTTTAATAAAAAACAATACATGTATGTACTTTTTCAGTCCATATCACTATAATATATATCTTACATACTGTTATGTAATACACGTAGACGTATCAATATATCATCGTACATTTTCTAATACAATAAATGTAGATCTTAGTATAATATAATACAATGCATGTACTTTTGGAGATCATATCACTATACATAATGTAACACAATACTTCTAGGGATGAATTATCATGTGACATACATTAATGCTAGAATGTTTTTCTATGGATAATATTAAGTAATACACGTATTTTAAGAGATCATCTCACAATGCACTTTGTAATACAATACGTGCATTGCCAGAGATAATGACACGACATAATTATATTGTAATACAATACGAGTATTTCTTAACATCATAATTATCAAAGATACATAAAGTACATAAAGATTCACAGTATGAATCAACCAATATCACATTTATCCAGTAGAGCAGATAACAGTAATGAATTTTGTAATTTAAAACAATATTGGCATTGTATAGTCAGATAATGGCTTAATTATCATTGCATTTTGCCAATATTCTAATCAGATATAACTGTGGATAAATTGTTTTGGTATACTAGGTTTGATTGACAAGAAGGTGTATAAGAGATAGTAAATGAACATGCTGATTTCATTCTGGAGGCAGATAATAAGTTAATTATTATTTACGAATGAAATCATGCTGGACACAATCAACATCCAAACAGATTATCACTTGAAGCTACTACAATCTGGTTAATGATCTTGGTACAGACTGCAATTCGCTCGAAAAATGACATAATTTTAAGATGTTCCGTAAAGGCTAGGATGCCTATAAGTTCAGGAGCCCAGAAACATTTGTACATTCGAGTACGAAAGGTTTGACTCCTGGGATGGGTAGATCTGCACCCATCAAGTTTCGCAAATGTGGACTACCCCTAGGAGACACCCACCGAGATAACCCACATACCTGGTTTCATTTCACCTCAAGTACACCCACTAAACCTGGTACACATGGTGCGACCATGATGGTATCAGATGATTATTCTTTATCTAATCGTTTTTTCGATCATTCCTTATCATCACCCGCTTGACAAGATCTATATTCTTTCTCACAATTTTACTCTTCCCTTATACGCCTAAATACCAACTTTCCTTGCATTCTCCCAAATAGTCATCTTTCAACATGGTGTGCATGAATCGATAATATTTAGCTTTAGATTTCCATTTCTCGAGTATTTTTTCCTGAAGCGTTATTCTCTTTAACATTTCACAATAGCTATCTTGTTGATAAATAAATCTTTCCCAAATATCACCCAATACGCTGCAATAAAATCATTAATACGTTTTTAGCCAATATTTTCCATTGGTGTAGCCTGAGTGATCCCAACAGAAAACACATCTCACTTAATAAAAGTGAGTTACAGCCATGCTATGTCCCAAGTCGCAAATAGTTCAATGCCACTGAGTCATATTGCATCTAGTTATTTATTCTAGTGATTCCCTGTTGTAATATGTAGAAATTAAATTGAGAGGTGGAAGAAGACTTACCTATTTAATGAATGTGCAGTTGATCGAAAATATTCATCAATTCTCTCTTCTCTTTCTTTTGTTATGGTTTCAATTTCTTTCTCATATTTATCAGTTTTTTTCTTATTTTTTGAATGCGATCTAACTTTATTGTTAAAAAGGAACATAACTTTTGATTTAGATCTGTTTTTGTCTGCTGCTTCCACCACTTCAAGATGTTCCTTCAGATTATTCAATTCTTTTGTAATGATTTCCCTATTATTGTCTTCTGGTTTGCCAAAAACAAAAGCACCTTCAACGTCAGTATATTCTTCCCCCAGATCTGATTGCCACTTCTTTTCATCTTCTTCCATAGCCAATCTAATCTCTTTCCTTACTTTTAAACCACGTATTATTTCTAGCCTAGATTTACGGTTCCTTACGGAAGACTCATCAATTGCCTCTCGTTCTTTTTCTTTTGTTTGTTCCTTTACTTTAAACGGTCTCGCTTCATTTACATCAAAAGATGTTTGTGTATGGCGGTTATATCTCGAAATCGTGGGTGCACTTTGTACTTGCCGAGCTGTTATTTTTGAGTAATTAATTGATCCAGATGATGTTAATTTCTTAGTCAGTTGGTTAGAGGCATTTTCAGACAGTTTTTCATTAGAACAATCAAATTTGAACTCCCTTAGATTCGATGCTAATCGCGTATTCTTAGCACTATTTTCGAATCCAGTCTGTAAATGTTTTTTTGGCATTGGTGTTTCGGTTTGTTCTTTTTCCATATGTGACCATGATAGATCTATCTCTTTGGTATCAGGTACTCTTTGTCTTTGTGATCGGTTTTGTGGCCGTATTTGTGTTTTGTCATCTTTTGGTGGGTCATTGTTTTCTTCTTCCTTGAGCGTACTCAACCTGGATGCTATAGTTTCTTTGATGATCACCAGTTCTTTAATTTTGCACGGTTTTGGAGCTACTTTTCTTGGTAATACTTTATTTCCCATTGGTTGTTCGAAAGCCACTTTTTGTACCGGCTCCTCATCTTCTCGAATCTGAACTTCCATTTCGTCGTCCATCTGTTTTAGTGGCAGAAGTTTTGAAGCTTTCGTCTTCCAAACAACAGTATCTCGTGGCGCAAGTTGATTCTGATTGGCTTCTGGGTAGTAGTCTGGAGACAAAAGACCAGAGAGATCTAGCCGCGGGACAAAGTCTGGTCTCGAAGGTTTCAGTTTTACTGGAGTTGGCGGTGGGGATTCAGACGAAGATCTTGAATGAAGCGGAGAAAGGGATACTTTCGGATGCGTTGTAGCTATGGACGCTAGTGTTGGATGATTGACTTGCGCTTTTATTGATGGTAGTACTCTCTGTGTTGCATCTGATTTCTCACCTTGCATCTGTAGTTTATTCCTCCTTAAACGAGAAGCCTTTGTTTCGCGGACAACTATGTTAACTTTAGGTCGACATGGTGCTTTAGGAAAAGGAAAATTCTGATTCTTGAGCTTACTGTGGCTTTTTATATCGATTTTGTGAGCAGGGTGTGATTCAGTCGAAATATTTTGCTTTTTGGAACTGACAACAGTTTTAGTTATGTTTTTGCAACCTTTTTGTACAGCTTGGATATTGTCAGTTGCTGAAGTCAAGTGATCAACAAACCGGATTAATGATCCAGCTTTTAAACCATTTTCATTTCCTAGTTTCAAAGCCAAAGCTTTCATTTGATGAGGTAAAACATCTTGCAGACCCCGTTCTTCCAATTCCTTTACAGTTCTCTGTCT
Source organism: Nipponacmea schrenckii (assembly GCA_030562195.1). Taxonomy (NCBI): domain Eukaryota; kingdom Metazoa; phylum Mollusca; class Gastropoda; family Lottiidae; genus Nipponacmea; species Nipponacmea schrenckii. The sequence continues at coordinate 33,470,630 of JAUJPP010000005.1, forward strand.
ACCCAACTCTTTATTTTTCCAGTGGGCCTGAAATTTATTTTCCTTTTCCTTCACTATGTTAACCTCAGTTCGACTTGATGACTTAGAAACATTTGCTTCTGACAACCGAACCCTTGGATTCTTAAGCTTACTGTGACTTGTTAAATCGGCCTTGAGATTAAGTTGGGATTCCCTCACTATATTCTGCTCTATGGAATTGTCAACAGAATTACCTATGTTTTTGTTTCCTTTTTGTACAGTTTGGATATTGTCAGTAGTTGATGTAAAGTGATCAACACGCCTGATTAATGATCCAGCTTTTAAACCATTTTCCTTTCCTAGTTTCAAAGCCAAAGATTTCATTTGATGAGGTAAAACAACTTGCAGACCCCGTTCTTCCAATTCCTTTACAGTTCTCTGTCTATCCTCCTCTTTCTTCTTCCAATGGGCCTGAAATTTATTTTCCTTTTCTTTCCATGTTTCAAGTTTGGACATATTCTTTTCCTCGTTCGCAATCTCCGCATGTTTTTTCAATTCGTGTGAGGTCTTGATCGGTGAAAGGGGGGTAGCTCTAAATGGAGAAGGGGTGGTCCCACCTCGGTAGGTACTGGTAAAAAATAAGGGCTCGGAACTGCTTAAAGTACTGCTTCTCTCAGATACCAATTTGTGTGGCCTTGGAACACCATAAACCTGAACCGATAGAAGGTTTCATTATAATGAATTCGTTCATAATAAATACTTATACACGTAATATAGCTAATAATAAAATATAGCTTTTGTCTGCTGTTTATTAATTCCGATGATAGTAAAGAAATTTTACGCTGTACATTTTGCATTTCTTTGGGATAATCAATATGGACCACATTGGAAAGGTTGCAGATTCGAACCATTGTTACAATTTAAAATGTACACTCTTTAGCATCATAGGTATATTTCTATTAGCAATATAAAATGCATAAAATTTACCTGAGAGGAAGATTTTGAGGAATTTCGGAAATTAGATCTCTTTTGATCGAATTTATCAATAGAAAAGACATAAACTGGTGTTTCACGGTCTGGTGACAGTGTATTTGCAACGCTTCCTCTTGTCTCAGCTCCAGTTTTTCCTGGTGATCTTGTATCTAAAACTGCTTGTCCGGATGTATTTGCCGGTTTTCCTCCTTGTGACAGTGAAACAGATACGGCTTTTCCTTGTGATAACACACCAGCCACTGCCCGCCTTGCTACCAATCGTCCTGGTGACAGTGTATCGGCTACTACTCGTCCTGATGATAGTGTATCTGCTACTACACGTCTTGGTGATAGTGTTTCGTCTACTGATCTTTCTGATGATAGTGTATCTACTACTGATCGTCCTAGTGATAGCGTATCAGCTACTACTCGTCCTGGTGATAGTGTATCAGTTACTACTCGCCTTGGTGATGGTGCACAACCTTCTGACCGTTCAAGCGATTGTTCAACAGGTTTTTCATATGACGGTTTAGATTTAGCATAATCAAGGGCAGCTGATAATCTAGAGCAACACCCCCGTGATCTGCCTCGATTCTGGCCAAGCCCGTTCATTCCTAGTTCCAACTGTTGGTTTTTATCCATATCCATATAAGTTTTTACTAGAATCTGAAAGTATATATACAACTTGACGTGAACAGATTTTGATCGGAAAACTGCGATAGATTAATTTAAAACATTGAATGCATTTAAAAATGTAAAAACACTCCTTTTGACTGCCCTGAAAATGGCCTACCGTTTAGTTGTTTTCATACAACTGTTGGTGCTGTATTTAGTATTATTTAATCAATTAGCTCCATTAAGAGAAGGGATCCCTTATTTTCATATATATATACATATATACCATAAGTAGACCGGTAATACTTATATCTATAGAAAGTAGAGGTGTTCTAATGACTGGGAAAAATACCAGATGGCCCCATTAAGTCATTAATTAACTCGTAATTAGGCTAATTATGACGGGATTTCCCTCGGTAGGGTACTGCCATAGGTATGTACGTCAAGTCTCAAATGTCGTTGATTTTTTTTATCATCCAGTCTGTTAATTCGGTACATAACCGGACGCTGTGGTTGTTAAGTATGCACGCATGCGTACTTGCCCACATTCCTTAATATTTTCCACAACAACAATGGCATTTTGGTATTCCATTTATTATATCTAGCAAAAGACAATAAAACATTTAAATATCACTTTCTAAAAACATTATGAATTAATTCAACTAAGTTTTAACTCACTAATAATAAAATACAAAATCAATTCTTATACACCTTCATTCATATGACGTCATTTGGTCACGTGACCAAACATTGAGTCTTAATTTAGCGTTTCAAAGCAGATCAGAGTCAAATGGATTCCACAAACATTTCTACGTCCACATAGGTCTTTTGAACTTGAGAATGCATGGATTATTCATTAGAAACCCCAATTAATCAATTAGTAAGCTTACTTTGGCTCTAATTAATGAGGGAACCCATCTTTAAGAAGAGAATAAAACACGTACAACTATTCCATTATATAAGACTTACCGGTATTTGAAATATTTCAACAAAGTCAACAAAGGCTTGATGAAGTTAGTTGTTCACTGGAGCAATAACGCAGTTATTATGACGTCACAATGCTACAACGGGAACGTGTTTGTAACGTTCCATTTTATGTCACAATAGTACGATTTAATTGTCTTTGACACAAAACCTTGCTCACTAATCAGTTTTGTTTAGGAAGTATACGACTTGCTATTAACTTGCACGTTCCACTTTCAAGAAATAAATTTTAAAGGCCTAAGGGTTTGGAATCTTTCTTTGAACGTCAGCTTCTTTACTCTATAAATAGGGCCTATACCATTTTTTACGACTTATATTTCATTTCGGATAAAAATCTTAATACTCACGTCAATGTCTAGTTGGTTTTGTTTTGGTATAAAAGGAAAAAAATATCAAATTTTACTTAGACGTGTACTGTGCCTATGATCTCGTAGCTCCTTCGATTACTCAAAATACTGTGTCCATGACGTCATAATCAAATTTCACATCAAGTTTATTATTTGATTTAAAATTACGTCAAAAGATTATTACAGTTGTGGGAAAACTACGTGGCATTAAATAACCTCTTCCCTCGAAGAAGTACATATTTTCAGTCATAATGCCTATAGCACGATGCTTGCTAATGTGTACTTATCGACTTTTAGAACATAGCAAGGGGCGTTTGTACATGGGAGGTGGGGCGATGCCCCCTCCTCCACGAGAAAAGTGGTTGGTTCAGCTTTGGTCCCCACCCTTCTTTTAAACTTACAAACTTAAATCAGTTACACGTGATATTTTGGGTTAATAAATAGAAAGGTCCCATTACGAGGTTTAAATCACGTCATCAATGTAACTTGATCACGTCTACAATTATCTTTCAGCACGTTCAATCATGACAAATTATTCGAGACATATTGATCCATGATAACAGATTTCCGAACAGGAAGATGTTACATCCGTCCTCGATCGTTATCTGTTCCTATGTATATATGTACTGACATTATCTTCCTTGGTGCTGAAAGGGTCCTAGGGTACAAAGACAACTCCAGTAAATGTCATTTAACAACAAAACATTTTAGATAAAAAAACTTTACTCGGGGTTTCAGATAATACAAATTCCATTTCGACCGATAAAGATTATATTAGATATTTCCAATTTAGAAAGAAATGTATAGTTAATGTACTAAGGTAGAGGTGCTTGCTGAGTTACCAGGTACAGTTTCATCAAAATTCAGCCTATTATAATTCTCCCTTAACGCAGCAAATAACGGAAAACACACTATTATAGATCCTAGTAGAGTCCAATTCATCCAATTTGTACCTGAAAATATATTTATTGGTAAAAGGAGGTTAGTAAGAGGTTCACGGTGCCTCAAGTGTATCATAGCATCAGAGGGTTACTGGTGATGGAGGGTATACAATCAAAAATCCTTACCGACATTGGGTATCATTAACACAGAGAGAAATATAATACCACCAAAATTATTCATCATTACCAATAAACCATTCGCTGTACCTTCACCAATAGGGTAAGCTAGTTCACAAGCTATTTCATATAATAACGGTACTGCTGCATTTAATGTCAATACACTCAGAATGGTCGTTACATAGAATATAACTTAAATGAAATAATGATACAAAAAATAACAAAAAATGTTAGTTTCATTCTAAACTTTTCATTAACCCTATCATCTCTTCCATTATTCCGTTATTATCAAGATCGTTTTTTATGGAAACCGACTGTAGACATATAACCCTCGATTTCTCGACTATGATAAAATCGCTCGCCTATTTATAACATCCGACTGCGGCTATATACCCTCGATACGAGGGAAAGCGATGAAAAATGGCGAGGAAAACAAAAAGTCAGTGAGCATGTCAAAATATAGAAAAAGACGAGGAACGAGGAAATTTTTTTTGGATCATGAGGAAACTCGCTTAAGAGAAAGCTAGGATAATCTCCCAATCCACAAGAAAGAATCAAAGTTCCTTGCTGACGGCAAAAGAAAAGCACGGATAAAGAAAGGCAAGGAAAGGCGAGAAAGCGAGGTAAAAGGCTAAAAGATGAGGAATATTTTCCTCGCTTTCGTGGGCGAGATGTCGAGTGTAGATATGGCCACTGTCGGCTTCCATAGTCGACCTCCAGAGTTTTTTTTAAGTATATCGATGTTTTGATTAATATAACGTGACAATGGGGTCAATGAATAGAATATTGCTAACCTTTTGAATAAGCAACGATTCCACTGCAAGCTAAGGCAAACCACGTGGTAAAAGCTGTTCCAATAGTGAAAAGTATTAATATAAATAACTTTAAATGTTTACTAAAATCATCAGCAATTCTAAAAACATTAAACAGAACAATAGTCATGATATAACAATAGCTTACTGACTGCTCCAGAGTAACCTTTACTTGTAAACAATCGTTTACTTTGACCATTGAAAGGACTATTAGATCTAGGTGAAAAATTGTATTGCTTTTGAGACTAATAGAGAAAACTGTATATATTTTGGAAATACTGAGGATCATTGCATGTATATATCTCGGGTAAAATCGGAAATATAATTTACATTTATTATGGAATTATGAAATTGTGTTCCTATTTTGTGGAAATTCTCATTTAGTGAATGTGAGATTTAATAAGACAATAAATGTGAGAATATTATAAAATTGTCGCAATACTGAAATATTTAGCATTATATTTACCTTGCAATGACTAAAGAAGATGCACATGCTCCAAAAGATGCGTAGAAACCAATCCAACCAGCTTCTGTCTGTGAAATTCCAAGTGGTTGTAGAATTAAATTAAGTACTCCTGCCCAGACATTAGAAACACCAAGCGCTGACCCATAGGCTATACCTACCATCAATACATTTCTATTTCTAAATGAATAATATACAGACTATTTCAAACTCCCAGTATATCACGAGAGGCTTTCTTGCTGTCAACCAATACCATCTATACAGCATCGCTGGGTTAGCTTTCAGACTCTTTCGGTTTCATAAGGTAGCTTATAACATACTGATGTTGCATGACTTAGCTTAGAGCTCACTTATGTTACATAGGTGAGCTTCTTGCTCACTGATATCACAGTTAGCTTTAGCTCATTTGTGTTAGAAGAGTTATAGTCTTGCTCATTGGTTCTAGTTGGCTTCTCGTTCATTAGTGTTATCTTATTGCTCACTGATGTGTATACTTACTTTACATTAGAATGATTTCACTCGATTTTCAAGTATGATGAATGACTCATACGACACAGGCCTTACATGCTCAAGAATCTCGACGAAAGTTGGCATCAACAAATATTTTGAGATGGATGTGTTATATTATGAGAATATTTTTGTTCAAATATAGCATAACAGAATAAATTGTACTATCCCAATTTTCTTATTACCTTATAATTTCTTTTAATCCTCGAAAAAAGTTTTTTCTGCTGACTGAAGCTGATACACAGGGGGGTAATGGTGGTTTCTTAGGGAAATATATTAACATCAATAAGAAGACACATCCCGCTATACCAAATTCTGTAATACATTGTTGATCATTCATACACATATTGCAGTCACAATACCTCGGTTGGCTACTGGTTTGACTTCATTACAGAGTTGTGGAATTGGATATACGTGCTGTAATTGAACAATTTATACTGTTCGCCTAAATAAATTCTCATTTTATGCTCACTTTTTCCACTGTAATTTGTCTGGCGACACTTTGGTGAACTCTTTCCTCTTACCAGTAACATTCAATTGATTTTGTTTAATAGAGCTTGCGATTTCGTTTAAATGAAATTATTTCATTTGAACAACTTAAAGATATACGATCAAAAAATAAACAAGATCCTGAACGTGAAGATGAAGTGGAAATCATACTTACCAACAAACATAAGAAACTGAATATCTTGTCTTTCTTTTAGTTTTATATCCTTACCTTGAAAAATAAGATATAATTCAATGCATTTAAATTTCATTCATTCAAATACCATAGCAGAGTACTTTAACTTAACTAAATCCATATCATAGGTTAACAATTGTGTGAAAATATGTACAGTATTTATCCTTGATTGAAAAAAAAGCATTAAAAAATTTTCATTTGGCTAGGTTGGTGTTGATGTGTTTTGGGTTTTAACTAAACTGTAAAGTATACTTACTATCGATGCTTTGAAGCTGACTGGAAAAAAGAATAAATATAATTATTTAGTATGCTTCTACTCGGTGGAACGTGGAATGGTATATCATATAAAACTCGTAACAATTCCCCCAAGATAATTTGTATGTTCATCTCACCTATTGTTATACAGAGTGAAAGAGTGAGTTGTATTTTCTGTAGTATTTTGATTGTGTGTAGGCACCAACAGTGGGCCTGAAAAAGACCAGTCATATACATTCATTTAAGCAGATTGTATTTACAGGGTTTCTGACTATCTACAACAAAAAGTCTACAACAAAATATCATAATACGCTCTATAGAAGATGAATTCCAATCACGTTTCACCTTTAAATTACTTTTAATGAGTATTAAGAAAGACCACTAATGAATTGTTTGGTTGAAAACCAGCATTTCGTGCTTGTTTTGCAGGCCCATTGTTGAAAACATTGGAATGCCCCCTGACAAAATGCTGAAAACCGATCATTTCGGATACATTACTTGCTTCACAATCAAATCTGACTTTACTTCCCAGATGCAAATAGTATTTTGATATATCGATGAAAGTCACAGTTTTGATGCAAGTAAAAGTGATGAAAGGTTGATATGATTTAATGGAAGCAACTTTGAACAAGTCTACAAATTTGAACAAGTCAACAACTTTGAACAAGTCTACAATTTTGAACACGTCTACAATTTTGAACAAGAAATAAATACACAATACCCTATAATCAGTATTTAAGATCAAAAGTGAAAGTTGATTATACTTCAAGAGAATTTGCAGTCGTCAGTGACAATGTCAGTAATCTTCAGTTTCTTTGTGATGTATTTATGTGTACGTTAGATTCTTGGCAAGGCCATGCTAGGGGTAACATGAAATACGTTAGGGATTCGATTCGGGTCGGTAAAGATTAAGAATTCAACTTGATAGAAATCACTAGTTTGTAATTATCTTACTTTTTGGTTTATAATTTATATTATGCATTCAGATAATACGATTGTGGTCATTGTTATACTTTATTCGCGCGTATATATTGGATGTCACTTGATCCTTCTTCCGTAAAACTTTATTGATATATACAATGTTCATTATTGTTTTGGTGCAAAACTCACTAGCCATTTCCAATTATTGCAAATTGATACACTCACACACAGCTTATACATACCGATCAGAAAAGAGCCAGCCAATCCAATAACGTCGGGTATTAGAACACCAATAGCAGTAGCTGTTGTTCTTTCATTAGGTGGAAACCAGGTAGATGATAAGACAGGAGATGCTGACATTGCTACAGCACCAGCACACCCATTTAACAACTGACCCAGATGCATCATCCTACAAAATTAATGATTATATTTCACAGAACATCTTGTTTTACCAAGAGTGTATTAATTCTTTAAATAGGTTAAAAGATATATAAGATTGATTCAACAGTCTTTCAGACAATAGGGTTACTGTCTAGTTAACACGGATATAATTATTAAGATGCAACAGAAAATTCTTACCAAGTTGAAAGTGGTGGTGTCCGAGATATACATCTACAACCAGTACCCAGTGTAATACAGAAACAAGATATAACACAGGCAATTCTAATACCTATAAAGGTTTCAAAATAGAACAGATATCAAATACAATAGACAATTATACCTTGACAACAGTTCGTTTTAAAACTTCCGAGAGAAATAAAAAAGGTTTATGGAATAATGCAATGTCAAAAATATGCTTGAACATGGTTCTGTCTTTATAGCATGTGGTATCTAAATCCAAAAATATCTTTGTAAATTTCCCAATAATACTCCATGTTAGCTTTACCTATCAAAAACCCCTCACCTTTAACGTCTAACAACCAAGAGTAGAATATCACAGTAATACAGATCATAATAGGTCCCCAGTTGGTTAACAAAGCTATATCAGAATCTGCCCAGTCATAGGCATGTTTAGCTGTATCAGATATTGGTCCCCATGTATTCCATACTAAATACTGACTCGCAGTAAACAGTGAAAATAAAAACAGAACATACCATCTTGTTTTATATAACTATAATAAAAACAATCAAATAACAACGGGGTTTCGCTTAAACATATCGTATATTGAAAGGGATCTGGAACTGACGAGTATTCTCGGTGTAAGAACCAATCCAATCTACCATAAATCTTTAATCAGCTATCGTTTCAGATCTCAAATCATTAGACTGGTCACTTGGTGTGGTTTTAGATGCTTAAGTCTATGTATACGCTATTGGTGATAGCAAAAAAATATCAGTCTTCTTAATGTAGATGATACTAACCTTAGTTTTTCTTTGATGAACAATAGTTATTTCAGATTCAGTCCTACCATTTCCTTCTCCAGTTTCAGAAATGTTTTTAAAGCTATCTTGTATCGAAGTACCTAGGCACTTCCTCGTGAACTCACCATTTGATACAAGAGGTGATCTCTCATCAGTTTCATCTAAACTGTCAATTTCCTCCATCGTTTGGGTAATTCTGTTTAGGGCTGGCGTTAGAATAACACAACCTCCTGGCTTTTAATTTTAATCCATACTAAAACATAGGCAGAAGTTTTTAAGTATGCAAGATTTTAAATAACATCCAAAGTCCTATTATTGCTCACTAAGCGTATTTGCTATAAGGAGTCCGTGTCAGTAACCGATTTAAAATTATCTTTTACTAAATGTAAATAGTACTTATCAAAGTCTCTAAATATTGATTACGCTTGATATAAACTGCAGATAAAATATTTTTATCTTGTTAAACGTTTTGAAAAGTTGTGATACATTAATCGCCATTGGTATATTGCTTGAAGGACATTGTTTGGGGATTCTGTCTTCTACTTCTAATGCTGGTTTTAAAAATCAATATTCTTAACTATCAATTCAACCTCTTTAGATATCTAATGTCAATAACAAATGGTTTAGACAAAAGTTTAACACGATTGTAATATATCTACTGCAGCTCATTTGATATTATATAAAGAAGACTTTCTTATCTAACCTATGGTATAGATTTCGTATGGCAAATATAACTTATACAGCTCATTCGACATACCTCCAGTATTGGGATATAATATTTTATGTTGTTATATAACCCATGCAACCTATTCTATGTACCTCTGTTGTGTGATGTTTGTTTAGTTAGTTCATTTAATATATTTCTAGAGTTGGTTGTTATATAATAGCCTCCCAGTTTGTTTGATAAAAAATTTTTTTTGTTACATGTGACCCTTTGATTTAGTATATACAATAATATATAACACATAAAGTTCATTCGATTTACTTCTAGTATTGGGTTGTAATATTGCAGTCCAATTGATATATTCCTAAAGGTGGTTGTTGCAGTTATATGAACCTGCAGTATATTGAGGGGTGGTTGCTATAGAGACCTGCAGCATATTAACATTGGTGAATATATAACCCTGTAGTATATTTGTGGTGGTTGTTTTGTAAACCTATGTTATATATACCTGCAGCATATTAGTGGATATTGTTATATAGCCCTGTAGTATATGAGTGGTGGCTGTTATACAGGTTCATTACCACGAAGTCACCACTAGGGTCAAAACTGATGATGCAGATTTGGGATTACTTGGGTGTTGTCCTAGTAAACCTTGTCGATCTAGATAGCAGGGGTTATAGCCAAATAACCAAAATATTCTTCAAATATTTTATTTATATATTTATAACATTACTTGTCAGCAAATAAAAGGCATTTTCTTGAAGACATTAATTTCAAAAATTGGTGGGTGGGCTTTACCAACTTGTTGTTGCTCACAGTATTTCCTACCCAGTCCATTCATTCATCAGGAAACCCTATCTCAATATTAAGTCAAGCATATTCGTGGTTGTGAAGGCAAGTTTTCACAAACAAAGCTTCATCATTATACAAAATCTTGCTCTTAAACACATGTAGCAGCTATGTTTGTTACACATTGTATTTCCTGATAATTCTTTGTACTTTATGCCACTTTACTATAAAAATTGCTTATAGGACTGACAACCTAATGGCACTAAAATGGTAAAAATATTCACTGCCTAAATAGTCTGTGTTCCAGGAATCTTATCAGGAATAAAGTATTACATTTTAATTCTCTTTGACTGTGATTGTAATGATTCTTCATAAGCTTGAATAGTTGCCTTTAATTCTCCTTTTTTACTAGAATTTGCTTCCTTTGAACAATATTTCTACAAAAAAAACACAGATGTAGTGAATAAAAAAATAATCAGATCACATATAGACCTCTATGTCTATTTCTGCTGTACATACAAAGATAGCTTGCCAGGCAAGGTAATATACGCCCACTGGCAGCATTGATTTTGAATAAAAAATTTTCAGTAAGGTAACAATTGGTGGACTAAAATATTCAACCTTCCGCTTTTTTCTAGGGTCTCTATTTTTATTAAAAAATGTCAGGAATAGTACCTTATAACAACTCATTAAATATTTTTCGGTATTTTTATGATTTGCTATAGGGTTCACCCTTAATAATATTTTGATATTTTTAATAGGATATTCCTTGGGTGATATCAAACAATTTCAGCAAGTTTGTCAAAAATGAACATGTATTTACAAGCCAAAAGTTTAAAGCGTTTTCAAAAACAAGGGCAATAACTGACACTAAATATATGACGGTTTATCTGATTTTCAATAGGTGATGGGAGAAAACAAATACTTAAGCCAAGTTCCATCAAAATCCATTCAAAATTGTTCTTTCTAGAGTGTTTTCAAACTAAAATTGAACGCATTTCTAGAAACCAAAGGCAATAACTTGTACTAAAAATTTTGTGATTTATCTGATTATTAATAGGGTTCATCCTTGGGTGAAAACAAATACTAAAACTAAGTTTCATCAAAATCCATTAAGAATTGTATTTTCTAGAGTGTTTACAAGCTAAAATTAAACGTGTTTTCAAGAACAAGGGCAATAACTCATACTTAATATTTTTCAATTTTGCTGATTTTCAATAGGATTCATCCTTGAGTTAAAACACAATCTCACACCAAGTTTTATCAAAATCGGTCAAGAATTGTGCCATGTAAAGTGTTTACGAGACAAAAATCAAACACGTTTAAAAGAACAAGGTCAAAAATTCATATTAGATATATTTTGATATTTTTAATTTTCAATAGGGCTCATCCCTGGGTGATATCAAACAATTTCAGTGAGTTTTTTCAACATTGTGCCTTCTAGAGTGTTTATAAGCCAAATAGTTAATCGGTTTTCAAACACAAGGGCAATAACTGACACTAAATATATTTCGATTTATTTGATTTTCTAAAGGGTTCATCCTTGGGTAAAAACAAATACTCAAGCCAAGTTTTATCAAAATCCATTAAGAATTGTTCTTTCTAGAGTGCTTACAAGCTAAAATTGAACGCGTTTTCAAACACAAGGGAAATAACTGATACTAAATATTTTTCGATTTAACTGAATTTCAATAGGGTTCATCCTTAGGTGATTACAAATACTCATGCCAAGTTATGTCAAAATAGCTCAAGAATTGTGTCTTGTAGAGTGTTTACAAGGCAAAAATCCAACACATTTTATAGAACAGCAATAATTCGTATTAAATATATTTCGATATGTGCTATTTTCAAAAGGGTTCATTCTTGGGTGATATTAAACAATTTCAGCAAGTTTCATCAAAATCGGTCAATAACTGTGCTTTTCTAGAGTGTTTACAAGCTAAAAATTGAACGTGTTTTCAAAATCAAGGGCAATAACTGATATTAATTTTTTTTCGATTTGACTGGTTTTCAATAGGCTTCATCCTTGGGTGATAACAAATACTCCGGCCAAGTTTCATTAAAATCCATTAAAAATTGTTCTCTCAAGAGTGTTTACAAGCTAAAATTGAACGCGTTTTCAAGAACAAGAGTTATAACATACTCTCACACCAAGTTTCATCAAAATTGGTCAAGAATTGCACATTGTAGAGTGTTTACGAGCCATTCAAGAACAAGACTCATACTAAATTTTTTTCCCATTTCGCTTATTTTCAATAGGGTTCATCCTTGCGTGATCATAAACACTCATATTAAGTTTCATCTAAATCCGTCAAGAATTACACATTGTAGAGTGTTTACGAGCAATTGTGGACGGACGGACGGACGGATGTGGGGGACGACAATATACGCCCCCCATTTCATGTGGGCGTATAAAAATACAAGAATAATGACAGATATGAATGAAGTTATTTCGCAAACATTTAGGGTACAGACAATTTGATGAAAACTTTTTCTAATGCCACAGACTTTAAGATCAGACATCAGGGGGTCTTTGTATTTATCACTCACCATTCAATAACTGAACTGAAATGAATGTTTTATGTCCTACTGATATGACTAATGAAATACCATAATAAAGAAGGATTTAATGATACCTTAATGATGGCCAGTGGATGGTGTTGTTCAGATGATAGACAGAAATCAGCTATTGAACTTGAAGGATGTAACATAGAATATAACGTAACTAAATTCCCACCATCTTCAATTCTACAAAAAAAAATCACTGAATAATACTACAGCCTGTTGGATGGTCAGTTAGAGTGTGAGATTTTGTACTTTTCCAGACCCAAAATAGAAATTAGAGGAAACATAATTATATTACATGCAAATAATAGCAACAATAATGTCCACTTACAAGTTCAGTTGTAACATATCAATCAATAGATTTTCTATCTCTTTATACCATGCTAAATAAAATATCAATGACCCAAAATGTCTGGTAGATCTGATAACATCAAATAATCTTTCACTGTTTATAAATTGATAAACTCTGTGTGTTACCTGAAAAGATGTTATAGTTACTGATTAAACTGCTTAATCATCAGGTAATTTACTAGAAATTAATTTCAAACCTTTCTTTCTTCATCTGAAACATAACTTGATATCAGAAAATACATGCCGAGAATGTGAATAATATTCTGAAAGTCATTCTGCAAACAGCAAGGATATCTGTTATCTATATTAGATGACTTTATCACACAACACTACTGTTCCCTGGTTCATGACAAGTTTGTAACATCTTCCGTTTTGCACACAAGGACATTTTCTAGAAAGGTACAAAAAGGCTAATCTTAAAATAAAGGCTTTGAAGTGCAAGGAATTTATGGAATTATTATAAGTTGTGAGAATGGAATCTTTCACTTGTGCTTTATGAAATTTGCTACCAGATCAAATATTTCCCTAGTTTCATCAATTTCATTACAATAGCACTCATTTAACGTGCTCTATGTATCTTAATAAACTCACTCTGATAAACTCTGGATCATCTGGTTCATACTGTACAACAGCTCTGTCTAACACATAGATAACTTTACCATCTTGTAATACTTTCTACAATAGATGTATCGAATCAAATTATGTGCATTCTATAGAATTTTATTCAACCATTCTTGAAATGACATTACAAATAAAACTTTTTTGACTTGAGTTTCGATGCTTTTTTTCAGCTTCTAAATTAAAAAAAAGCTACAATTCTGGTCTACAGATAACAAATCTATTATGCCTCTAACACAAAAAGAAGTTTACCAAGTAATGTTAGTGCATTACATACATGTATTTATATGAAATACAGAAAACTGAATTTTCTCAAACCAATTTGACTTGCTATTTTGATATAAAGAGAGAGACCTGCTAAGTTTTATGGAAGTCTTGAAAATAACTTACATCTAACTGTTTTTTTTCAAATATTAAAGGTGGTTGAATTAGACGTCCTTTCAAAGGATTGATAACAAAGCTTAATCTATCCCTCTCTTCCCAATCAGCTTTCCTTAATTTACCACTGGTTTCTCTGATGGTCATTAATCTGTCCTACAACACAAAAGTGGAGCTGTTTTTACCTATTTGTACTTACAATTTACAAATTGGTAAATATTAGTATACAATAATTTGACTAGATTAAGTAATTAACTGCCCAAATACCATTAATTTTAATACATCCACGTGTGGAGCATATATTTGCATGACCAAAGTCTGTCCTCAATTGCTACTACTAAACACTGAAGTAAGCGCTATGCATTATTCTTGATTGATTTTGACAAAAGTTTTTGTATACTATAAGCCAACAATGAACCTGACTGAAATTAAATAAATATGTTGTTCTTGAAAACACATTCATTTGTTAGCTCATGAAGACTCTAAAAGGAGCAATACTTGCCAGATTTTGACAAACTATGTAATACTGTTCAAAATCACAGAAAAAAACTTCAACTAAAGTTGTTACTGTATTGCCAAAAATACTTTTTGTGTGTGTGTATATTACCATGCCTGGCAAGCTATCTTAAATCAAAACATAAAGACTTGAATGAAAAATCTCCAAAATGAGCCCAGCAATATCATAAAATGGAGTCAAGCATAAAAAAAATAAATTAACCTAATAGTCGTATAATTTTCTTTTGATATGGTTATAAAGTCTGTGTTGAGCCAAGATAAGTGATTACCCAGATATAATAAAGATGATATATTTACCCTAGTTTTAAAGCCTGAAGAGATATCTACAAATGCCAGACTAGAAGAATCAAATGCTTCCAGTAATGGATTTTCTTCTAATGTAACATCAATTGATTTCCTTTCTTCCATAAATGGTACAAATTGGTGAATTTTTTTGCAAACCTCTGATGTTCTAGTTGCATGCATCTAAAAAACAAAAATATTTTGTTAAAGACATGCTTGTTTCTACACAATTGAGCTGAAAATTTGTATTTCCAGATTTGGCCATATATACTGTTCATGTCTGATTGTCCGTCTAAAATGACATCAAGTAAAGGTCAGTGACATTAACAAAAAATTAAATAAAGTCCAGTCAATGAGTCACCAAACACTATGAGTTAATTAATTTACTTAATTAAGGGATTACATCAATAGAATTATGTACAATAATATATCAGCTTCTGCTTCCAGTTCGAAGAGAATTTATCAAACTACATTGTAACTACTTTAACAAACAATAGCAACAGTGTGTTGAAATCATTTTAATATATCATAATACCACTAAATTTTAATTGGCCTGCAGTCATTGGTGTTATTTTATATAAGCATGAGGTAAAATATGTTTGAATTCTTGACAGATAGCAAAACTTTTCTTTTATCAGTAAAACAAAAAAGTGACTGACAAATCATCTTACATTAAAATTTGACTATCTTGCAGAAAATGTGCGCTATTAGTTTTCTGCATACTAAAAAGTCATTATTTATAGACAAATGGGGGCGAGCTTGGATAGTCATTTATACATCTTTTATCACAGTATTGGTATCATTCGACACACTTTGTTTGGAATTTTTTTTGCAGTGCATCATTTATTTTTTTCATTTTATTTTTTCAAATTCTGCTCAGAGCACCCAGTCAAAACTGCAAATGCCACATAGAAACTGTTAACACATTTTTCCCAAAGAAAGCTGAATTTCTCTCCATTTCTTTTTACCCATAATCTCATCTTTTTTTTTCTTTGGGTCTCAGGGGATACCGTATATTTCTGTGTATAATGCGCAGGTTTTTGCCATAAAATTGGCCCAACAAAGAGGGGGTGCGCACTAAATATGGTTAAATAAATTTGGGGTATTTTTTCCCAACGAAAATGCCGCAAGTCGATGTTAAGGATCCGCCATTTTGTCTTCCTTCATCGACATTCGCGGTAAAATTGATTTGTGTAAAAGATTGAATTATGATTTTAATAACGGCACAATATGATTATTATCTTATAAATTAAATATTTATTGTTAAATATTTGAACAAAACTTAAAGGATAAATTTAATTTTTGTGTTATTTGTATGGAAAATATATCGTGAAGACGAGAGGTACCAAAAATAATGATCAAGGTGCAAGTATTTTGGATGGCCTTTATAGTAGGAACAATTGATTGTCATGCTTAATGACATGCTTCAATACGTAATCGAGTCTTCCCTGAACATAAAAACGGTTACCAGAATAATTGGGTTTTAATATAATCCATTGTTTTCCAATTTATTCATCAGATATGATACACAAGGTTCACGTCGTCATTTTATTGTTTCATTTCCGTTGAGAGGCAATACTAGTCGATAAATCTATGCGGGGGGTAAAAGCAGACGATAAAAATAAACTATTGAGAGAATCGGGTCACTCCAGCGAGGATTAAAGACTTAATTAAGAAAGACAATGATATTTATTTACGTTAAACAAACGAAACAATCACAATTAAGTATTCACACAAAAGGAACTGACGCAATATCATGATTATTATTCGCTTTATGATTACAAGTATAATGGGGCCTAATAGTATTAGTCTTACACCAAGTCAGTTACCGTTAGTCCTTCGAATTCCTGTCAATGATATCTTCTTCAATACGTCTAAGTTTACCGGGCAATTGCACATTTTTCTTCAAGAAGAATATCATCCTCGGTACCGTCCATAGCATTAAAAATATCGAATCAGGTGAGTACCGTAATTGAATAGCGCGGTATCTCAATAAAGTCGTGTACAAATTTATCGATTAGTATAATATTCAAGTATTCACAAAATGATTATTTTTCGAATTATTATTTTAAGTGTAATGGGGCCATTTCCGTCAATCTGATGTGTATGAAATCTATGATCAATTTCTAAAATACATATTGGAAAGCGATTTTTAAATATTAATTTTGATTTGTTGATGATTAAATAATATTAAAACTTTAAAGTGTCACATATCGTGACATTGACCATTGGTGACATTTGACAGGTACGAATTTGATAGCTCTGGACAAGATCTTCCCAACGATCCAATGACAACTTTGTTGTTGAATTTATACTTTCGGTTAAATTCTCATTTGAAATTGGAGAATTTTACCTATAAAACAATCTGTTTAATGTGCGTTGCGTTTGGGCTAAAAAAATAGTCAAAATGGCCCAAAAAATTCTTCCTTGGTTTCAACCAAATTTTAGGTCAAAATGGCCCCATGAATATTATAATGTAGCTTATATGCTGATCAAAGAGAGACTTAGCTTGCATTATGATATATGAAAGATTAATGATAATACCATGTAGCTTACATGATGATCAAAGAAAGTCTTAGGTTATCTTATGATATATGAAAGACTAATTATAAATTTTAATTTCTTATAAATTGATCAAATATTTTCTTGCAAGAACAAAATCATTGGTTGTTGTCCAATTACACTTGGTTCATGTCTTTTCTATAGAGCATTTTAAGCAGACACAGTAAAAATCAAAAGAAATAATAAATAATTGTTGTCTGTAGATTGAGCAGAGTTGCAATATGAAAACGCTAACAATATTTCGGTGAAAAATTACCAGATCATCTACATGTTGATAATAACCTACAAAATAAAAATTAATAGAATCCATAGAGAACTGTTTCCAGTAGAATGAGCATGAATTCACACTACAACTAATGGAAAAAATTGCCAAGTCAGACACAATAAATCGGAGAAAAATCACTGGATCATCATGAAAATCAATAGGGATCATCTTCATAATGATACTGTTGCACAAAATAAAAATCAAAAGAATCCAAGAAGAATTGTATCCTGAAGAGTGAGCATGAGTTTCACACTATGGGTAATGGGGCGAAAAACACTAAGTCAGACACAATGTTTCGATGAAAATTTATCGGATCATCGAGGGATCATCTTCATAATAACACTGACCCACAAAATAAAAATAAAAATAATCCATAAAGAATTGTAGCCTGTAAAGTGAGCACGAGTTTCACACTATGAGCAATGAGGCAAAAATCGCAAAGTCAGACACTATATTTCGGTGAATGAAAAATTATTCGATCATCACGAAAATCGATAGGGACCATCTTCATAATGATACTGACCAACCAAATAAAAATCAAAAGAATCCATAAAGAATTGTAGTCTGTAGAGTGAGCACGAGTTTCACACTATGGACAATGGGGCAAAAAACAGTAAGTCAGACACCATATTTCATTGAAAAAGTATCCGATCATCAAGAAAATCGAAAGGGACCATCTTCATAATGACACTGACCAACCAAATAAAAATCAAAAGAATCCATAAAGAATTGTAGTCTGTAGAGTGAGCACGAGCTTCACACTATGGGCAATGGTGCAAAGAAACGGTAAGTCAGATACAATATTTTTGTGAAAAATTATAGGATCATCATGAAAATCAATAGGGATCATCTTCATTATGACACTGACCCGAATATATAAAGATAGCTTGCCAGGCAAGGTAATATACGCCCACTGGCAGCATTTATTTCAAATAAAAACTTTTCAGTAAGGTTACAAAAGTGGAATGAAATATTCAACCTTCCACCATATATTTTTTTCTAGGGTCTCTAGTTTCATTAAAAACTGTCAAGAATTATACCTAACTCAACTCATCAAAATCCATTCAAAATTGTTCTTTCTAGAGTGTTTACGAGTTAAATTGAACGCGTTTTCAAAAACAAGGTCAATAACTTGTACTTAATATTTTTCGATTTTCATCCTTTGGAGACAACAAATACTCCAGCCAAGTTACATCAAAATCCATTAAAAATTGTTCTTTCTAGAGTGTTTACAAGCTAAAATTGAACGCGTTTTCAAGAACAAGGGCTATAACTGACACTAAATATATTTTTATTTATTTGATTTCTACTAGGGTTTATCCTTGAGTTATACCACACTCTCACACCAAGGTTCATCAAAATCCATCAAGAATTGTGCCATGTAGAGTGTTTACGAGACAAAATTCGAACGCGTTTAAAAGAACAAGGGTCATTGGTCATGAATTGTACCTTCTATAGTGTTTATTAGCCAAAAAGTTAAACACGTTTTCAAACACAAGGGCATTAACTGACACTAAATATATTTCGATTTATTTAAGTTTCAATAAGGTTCATCCTTGGGTAAAAACAAATACTCAAGCCAATTTTTATCAAAATCCATAAAGAATTGTTCTTTCTAAAGTGCTTACAAGCTAAAATTGAACGCGTTTTCAAACACAAGGGCAATAACTGATACTAAATATTTTTCGATTAAACTGAATTTCAATAGGGTTCATCCTTAGGTGATTACAAATACTCATGCCAAGTTATGTCAAAATCGCTCAAGAATTGTGACTTGTAGAGTGTTTACAAGGCAAAAATCCAACACATTTTATAGAACAAGGGCAATAATTCCTATCAAATATATTTCGATATGTGCTATTTTCAAAAGGGTTCATTCTTGGGTGATATTAAACAATTTCAGCAAGTTTCGTCAAAATTGGTCAATAACTGTGCTTTGTAGAGTGTTCACAAGCTAAAAATTGAACGCGTTTTCAAAAACAAGGGCAATAACTGATATTAATTTTTTTTCGATTTGACTGGTTTTCAATAGGCTTCATCCTTGGGTGATAACAAATACTCAGGCCAAGTTTCATTAAAATCCATTAAAAATTCTCTCAAGAGTGTTTACAAGCTAAAATTGAATGCGTTTTCAAGAACAAGGGCAATAACTCATACTAAATGTTTTTCGATTTTGCTGATTTTCGATAGGGTCTATCCTTGAGTTATAACATACTCTCACACCAAGTTTCATCGAAATCGGTCAAGAATTGCAGGTTGTAGAGTGTTTACGAGCCATTCAAGAACAAGGGCACGAACTCATACTAATTTTTTTCCGATTTTGATGATTTTCAATAGGCTTCATCCTTGCGTGATCATAAACACTCATATTAAGTTTCATCTAAATCCGTCAAGAATTACACCTTGTAGAGTGTTTACGAGCAATTGTGGACGGACGGACGGACGGATGTGGGTGATGACAATATACGCCCCCCATTTCATGTGGGCGTATAAAAATCGCTCAAGAATTGTGACTTGAAGAGTGTTTACAAGGCAAAAATCCAACACATTTTATAGAACAAGGGCAATAATTCCAATTAAATATATTTCGATATGTGCTATTTTCAAAAGGGTTCATTCTTGGGTGATATTAAACAATTTCAGCAAGTTTCGTCAAAATTGTTCAATAACTGTGCTTTGTAGAGTGTTTACAAGCTAAAAATTGAACGCGTTTTCAAAAACCAGGGCAATAACTGATTTTAATTTTTTTTCGATTTGACTGGTTTTCAATAGGCTTCATCCTTGGGTGATAACAAATACTCAGGCCAAGTTTCATTAAAATCCATGACAAATTGTTCTCTCAAGAGTGTTTACAAGCTAAAATTGAATGCGTTTTCAAGAACAAGGGCAATAACTCATACTAAATGTTTTTCGATTTCGCTGATTTTCGATGGGGTTTATCCTTGAGTTATAACCTACTCTCACATCATAAAGATAGCTTGCCAGGCAAGGTAATATACGCCCACTGGCAGCATTTATTTCAAATAAAAACTTTTCAGTAAGGTTACAAAAGTGGAATGAAATATTCAACCTTCCACCATATATTTTTTTCTAGGGTCTCTAGTTTCATTAAAAACTGTCAAGAATTATACCTAACTCAACTCATTAAATATTTTTCGGTATTTTTATGATTTGCAATAGGGTTCACCCTTAATAATATTTTGATATTTTTAATTCTTAATAAGGCTCATTCTTGGTTGATATTAAACAATTTCAGCGAGTTTTGTCAAAAATGAATGTTTAGAGTGTTCACAAGCCAAAAGTTGAAAGCGATTTTGAAAACAGGCCCAATATCTGACACTAAATATTTTTCGATTTATCTGATTTTCAATAGGGTTTATCCTTGTGAGAAAACAAATACTAAAGCCAAGCTTCATCAAAATCCATTCAAAATTGTTCTTTCTAGAGTGTTTACGAGTTAAATTGAACGCGTTTTCAAAAACAAGGGCAATAACTTGTACTAAATATTTTTCGATTTTCAATCGAGTTCATCCTTGGGAGAAAAAAAAAATTACTCCAGCCAAGTTACATCAAAATCCATTAAAAATTGTTCTTTCTAGAGTGTTTACAAGCTAAAATTGAACGCGTTTTCAAGAACAAGGGCTATAACTGACACTAAATATTTTTCCTATTTATTTGATTTATAATAGGGTTCATCCTTGGGTAAAAACAAATACTCAAGCCAAAGTTAATCAAAATCCATTAAGAATAGTTTTTTCTAGAGTGTTTACAAGCTAAAATTGAATGCGTTTTCAAGAACAAGGGCAGTAACTCATACTAAAAACATTTTCGATTTTGCTTTTCAATAGGGTTCATCCTTGAGTTATAACACACTCTCACACCAAGTTTCATCAAAATCCATCAAGAATTGTGCCATGTAGAGTGTTTACGAGACAAAAATCGAACGCGTTTAAAAGAACAAGGGCAATAATTCATATTATTTATATTTTGATATTTTTAATTTTCAATTAGGCTCATCCCTTGCGATATCCAACAATTTCAGTAAGTTTTGTCAACATTGGTCATGAATTGTACCTTCTAGAGTGTTTATTAGCCAAAAAGTTAAACCCGTTTTCAAACACAAGGGCAATAACTGACACTAAATATATTTCGATTAATTTGATTTTCAATAAGGTTCATCATTGGGTAAAAACAAATACTCAAGCCAAGTTTTATCAAAATCCATTAAGAATTGTTCTTTCTAGAGTGCTTACAAGCTCAAATTGAACGCGTTTTCAAACACAAGGGCAATAACTGATACTAAATATTTTTCGATTTAACTGAATTTCAATAGGGTTCATCCTTGGGTGATTACAAATACTCATGCCAAGTTATGTCAAAATCGCTCAAGAATTGTGACTTGTAGAGTGTTTACAAGGCAAAAATCCAACACATTTTATAGAACAAGGGCAATAATTCCTACTAAATATATTTCGATATGTGCTATTTTCAAAACGGTTCATTCTTGGGTGATATTAAACAATTTTAGCAAGTTTCGTCAAAATCGGTCAATAACTGTGCTTTCTAGAGTGTTTACAAGCTAAAAATTGAACGCGTTTTCAAAAACAAGGGCAATAACTGATATTAATTTTTTTTCGACTTGACTGGTTTTCAATAGGCTTCATCCTTGGGTGATAACAAATACTCAGGCCAAGTTTCATTAAAATCCATTAAAAATTGTTCTCTCAAGAGTGTGTACAAGCTAAAATTGAACGCGTTTTCAAGAACAAGGGCAATAACTCATACTAAATGTTTTTCGATTTCGCCGATTTTCTATACGGTTTATCCTTGAGTTATAACACACTCTCACACCAAGTTTCATCAAAATCGGTCAAGAATTAGACGTTGTAGAGTGTTTACGAGCCATTCAAGAACAAGGGCACGAACTCATACTAATTTTATTCCGATTTTGCTGATTTTCAATAGGGTTCATCCTTGCGTGATCATAAACACTCATATTAAGTTTCATCTAAATCCGTCAAGAATTACACCGTGTAGAGTGTTTACGAGCAATTGTGGACGGACGGACGGACGGACCGACGGACGGATGTGGGTGACGACAATATACGCCCCCCATTTCATGTGGGCGTATAAAAATTGCTCAAGAATTGTGACTTGTAGAGTGTTTACAAGGCAAAAATCCAACACATTTTATAGTACAAGGGCAATAATTCCTATTAAATATATTTCGATATGTGCTTTTTTCAAAAGGGTTCATTCTTTGGTGATATTAAACAATTTCAGCAAGTTTCGTCAAAATCGGTCAATAACTGTGCTTTGTAGAGTGTTTACAAGCTAAAAATTGAACGTGTTTTCAAAAACAAGGGGAATAGCTGATATTAATTTTTTTTCGATTTGACTGGTTTTCAATAGGCTTCATCCTTGGGTGATAACAAATACTCAGGCCAAGTTTCATTAAAATCCATTAAAAATTGTTCTCTCAAGAGTGTTTACAAGCTAAAATTGAACGCGTTTTCAAGAACAAGGGCAATAACTCATACTAAATGTTTTTCGATTTCGCCGATTTTCTATACGGTTTATCCTTGAGTTATAACACACTCTCACACCAAGTTTCATCAAAATCGGTCAAGAATTAGACGTTGTAGAGTGTTTACGAGCCATTCAAGAACAAGGGCACAAACTCATACTAATTTTTTTCCGGTTTCGCTGATTTTCAATAGGGTTCATCCTTGCGTGATCATAAACACTCATATTAAGTTTCATCTAAATCCGTCAAGAATTACACCGTGTAGAGTGTTTACGAGCAATTGTGGACGGACGGACGGATGTGGGTGACGACAATATACGCCCCCCATTTCATGTGGGCGTATAAAAATGTAATTTCTGAATTTTAGCTTTAAGTCAAAATAACATTTTAAAGAGCTTAAGAAGCTTAAAGATGGGTTCCCTCATTAATTAGAGCCAAAGTAAGCTTACTAATAGACCGTTCTACAGTTAACGGCTTTCTAACTTTTAAAGGTGAAAACGACGACATGGTTGAGCAACTTTTCTTCAGCTCTGACCAATCAGAATGTCGAAGGGAGCAGTTCTTTTAATAATTGTTTTTTTTGTGTTTTGAATTACTCTCCTGATACAGATCAATTACTACTTATATCATTATCCAACAAAGACAGAAATATAATTTTTTTACAAAATACCAAGAAATAATTTGTGATACATTTATCATAATTATGTTTTATGTCAAAATGTATTTCATCTGGTAACGAACTAGTCCCGTCTTTCGATAAATCAAAACAGTAGAGTTATATTTGAGACAGTTCCACAACTCTGAGAATACTTAATAAGAAAAATTACTGTAATGGGTTAAAAAAAAACATCAGTTGGTTAAGTTAACCATTTCTGCAGATGACCTTAATCTAGATATTGCTGACGAAAGTGTTTTCAAATAGTCTCAAAGAACGATTGACGATCTCGGGGAAATTCGATTAAGATGGTAGGCCTAACCCATTGATCATGATAAATCCGTGGCAAATATCTAATGATAAGTGGTTTCCTCTTTTGAAAAAAAATGCCAGAAGTTACAATAGCCGATATTTTTGCTTATTTTATTATTCGGCATTTATTTTCTCTCCGCATTAGTCTGACCCACTTTCTATCCTGATAACGCCTCTTACTCTTAGTGGGATATGGGAAAAAATTAATACTGGTCATCCATGGATACTTTTCCAGTTTATCAAGTTTTCTGTTATCAGATGTACAACCAACAGCTGCACAATAAAATTTATTTGGCATTTCTAAATACCGTCGTCAGTGTAAACAAAGTTTGACAGACGATATTTTTTGTGCTCAACCCATGATCATGTGATACCACATAATCTACCTTTAAATGTTAGAGAGCTGTTAATTGTAAAATGGTCTATTGATTAATTGGGGTTTCTAATGAATAATCCATGTATTCTCAAGTTTAAAAAACCTATGTGGACGTAGAAATACTTGGGGAATCCATTTGACTCTAATCTGCTTTGAAACACTAAATTTAGACTCCATGTTTGATCATGTGACCAAATTTTGATATTTTATTATCATTATCTAAACATATTCAAAAAAGAGATATGGTGAGTTATAACTTATAATGTTTTTACAAAGTGATATTTAAACGTATTATTGCCTTTTGCTAGATATGATAAATGGAATACCAAAATGCCATTGTTGTTGTAGAAAATATTAAGGAATGTGGGCAAGTACGCATGCGTGCAAACTTAACATCCACATCGGCTGGTTATGTACCGAATTGACAGACTGGGTGATCAAAAAATTGACCAACGACATTTGAGATTTGACGTACATACCTATGGCAGAACCCTGCCGAGGGAAATCCCGTCATAATAAGCCTAATTATGAGTTAATTGTGGGACCATCTGGTATTTTTCCCAGTCATTAGAACACCTCTACTTTCTATTGATATAAGTATTACCGGTCCAATTATGGTATATATATATATATATATATGGTATAGTAACAAGGGTTGTATATATATACATGTATGAAAATAAGGGAACCCTTCTTTAATAATTAGCATCTAAACTATTCATATTCTCCAACCATTATTCACAAGCATAACTCATGCATTCAGGAACTAAAAGAAAATTCAACAATATAAGGTTTGAGTATTAAAAGCACTAGCCAAACCTCTTCTAATTCTTCATCTGTAAGTAATAAATATTTAGGACTTTCTAACTCTCTAGATTTTCTTGTTGTTCTATTGAGAATATCAGTGGAAGTCATACTTTTAAGTAGTTCCTGAACTTTTTCATCTCGGAATACAATATAGCGATCTTTACCATTTTGATCTGTAACAGATGTAACTTTCATTTTTGAGGCAAATAAAACCTAACAAATAACAATGGTAGACTCATGTAGAAATCATTGCTTTGTTAAGTTAAACTGTAGTTATGGTTCAACTTTAGTCAAGGTAAGAGCGCTTGGCATTGATAAAAAAATAAACATTTTTAGAATGAACTAGTGGATTATGTTTTAAATTTGTGTTAGGTAATCAATGCAAAGTCTTTCTTAGTCTATCAGTATACTTTTAGGCCATTATCTAGGATCACTTTTGACTTACTGACAAATATGCAAAGATAATAATAAAACATGCCACTGTTAGCAAAGACAAAGTATTCACAACAGTGGCGTCCTAGTAGGTTCCCCCCTCTGGTTTCCAGTCCTATTCTAAATGAGTTTCCCTTTCCAACCAAAGCCCTGTGTACAATGGCAATATTTCAAGATACAACAGGAAACAAAACGATAATCTCTCAGCGACATTTAGATCTAGTGCTCACACGAATAATCGATTATTAGTATTCGAAGCCGTTTTTGCCAATATTCGAATCGGATTTTACTATTCGATTATTCGCTCATACACAAGATTAAATGATAATACATTCCGACGTTTTAAAAACTCCCCTTTGAATAACATCGTCTTTATAACGGCAGTCAAACTAATATCTAAACTCTAATGCTAGAGTGTTGTTTAGAAATATTTAACTTAAATCACCCAAAACTGCTACTGATGTTTCAAAATTGAACATAAATTCCGACACAATAGCTCTTGATTACTACTGTTGTTTATCCTTGTTCTAAGATTACAAATCACTAGTTGTTCATTGAAAGCATCTATTTAGACGAAGCAACCGGGATATAGGACGAATCCACCAGAATCAATTTTTTCATATCGAACTGCAGTGTAATTAAACTTTTAAGAATTAAACGCTCAGTTTTCTACCCTAACGTAGACAAAAAAACTATCCATGGATCTATTTTAATCGCATGCCTGGAACTAAAGGCCATTTTGGTTAGCACCAGAGTATGAAGAGTAATTTTA
The DNA here is from genome assembly GCA_030562195.1 of Nipponacmea schrenckii. NCBI lineage: Eukaryota > Metazoa > Mollusca > Gastropoda > Lottiidae > Nipponacmea > Nipponacmea schrenckii. The sequence goes on from JAUJPP010000005.1 coordinate 33,497,437, forward strand.
TTAAGTGATTTTTTCGCAATTTATTTGGAATTATTTCGAGATAATCCCAGTACCAAGTTATGTATAGATTGTGTTGTCAAGTCTCTCAGTGTCGCATCTTGTTTATATAACTAGTGCTGGATAATCAGAGTATTTAAATTTTGATTAGCTATAAATAGGAACGTATTATTGTCCAATCAACTGAAGAAGGTTCACTTCCGATGACTTTCTTTTATTTTGGTACTTCGATATTTTTATCAATTAGAACTGAATATGTTTTATTCTATTAATTACCAGTACCGAATTTATTGTTCTTCTAAACGCAACCGGCATGTAATAAATAATAATTGTATGTCATAAAATATGCTTTTATAGCGAGTTATTAACAGTACTGTTGTAAATCTGTATTGCAAGAGAGAAAACCGGCAAATTTCACCGATATTAAAGCTGATTTTTCAATGCAATTTTCTCATTGAAAGTATCGTCGAATAGTCGAATAGCAAAAATCACTATTCGTGTGAGCACTATTAAATCAGATTACATTTTTCTCCTGATGATTACTACCTAGGAGCAGTAGTTTTGTTTGGTTTTTTAAAGGATACAAAACAAGTGGATACAATCAAACACAATAATTTAGTCCTTGTATACACTAGGAAGCAATTTTGGATACAAATTAAAATACTTGTGGCTAGATGTGTCTAAAAACAGCTGGAAAGCATATTTTGGAAATAAAATGACTCTCACAAGGAGAAAAAGATTTGTTGTGGGGGTTGCTGCTTTTATTTTTGGTAATATTGGAAGGAGCAGGAGACAGAGGACGAAATAAAAGAGTTTGTGGATCAAGTCAAGAGAATGACATGGCGCTTATCATTGTGTTCTGAAGGTGGATAGGAGAAGAAAAACCCTACAAAATTTGCCTTAGGATAGATCATTTGTTGAAATGTCTGCAAAGGTTGAATCCTTCTTCTCTATCACTATCAGATGGCTTACGCTGATTTCTGATTGGTCGGAACTTGGCTTCATTTGGAAACATGTATCCAAATAATTGCATTTCAATTTATTAGAAACAAGCTGACAAGACAAGGCTTGTGTAGTGAACATTTTCACACATACACTATCAATATTTCTGGAACAATGAGTATCCACTTGTTTTGTGTCCTGTTGTTTCCTGAAATGTTGCCAGTGTACACAGAGCATAAGCCATAATTAATTAACTAAACACCAGGAATCAGGAAGGCATTAGATTTGCACAATTGCCGCATCGCAGAGGAGAATTGCACAAATAAGGTCAGTCAAACGCACGGCAGGTCATCTGTAAATAGCAGATAGAATCAAACTTGCCAGTTTTCTTTGTTACGTTGAGGGTTTTAGAACAACAAAATGATCTTAATAAAATCGCTTGTGAATGTCTTTCAAATGCAAGTTTACAAACTTTTTTGAGTATAAATGAACTTCTTCTGAGCGCAGACATCTTGGAAATGTACAATAACGAGACATATTCGATTAAGAAACGAACCTATATTTCATCCTTTTAAATGTGGAGCTTTATATGAAACTGATTAGATCTTTTTGTATAAATAATTTCATATCGATTAAAAACTAAGATTTCTAAAGAGGCGGAAAGTTGTACTTATAATCTGATATAATAGTAAACGAAACATTTCTATTCTAAGGGAAATAACTCTAATTATTTAATTATAAGAAAATTGGTATTAGTACGCTTATCTATCAAATAGTGCCATCAAAAATAATTGTATTTTGATTTTATTTTGAGATTTTGGGACGTATCATTCTGCACATGCTTTGACTATAGCGCCTAGCCACTTCTAAAAGAAATGTAATCAAGTTGTAATATTTTAAAACAGAACAAATTCTATTTAACTACATCGGATTAATATGCAAGTTAATTGTGATAAGGCGTAGTTGGTTTCTAAGGTAAACTTTCGGTACTACAAGTATGTAAATTATACTGTCTTCAGTCATTGCTCTTAAGAAACCAAAATGACACATAGTGGTGATTCTCATAAATGGTCAATGCCTGGATGGCGTATAGAACAGAGGTTTGCACCAGGTGTACTGATTGGAAATTGGTCGGAAGAACGCAATATTGTAAGTTCTCATTTTGTTTTGTTAGTCTACTTTTACTTTCCATTTATTTTTGTTCTTCTAAGCTTATAGAAACCACGTACGATAAGCCTTGAAAAGACAGTGACATGATGTTTACAATACAGAACATGTATAGTGATACTCATATACTGTAGTAGAGCAGCTATAAAATTCGGCAATGTATCACAATTGACACTTTACAATTTTATTCAACGTTACTAATACTATTAATAGGCCTAATCTATAGACTAGGCCTAGTATTTTTTTTGTAGACTCTACAATCTTCTTAAACAATATTTTATTTCTCAATTTCAGTTTCAAAGAGGTAACAACAACCACAATAGCACACATAGAATAGACTTTAGACAATGGGGTGGTCATCGTCCTGATGTTGTTCTTCGTCGGAAAGCAATGATGAAAGCTGATGGCATAGGTGCACAAAACATGTTTCATCACCATGGTAACCGGTATTCAAACAATATGGTGTCTTGGTATGATGAACAGTATAATGGCAGATGGCAAGAAAACCAATTACCTGAGCTAAGAAATTGGAATTTTCACAAAATATCATGGGTGCCTGAAAAATCAGACCATCCTTTACAAGGTAATGTAGGCTACATTACAATTTTGAAATTTTTTCATGCACACCTAAGAATCATATTATATTAATTGTTATCACAGCTTTAAATTATGGTACTTTTTCAATTTTAGCACCATGAAAAGATAAGGAATCCAGCAAGGTATACATCAATATTGTGAAATTTCTACAATTTAAAACTCCTTTCATTTCATTCCATTTTTGGTTTCTGTAATTCAGCTTATAACTTTTTATCTTAGATTATTTTATTGCATTAGAGACTAGTATAGATCAATCCTAATGTTAGAACCAAGCCTGGAATTATCTGGAATAAAAACCTAATTCTATAGACCTTTTTTTGATAGTGTGGATTTCATGACAGAAAACAGTGACATATTTTCAACATTAGTATCATTTAAATAAAAGTGAATTGGTATAACCCTATAACAATGAGCCTTACATCAATAATAAAGCAATTCTGCCGTGGACTGAAAATCAAGTAAATTTTCCTTAAGTTTAAGAAATTTTCCCACATTTTAGACTGACTGTGATCAAATTGTTACATCATGAATGAGATTTTATATTATTTAAGCTTAATAGATTTTAAGTAGATTTCTTGTTCTTTTAATTGGAAGGATTATCTCATTAGGTCAGTAGCCTAAATTACATAAATAGCTAATGAATGGTGTTATTAATGATTAATGTAATTAATTAATTCAACTTCCCAGTACCTAGATAATATGGGTCAAGAATATTTTATCCAAGTCACTATGATTTGGCTACTTCTCCCAATCAGGTTTAATAGGATTTCTTATTTGTTTTTAAAAGTTGATTTTTACTGAATCTTTATTCAAACTGGATATAGCAGATTAAAACTTAAGTGATATATTGAACTTCATTAAAGATATCTAATAAAAATGGAATTAATTAGAGAATTAAGTTCATAAAATAGTGACTGTGGTTGATTGTTAATAGAACTATGTTACTTTACAGGAACATCTACTAACTATGGTTTACGGTATAAACTTCAAAATAAATGGAAGGATCAGATTTGTAATGAAACTAAGGGAGATTACCTATCCACATACCAAGACTCTTTTCCAACACCACCAAAGACTGCTTTAGTCACTATGAGAAGTGCTGTTCCTCGGGAATGCTCCACCTCAGTTCATTCTATTACTAGATGTAACAAAAGCCTTGATTTAAGAAATCTTCACTTTGGTAAAGGTCCAGAAATGCCAAGTAGAGGAATAACTATGGTTTCAAGCTGAGCTCATTTTGTAATTACTTGAAGCACTCTTTTTTGAAACATTTATAAAAAAAAATTCATGAGAAAGCACCTTTTCAGAAAACGTAATTTTATATAATTTTTCACAATAAAACTACTTAAAGTAGGGCTTGGTATCTACACAGATATCTGTTTGATGCTCCTCATCTTCATATTGAACTCCTCCACACATGCCTTCTCTCTATCAACTGCAATTTTTTTATTAGTCTTATAATTTTAATGTCTCGTTTTGGAGAAGACATGTTAACACTAATTTACTTGTATTCTGTTAATGGCAATATTCAACACAGTATTAAACCAAAGCAGTATTATTGTACATGTATATTATGTAACCAAATTTTAAGAGCAAAGAATTTATAGGAATATCAAATGTTTGCTACATATTGGATTAAAATGAATCTTATATTGTTATATTTTAAACAATTTATGATCTGTGATATTTTTTAAACGTATGTTGTAATTTTTACACTGGTTTCGTTGTGATAATATTTTAAGAACTGTTGTATGATTCAGTAGACTGAACACACAATGTTAATTTGAAGGAATATAGTTGTTATCCATAACAGTTGTGTCCAGTTATTAAATTTGCTGTATTTGAAGAAGGAATCTGAAATTGTTAAAGATGTATACCCGGTAACTTATATTTACTAATGAAATATTATCTCTTTTTCTTGATCTATGTATATCCAATACCTTCACCAAGCCTAAATATAGCTCAGAAATATAGCAGAATCAAGCTATTTCTTCTGTTTATTCAAGCGCCTTTTTGCAAATCTTTTAATATGTGACTTGGCTTAAATTACTCTTTTTAAAATGTTAGAATAAACTCGTACAGTTTGAACTTTTCGAAAAAAGACATGTTATGTTGTTCTTAAGATTATCAAATCCACTGGCTGTTAAAATCAATGAGAGAAACCCGTCTGTAGGGGTCTCATCTGTCTGCTGACATGGTAGAAATTGTCACATCTTTATAATAGTCCTGGTAATTTTGTTTTTGAATGTTTTTTTGATGCTGTTCCTGTTTTCTTTGTTTCTTTAATGCCACCCTTCTTTCTATTAATCCTATGTACATAATCATAGAACACAAACTCATAGTTGCAGCTACAGCATAACTCCATCGAAAACATTTTAAACCATAGCACTGAGTTATTCCCTCAATTCCTATAGCATTATCATAAAGCACCCCAAACATCTGCTGCAAGGCTACACCCAGAACCCCAGTTCCAACCATCATCAGACCCCAATTCATACCAAAATATTTCATTCCAAAATATTCACTGGTTATGGTTGGTGACAGACACCAAGTTGCTCCATTTGGAATACCAACACCAAACACTGCCAAAAGAAGAATTGGATAAGAATCACCCCAAAACACACAAACAGTCAACACAGCTGTTTGGAAGGTGGTAGTAATAAGCAGAAATCCAGATCGAGGAATCTTTTTGGCTAAAAAATCTGAGGAAAATCCGGCTATTAGTTTAGATACTGTTGCAGAAACTGGATTAAGCACCGTAAAAAGTGTGCTTTTATCTTCATAATGGAAGGATTTTAAATAGGTGGTGATATTGTTAATATACATTAGTTGTAAACTTGTACAAAACACTAATGGCCAAAGTATAAAATGAAAGTCAAAATTTGTCAGTAATTTTCTCCCTGTTATGTCTTCAACTATTTCTTCATCACCCGCTTCCTCTTTTTCATCAACATCGGACAAAAGAGACGTTGATTCGTCTTCGAGTACGTATATCTTCAGGAATGTGATTCCAAGAAAATTTACAACTATAAACGCTACCAAACATGTGAGAAAAAAACCGGATAAATTTTGATGTTGTTCGTCGTGAACATGTCCACCAACAAAAGCAACCCCGTAAATTAGAGCGGTTAATGCCGGACCTGCACTAAACGCAGCATCTAGAATCCCTACGATTTTCCCGCGATGTTTTAATTTCACGTTCTTCATACTAGTTGCAAGACTTGACATGTAGGTAAATATTCCACCTAACCCTGTAATAATAAGTAATATTGATTCACTGCATTACGATCTATAATAAATTGGATATTGGGCCAAGCCAATGCCCTCTTACGCATGTATAGCTCTGTGTAGATGTTCTGAAACGTATCCAAGGATGTTAATGTTATCAAAGTACATTGCGTCCATTGGTGGCATATAACAAAATTATTTGACTGCAAGGAAGTTTTTGCTTTTGGAATGCTGATACGGTATCAGTGATACCTGTTGTAGCAGAGAAAACTTACCAATAAGAAAGAAATACAGAACTGGAAGAAAATAAAAATCATGATAAAATTGCGTGGATGTCGTGGTCGTATAGAGAAGAGTGAAGCCAGTAGTAGATAATATCAAAGCAGTGAATGATGTCCATCTTGATCCAAATTTTTCAAACACCAATCCAGCTGGAAAACCCATGGTTAATCCCAGGTTGCTGAAGGATGCCATTAATTCAACTGTAAATAAAGGATACAATCCAGTTACAACAAACTGTGCACACAAGAGATCTGTTATAAATATTTGGAATACAAATTTATAGATTTGGATAGATTTTTAACAATAGAATACACCACACTGTCAGCGGGATTTCATCGATATTTAAGGCTTCCACAATAGTGGTGCATCGAATTATTTTATTGAAGACAAGTCCATAACTCATTTAATGATGGATCAATTAACTCTCAGTCATATATTGGGTTCTGACGTTTTCAACTCTATGGGTGCTTACGATATGTCCCGACGATAAGTCGGAAATGAAGTACGTTTAAAGCCTTACCTTGTGACTGTGTGTATCTAAAAGTTTTCTTTAATGCATTAGAGTAGGCATTAAAGGCAAAAATCGAGCCAGCCATCGCCATACCTATACATCCTACTACAACAGTAACAACGAATTTTACTTTTTGTATGTTTTGCATTTTGATTTAGCTTTAAATTTCACAAATTTCCATTAACTTGCAATGATAACCATTTCATTGTATTACTGAGACAACAATAAATGTAATGATACTATTTTAATCTTTCAAATCATCATCGATATTTTATTTCAGTGTTATATTATAGTTCTTTAAAGTGACATTATGTTCATCAATATATATTGATTTACAAACATTTTGAGTATTATGGTGTCTACGTCACATAGCAATACATAAGCTTACTAATTATGTGAAAATTAAGCGTTTGTACGATGTTAATTTTTCTCCAAAGACATACATTCTAACATAAAGATAATGTACATGACATTGACACCAATCTAATCGCCATTATGAAAACATGTTTTAGCTCAGAGTTACGCGTTTTGATAAATATATTAGCCACAAAAATGATGTGAACCAAGTATTATATATTGTCCCCATCGTGATCTGCGCTCATCTTGCCAAAGTGTTCTTGTCATATTACGATGTTACCAATTAAAGATAACATCAGAAGAATAGACGATTGCAAAAGACATAAGATCTTTAAAATATTCTTATCAAACATGTGACCAAGTTTATACTTCGATAATGACTTAACACTTCACTTTTAATTTGAAGGAAACACTGGCCTCTATACAACAAATTCAATTGGACACGCTTAATGAGAGGTTCAGAAGAGAAATTGTATGCGTCTGTATCCTCAGAGATAAGGCAAGACAAAGAATCAAAATGTCTGCATTAAGCTGCAATAACATAGGAACGCAAACTCAAACAAAGCCAATACCTTTATGCTCAATAAGGTCAATTGCATCTAAAGCCTCAGCTAATCCAATTTAAATTGAAGCCCCCTTACCTCACTCCTTTTAAGTTAACAGTTTAATGAATTAGAAATGGTAAAATTACTAATAATAACATTTTGTTACCTAAAAATATAAGTGTTAATATTAACAGCCTAATCAATTCCAATGCTCACACCAAGTTGAAAATTGCAGCTTCTATCGTAACCACAACAAATATATAGTCGGAGGCTCAAAAACCGCTCATCTTTCTTTGTACCCACAATTAATGTTGACGGACGGACCGACGGACAGGGTGATGACGATTCCAAATATTGGGCGTATAATAAAACATACCAAATTTTTAACAACAAATCTCCACAAATAACAAAATAATAAGTTAGCTTAGGAAGCTTAGTAGGGTACACCAGGTAGGTCCGTTATTTTGTAATCGACCTGCGCTCTACACTATTATTAGGGTGTGAGCTGAGGACGTTTTGTTACAAAAGTTACTGTTTGTGACCAAGGCACTCATCGTCCATTGTTGTGTACAGGTGTTGTTGGTTAAAGCACAGCATGTACACTGGAAATTTGAGTTTCCCGGTGGTTTCAATTGTGCTGCTAGGCTTGAGCAAGTTTCAGATTATTGAACATGGCTTGCACACACATACGATTCTTTATGGTAAGCTTTCTTATCATAGAAGCACTAACCTAGGTCACAAGTAAAGTGACATCAATTTGATAAGAAATTATCTACTCCTACAGGTAAAATAATGATCAAAAAATTCAAAGCGATTACTTCAGGGAGGTGGTAATGGAAGGGTATGTGGGCGGACGGACGGGTGGACATGGGTGACCATATACGCTCCGCATTTCACGTGGGCGTATAAAAATCGAAAAATACTGATTCTAGAACGAATATGGGAGTAATCCCCCCCCCTACCCCCGAAAAAATTTGGACCACCGATAAATTTCATTGAGCCTTCTACAAAATAACACCATACTCTATTGTCCGTCCTAGTAAATGACTTGCCCTTGTGTTGGCCGGCAAAATCAATCAAAGATTGTGCCTTGCCAAATGACGACAATCCCAAAATGGAACTCCTGTAGGGGAATGGAACCAAAAAATGATAAATTTGTTACCGTATTTATTTATTTTATTTTCGACAAATAAAGTCTCATTCCTGAGCGAAGAGGTGCCGAAAAAAAAAATAAATGGTTTAGAAGCATGTCATATTTTATTAAAAGCATGCTAATTACCTATATTATACAAGAGATCTATAACCAATGTCTACAGTAAGTAGATTGAAATTAGCACTGGAATAATGAAGAGCAGCTAAAAGCTTCAGACTTTTCTACTTATTTCATATTTATGCCACTGACTTGGTCTTGTCTGATTTAACATTGTGACCAAAACGCATTCTTAATCATATTTATTCTTTGACCTAAATATCACTTAACTTCATTCTAGAAAATAGCCTTTCATGCCATATATAGCTGCTCAACATCTGATAAACAAATATAACAACATGTAACATAATTACAAAATAGTATGATAAAAGATACATGAATACTTTAAAGTAGTCTTGAACTACATGTAATAAATAATAATATTACAATTACTTTTTTTGTAAAAAGAGAAGACCCTTGTCTTGTATCATTCACAATAGGGTGTTATTTGGTTTAGTTTAATATGATCAATATCAGTTAAGAAAATAGTTTAATTAGTATTTTGCAGATTATTAATACCCAACTATCAAATATCGGTGAGATATTTATAAATATTTTAACATACAGTTTCAAATTTGTTAAATCTCAGCTTAACCCCTCTTTCCAAACACAGAATTACAAACGTTTATATAAATATAAATAAGCTAACTCTCGAGGTGGTTTTTCAGATTTAGCTACCTTCTCATCATTAAATATAGCCCACTGTCCATCTTTATTTACATGACATACATAATGTCCAACACTAGTTGATGTTCCCATGTGACTTATAAATGCCATTAGTTGGTACTCTTGAAAAAAAAAACCATAAAATATGTTGATTGTTACTAGAATATCCATTATGATATTTTCACATAAATTCCCACTTAAATGGATTGTAAAGAGGTTTCATAAATTTGTATGTGTATTGGGGAAAACTGAAAGCATAAATTTCCATCATTCAAGTATCAGTTATCTGTGGTTATCTGTCATATATGTCATGAATGAATTGATGCAAAATCAAGTTTTTGAGCTAACTTAGTATAACCTTCAACCTGTAAAGTTTTCCATATTATAGATATCTTACTTCCATTGCCATCTTTAAACTGTTTCAGTTGTGGATTAGACGTGGATTGTGTATTCTCTGTTTCCATTGGTTCATCTAACTCATCAGCATGACTAAATATCCAATTAGCTGCTCTTTCTATATTATTATCCTAGAGAAAAAACAACAATCAATCTTTATAATAAATAAAAACAGTAGTTATTGATACTGAATAAAATACTTATAAATTTGACATTTATTGAATAAAATAAATAGATATATTATGGTAAGTCTTGTAACATGTATCAATAAAAAGATTCTTACTGTAGCTTTTAAAGCCTTGATAGATTGATCCCTTGTAAAACCCATAGCCATGATCATAGTAAGAGCTTCATCATTAGGTACAAATGTTTGCTTACTTGTACTACCAGGTAGTTGTAAGGGTACAGTGAAATCTACAACAAAAAAAAATTTGAATTTGCATACTGTAAGGCTAGAAATTAATGCGTCAACAAATTAATGCGACATAGGGTATAGAGACTAAAATGCGAGTATAAATTAATGCGATCCGCGATAGGTGTCGCATTTTTCAAAATCATCAAAATTCTAAAGTGATTATTGAATGAAGACTTGAACAATGATCAAGATTTTATCTTTAAATAGTCAAACGTGAAAATCTTTTGTTTTTTTGTAATGTGATTGATTACTAATCAGCTTCAAATTTACAGATAATTACCTAATTACTTAATCCCGTCCGGTCTCAATTTATATACTTGTCACTAATGTCAGTCAAATTGAAATCCATAAAATTCACTTGGGAATATGTATTTAAAAATGCAGATACAAATTAATGCGAGCGCGGATAGGTCGCATTTAACGCATTAATTTATATCTCGCAATAATTTGTAGCCTTACAGTAAATATTGTTGCATCAAAATTGTCATAAAGAAGCTGGAAGTAGCATTTCAAAATGTAAATGGTAATGGCTTAACACAAATCAAATTTCAAAGACACCAAAACAGGACAGGACATCGATCAGATTCTATCATAACAATTTCTCATTATTTAAGATTAATTATCTTTAATTCAAGAATGTTTCCCAGTTGACATAAAAAATTTAGGATGAAACTGTAATTTGTCTGTTTATCACTAACCTCCCTGCCTTCAACTTGATATCTCTTGATACAATTATTTTAAATGTAACACAGTTACTACATATAACCCTTACTTACCTGCATCTCCCATGTGTTCCATTACCCAATTCATAGCAACTTCTACACCTTGATTCTGTGTATTATACACAGCTTTTCGACAGCCTTCTCTATCAAATCCCATTTCTACTAGCTGATTGACTACAGATTCATCTATATTAACCTCTGAAAATATCATGGTACATGTCATTGTAATTTTTGTTTCATATTTTCTCATCTAAGGAATTTTTCATGTAAAGACAAAGACTAAAAAATTGTCAAAACCTTTGAGACAACCATACAAACCAATAGTGTATCATAACAACTCTATTATCAATCAATATTAATATAATGGCTGAGGTAGACCCTACTTACGAGGTGGTGTAGTTTCTACTACAGGTAACTCTTCTTCCCTAGGTTGTAAACCTTTACCTCTTAAATGACTGATATCTAATACATCAGGTACATCTACTGCTACATCTAATAAAGATAGCTTGCCAGGCAAGGTAACATACGCCCACTGGCAGCATTGAATTTGAAAAATAAATTGAGCCATAACTCAAAAACATTCACTAAATGAATATTGAAGTCAAGGGCAAAAACTCAAAAACTGCTCATGGAAAACCGTCAAATTAAAACTTGACCACCATCTTATCTATTTCAATACTCATACCAAGTTTCATCATATCTATTAAAAAATTGTAGCTTATTAATTGCACCCACAAATATTTTTGACGCAATATTACTAAGTCAAGGGCAATAAATCAAAAACCATTCATTAAAAAAGTCGGAGATTCAAAGTTGACTAATGTCTTATCTATTCTGATGCTTACACCAAGTTCCATCAAATTCTTTAACCACAATAGAATCTTGATGCAATTTCACGAAGTCAAGGACAATTAACTCAAAACAGTTCATTGAAAAACTGTCAAATTCAAACTTGACTGAGGTCTAATCAATTCCAATGCTCACACCAAGTTTCATGAAAATCCTCTGAAAATTGGAGGATTTATTGTATCGAAATGATACGCTAGTGAGAGACAGCGATGGCTTAAATAGGCTAAATCTTGATCAATTTCAATTGTATCTCGATTAAACTCATAAATGTGTACCATCAGTTACAGAAAATAACTTTACAATTTCATCGAGTACAAACTGGATCTTACTTCAAGAAATTCTTAGGATGTGATAAACTGAAAATGATTAAAACTTAAACGGATAGGCTTCGGCCATTTGTGCCAATCCAATATGGCGGCCTTCAGTGACCAAAACAACAACACTAGGCCTAACTCTAACAACGGTGCCACATGTGATGAACTAAGAATCAGTGATTCAGATTCTGAAATATCTTTTAATTTTGATCTCAGAAGCGAGTATGACTCTGATAATCACATAATTGATTCAAATGAACCAAAAACTAGCTCGTCGGTCATGACCCTGCGCCATTTCATGGTAGTTACGTATTAGCCTAGCCTGAACTATTCTTATGTGTACGAACTGTACTTGTTTAATTACCTCCCCCTGCACGTGCATGTATTCTATTATTGTAAATGTCATCATACTAAAGTCGCCATCTTTCAATACAATATTTAACATCACCGTTTGAAGAGTTTTCCCTTTTAAAGTGTGCCTAATCACTGACTGGCGTGGTGGCAGCAGCTGGGATTTCAGCTACCAAATACAGAACTGATTCAAAAGTTCAACAAAAAAAACTTTATTAAATAACCTGTTAGTGATTTTTACAACGCAAAGACTAGTTGTTCGAGTGTTAAACACTTCAGCCGATAACAACTCGGAAAGGGAAGCAGTTAAACATCTACTGTTCTCAACTCTTCAGATCCTGCAGATAAGTATGGCTAGTACTAGAGCTCCCAAACAATGGTCTTTGACGAAAAATGAGACCATAACATCGTTTGAAGCCTGGCGACAGAATTTGCAGTATATTTTATCTCTTGATCAAAACTTTGCCGATTTTTTATTAGACGGTGTGACATGGTTGAAGAAGTCTTCCACAACCCCCCTACGAGGTTTAACTAATGACGGAGAACCCGTAGCCCAAGAGCGCAGAAGGACTGCTCAGCAGAAATTCACACATTTAGACCTTATGCTGGGCCAAATTTCTAATTACTGTCCTATCATATCACGCAACTCTATTGTGAAAAATTCCACCTCCATGTCGTCTATTTGCCAAGTTATACGATTACATTATGGATTCCAGTCAACAGGCTCTCACTTCTTAGACTTTAATGCCATTGTACTTCAGCCAGACGAACGCCCCGAAGACCTTTATCAACGCCTCATGTCCTTTATAGAAGACAACCTCCTTTCACAAAACGGACACATCAGCCATCATGGTATCGTACCAAATGAGGATGAAGAACTGACACCTTCATTAGAGAACATGGTCGTACTCACATGGATTAGACTAATTCACCCCGACTTACCTCAACTCGTCAAACAGCACTATGGGACAGAACTCCGCTCTACAACTCTTGCATCGCTGAAACCAGAGATATCCCTCGCCCTAGACTCATTATTAGACAAGGTAAATTCTGCTGTTGAGTCCAAAGTATTTCATACTGCGACAAGAGACCTACTCCGCCAAAACACTTACAAACCCTCCAGAACAACGACCACTCCAATAACCAACAGCAAACTGTGCCCCTTGTGTAGTCAAGCCAACCGACATAACAACAAACATTTCCTGAGTAAATGTCCTTACCTGCCAGCTAGTGACAAACGTTTTATGAATAAAGCCCGACAAGCTTCCTGCTTCGATGATGAGAGTACAGATGCTAATGATTCAACCCCTGACGCAGATAGTCTCAAAATACTAGCATGCCGTGTGAGCACCAACAGATCTCCCCACTTCAAAGCATTTTACTCACAATTTCCCCTGCAACTTACTTTAGATACAGGGGCAGAGATGAATATGATTAAAGCTTCCTTCGTACATTACATAGATGCCCAATACAGAAGAGTAATCAAAGGCCCTACAAGCTGACGGTATCACCCCTTTGAAGGTTGTAGGTGAAGTTCACATACAGCTGAATCGCGGCGACCACGATTTGACTCTAGACGCTCTGGTTGTTGAAGATCTTGATGTAGACGTTCTAGCAGGAACACCGTTTATGACTCAGAATGATATATCCGTTAGACCTGCACCATGTGTCAAGTCATCTTTAAGGACAGCGATGTCATCCAATACGATTCTTCATCAAATACCACACATTCTTCTGCTTTTAAAGGCGCACCCAAGCCTATGTGTTACGCGCACCACCGTCCTCCACCACTGTTTGGCCAGGAGATTATTTAGAGCTAACACTACCAGATGAGCTTCACTCTGAAGAGATCTTAGCTATAGACGCCCGGTACGATACTGGTTTGTCGAAAAAGTTAAACAAAATTTGGCCTCAACCAAACCTTACCAAACACGTTGGAGGAAAAATTTCGTATTGCCAATGATACCAATCAACCACAAACTCTCAAACGCCATGAGCATTTCTGTCAAGTAAGACGTGTCGAAACCATTACAAAGAAAGATAATCAAGGTTACCTGCCGACCAAATCAGTCCTGTCTGCAGTTTCCAAAGACACTACCTTTTTCTCTGATATAGTTAAACTAGATCCAGATCATATCTTAGCACAGTCTGTTCGTAAAGATTTCCAATCGGTAGTGCAAGAATTCGATTCTGTGTTTGATCCTACTATTACAGGCTACAGGCTGGATCCGTTGGCCCCTTTCAAACAATCGTCAATATGGGATCTGTGGAACCCCCACAACGAAAAGGCAAAATTTCCCCCAGTACTCAAAAGAAAAACTACGTAAGAGTTGCAAGATATTTTCGATAAATTTGGGAATCAGTAGGAGTCTTCCGTAAACCCGAGGATTTGAACCTTACAGTCGAGTACCTAAACCCTTAAATTTCTGGTTAAGAAGAGCTCTGGTGGATTTAGACTAGCCCACAGCCTTCGCAGATGTAGCAAGATACAGCAAGCCCCAACCATCACTCATGCCAGATGTTGTTTCCCATCCTAGGGCACCATCGCCTGCTGGCAATACGTCATCGTTACAGATTTGACACAGGCATTCTACCAAATACCTCTTGCCCCTGGTTCTATGAAGTATTGCGGAGTATGCACCCCTTTCAGAGGTATTCGTGTTTATCCCCGTACAGCTATGGGAATGCCAGGATCAGAGACTGCGCTCGAGGAACTCATGTGCAGAGTCCTCGGCGATCTTTTGTACTCGGGCAAAGTTAAAAAGCTGGCTGATGATTTTTACATCGGAGGAAATTCGCCATCAGAACTATTAGAAAACTTTCGTCTAACTTTTCAAGCACTCAGCAAGTGTGATCTCAAATTAGCAGCCTCAAAGACGATTATTTGTCCCAAGTCAACTACCATCCTAGGGTGGATTTGGGCACAAGGATCAATTTCTGCCCTCACCCCATATCTACGTTATCCACGGGCTCCTCCACCCGAAAACGTCCGAGGAATGCGCTCTTTCCTTGGCGCGTACAAAATACTTGGCAGAGTCTTACCTAACTGCTCATCACTCATTAGACCCTTAGAGGACGCCATTGCTGGTCTAACATCCAGCGACAAAATCAGCTGGTCAGAAGACTTACATCATCATTTCGCAGCAGCCCAACAGTCACTTACAGACCATAAAAGCATCTTATTACCCCGCCCGACGGATCAGCTATGGATCATAACTGACGGATCTGTCAGTAAGCGAGGACTTGGAGCCACGCTCTATCTAACACGCAACAACAAAACCTTCTTAGCTGGTTTTTTCAGTGCTAAACTAAAGAAAAAATCAAATTACTTGGTTACCATGCGAGATTGAAGCATTGTGTATTACTGCAGCCATTAAACACTTCAGTCCCTACATAATCCAGTCTCACCACGTGACGAATGTTTTAACCGACAGTAAGCCTTGTGTCCAAGCTGTTCTAAAATTATGCCGTGGTGAATTTTCCAACAGTCCCAGAGTCACATCCGTTTTTTTCCATCACCAGCCGCTACCAAGTCAACTTTCTCCATCTTGCCCGGGACATCCAATATTCCGTCAGATTTTGCCAGTCGTAATGCCACAGAATGTCACGAACCCAATTGTCAAATTTGCAATTTTATATCCCGCACAGAAGATTCCGTTGTACGTTCTACCACCGCACATGATATTATCTCTGGTACCTGTCCTGTTCCTTTGCAAGCCGTTCAGCGTGGATCCAAACTCAATCAGAATGTCCTGATCTACGCCGCACACACGCACACCTTAAACAGGGGAAAGCAACCATCTAAGAAGACGACTAATATTCCCCATGTCAAACGATACCTTCGTAATGTTACCATATCCAGAGGGCCGTCTTCTCGTAGTCAAAAACTTTGAACCATTTTTTCCCTACCTCTGAGTTAATAGTAGTTCCTAGAACTGTTTTTAAATGGACTTCTTTCAGCAATGCATAACAAGTGTAGTCACCCTTCAAAACATCAATTAAAAATCGTTTTGAAACGCCGTTTTTTACGCCCTGGATCTCGAAAAAACTATTAGTGACATAACTGATAACTGCCATGTGTGTTCGTCAATTAAGAAACTTCCACAGCAAGTAGCCGAACAGTCGACACAACTTCCACCACAATCTATTGGAATCTCATTTGCTGCTGATATATTGAAACGTTGCAAACAACTCATTTTCGTTCTACGCGAAACAGCTTCTTCTTATACTGCATGTTGTATCATAGATGATGAGCGGTGTACAACATTGCTTAATGCTATGGCTCGACTTTGCCTTGAAATGCGGCCAATTATTGGTCCTCCTGTAGTTGTTCGTGTGGATCCAGCACCTGGTTTTGTAGCTCTCCGTGAAGATTCTGCTTTGATTCAACTTGGAATTACTTTAGACATAGGTCGTTTAAAGAATCCTAATAAGAATCCAGTCGCAGAGAAAGCCATTGCTGAATTGATAGATGAAATTGTACGATATCAAAAAGAAGGAGGGTCAGTCACACCTCTCGGCTTATCCATCGTTACATCCAATTTAACGACTACACTCGATACACCAAATCTATTGTTGTTGACATTCATAAGCAATCTATTTATAAAACTATTCTTGATAACTGTCGAACTGCATGCGTTGTGTTCAGAGTCCAAATCCGAATCTGTGCTGGATAATGATATCGTTATCAAGATATTTCAGTCCTTAGAATTTTTACACCAGAAAGTTAATTCATTAGTGGAATCACAGAATGACAATACTACTAATTTTGATAAACTGACAAATGCATATAAAGAAATCTCTTCAATTATCTCGAATATTTCAATCGAGAAATGTAGGCCTACGCTAGAATCCACTCAAGTATACCTACCAAAATCTACCTCTCCAAAAACAACACCTAAACGACCAAAACCTGTTATGCAATCCAGCAAACATTTCACACGTGCTAAATCCCCAACCAATACCAATGCGAACAAATCCACCCGTAATTCAAAACTCGAACATTATTCTTATTCTGACAACGCTGACAAATATACTAAATCAAAAGATGTTTATTCCCCAGAAGAACCATCAAGTGACTCTGTGCCATGGATAACGGTTAAATCCAGGAAGCATCAACGATCATCTCGATCTGAAAACTCACCCGAAAGCTCTCGTCCCCCCGTATCAAACCGTTTTACTTCCCGCAGAATATCGGATTTCACCAAATCAACAAAATCTCTTTTAATAGGTTCATCTGTTTTAAAAGGTATCAGTCCAGAGATTTTAAGTCGCAAATTAGGACACGCCTGTGTTGTCGATACAAATCGTGGTGCAAAGATAAACGAACTCAAACCGAGACTCGATCAGTTATTATCTGTAGCCCAAAAACTTGAAAATATTTTTATTTGTGTTGGAGGAAACAGTTTCAAGGGTGAAAACTTGTATGATTGTGAAAACCAGTATACAGACTTAGTAAATCACATCAAATCCATGTATGATTGTAACATTTTTATTTGCTCCGTGCTACCCAGAATGGAACCAGACTGGTTTTTAAAACATTGTAAACAATTAAATAATTTCTTAAAGAATTTCTGCTACGAAATCGATTGTACCTTTATAGACATTTATTCTGAGTTTGTTTGTATGAAACCTGAGGACGTTTTAAATTTAGACAACGTACACCCAAATCAAACTGGTGTTAAAATTATAACAAAAATAATAGTTGATGCCTATACCAATCTTAATGTTAATAATAATAAAACCAGAGAGAACAGTGAGCAAATTCCTAAATCCATACCAGTTATCATAAACCAAAATGTAAAATCGCCCACCAAAAGCCACTTATCTCAAAACATGGCAAATTATAATCAATTGTTATATAAATATCCTAGATGTCCACCCTATCCCTTTGCAAACATTTATAACCCCTATTAGTATGTATTATAATTATCCAGTTGCTGTTAATCCTTATAATTATAATTAGTAAGGTTTTTTTTTTTTTTTTTTTTTTTTTCCAGTGTATTTTAGATCTAGAATATGTATAATTTCTTAGAGAAAAGAGGACTACATGTTGGTCATTTAAATCTTCGATATATTGTCAATAAGCTAATTGAAATCTCTTTAGTCATACAAAACTTCGATATATTTGGTATTACAGAATCCCATATAAATGAAATAGTAACTGATGAAAGCTTAAATATTCCCAACTTTCAACAACCCTTTAGGCAAGACAAATGCACTCTAAGTTCTGCAGGTATACTAGTCTACATACGAAATTCTTTGAAATTTAAAAGACGAAAAGATCTTGAACGTGATGACAAAGAGTGCATTTGGATCAAAATAGAATTCGAAAATGTTGATAATATCTTAATTTGTTTTATTTATCGTCATCCACAATCTACTCGATCATGGATAGCAAATTTTGAAAGTATGATTGAAAAATCTATTGATACTAATTCAGAAATACTGTTGCTAGGTGATATGAATATTAATTTATGTAATTCACAAAATAATTACTGGCTTGATCTTCTCTCTTTATACAACCTATCACAGGTCATCTCTTGTCCAACAAGGGTAACTGAAAAATCAAAAACGCTAATAGATCATGTAATTACATCTGAGACCAACCATATTATAGAAGTAAATGTACCTTCTTACAGTATTTCTGATCATTTTCCAACTTGTATTACCTGGCATAAAACAGGACTTAAAATCCCCAAAGCGTCTCATAATTTTATCACTTATCGGTGTTTTAAGAAATTTAATTGTTATAGTTTTGTAGAGGATCTTCGATCTGTAACTTTTGATAATGTATATAGCACTTCTGATCCCAATCAAGCATTGACAATATGGTATAATTTACTTTTTACTGTCATAACTAAACACTGTCCCTTAACTACTAGGCGAGTAAAAACTGTTGTCAAACTGAAATCAAGTAAAATCTCATATTCGATCAGCTAAGAAATCATATATTCAATCTTTAATAAAAGATAAGAATAATAATAAAGCTTTGTGGAATGCAATTAATATGGCATCAGATAGACCCCTCCCTACAAATGATCTACCAATATCCGGAGTAACTTTAAATAAATATTTCTCTAATGTAGCCAATAATTTGATAAATAACCACAATGACGTACAATTTAATAGTGATACTTTAAATGATTTTGTAAAATCTAAAGTTAATGACGCTGAAGTTTGTAAAATTTCACCAATTTCCACATCACAAGTCTTGAAATATTTATCCCAATTAGATCCTTCTAAAGGCGCTGGACTGGATACATTTAATCCTATTTTCGTTAAAGTTGGGGCACCACTATTAGCACCTTCTCTAACATATGTCTATAATTTATGTATCACAAAATCCATATTTCCCGAAACGCTGAAGTTAGCCAAGTTACTTCCTTTTCATAAAAATGGACCTAAAGATAATCCTTCAAACTATAGACCTATTTCAATATTGTCATGTATATCTAAACCCCTAGAAAAACATATATCTAATCAACTTAATTCATATTTAACTGATAATGATTTACTCTATGCTCATCAGTCTGGTTTTAGATCGGACAATTCATGTTTAACGGCCCTAACAAGCATATCAGAAAGCATATATAAATCCTTAGATAATAATGAACTTTATGGTTTAGTATTTATCGATTTTAAAAAAGCTTTCGATTTAGTGAACCATTCTATATTATTAGAAAAACTTAAGAGTTATAAACTGACTGGAATTTTATAAAACTTCTTTCCTCACACTTAAATAATAGGCAACAGAGGTGTTATGTTAATGGTACATTATCTCCACAGTGTATGATATCCGATGGAATTCCTCAAGGATCCATTTTAGGACCTATTCTTTTCAATATTTTCATAAATGATCTCACACTTAACTTGAAATGTCATTGTGACTTATTCGCTGATGATACGACTGTCTATTCTAGTAATTCCTCTGTATCTCAACTTCAAACAAATCTTCAACATGATACAAACGAAATAGTCAAGTGGGGTGCGAATAATTCAATGATAATTAATGTAAACAAATCAAAATGTATGCTTATAACCACTAAACAAAGAAGAGCTCGTATGAATATCAACAAACTAAATATTTCTGTTAACAGTGCTACAATTGAAAATGTCTCAAAATTTAAACTTTTAGGTGTTGTATTTAACAATAATATGGACTGGAAAGATCACATACAACATATTAAAAAAGTTATAAGCACTAAACTTTACCAATTGAGAAAAATTAAAGGCTTCCTATCTCAATCTCATCGTTCTGTATTTTATAAAGTCTATATTCAACCTATATTTGATTATTGTAGTCCAATCTGGGATAAATTTGATTCTAAATCAGCTAATATTATCAACAAACTATTTAAAGTGGACCAGGCTTTATTTGTTTCGGACAATCATCCGACAGCCTCAAACACATGAAATCTTTTGGTTAGCTAATCAGAAATAGTCTACAGGGCTTACCTTTGAAATTTGAGCCTTCAAATCCATGTGTATCCATAATTATCCGTGTTTGAAAAATCATAATGTATTAAGAAATTACGAACGTCCCGCCATATTGGAAAACGGTTCGTCTATATAAATAGACTACAACGCATTTTCAATTGTAGACTTTGTCAACAGGACACACAATTGTCAGACTGACTGGAGACCAGCCGCGTACAGCACGGAAAAAAAATGAAAAGTGAAATTTTTTGTTTGAGGCATATTTCAAGGTATTTTGCGATTTTCTCAGAGCTTGAATATTTCTGAGGACTGTTTAAATGTAACAAAGGGCCAAAACGACCCCTAAAAATCCAGCCTGGTCCCCTTTAAAATTACATCTAAATTAATTGTAGGAATCTGCACTAATAAAAGTGTCGTCTTAAAAACATTGTCTAAACTCAATATAGTAGATATCTTCTCGAGACATAAACTAAATTCCTTAAAATATATCTATAAAATATTGAATAATCAGTGCCCCACATATCTGTCCAAAATATTTCAATTCCATACTACTCCTTACACTAATATCAATAAAAGACTAAAACTTCCAAAGCCACGACTTTCCCTTACCAAATGTAGCTTAAGTTTTAAGGGATCAAGCCTGTGGAATAGTCTTCCTGCCAATCTCAAAATTTTAAACAACAATCCCAAATTGTTTTACAAAAATATATCAGCTTACATTTCCAAATCAAATATTAAGAAATTTTGATTATATTTGTATATACATCTACTATTAACAGTTACAACATGTTCTTTTATTATCAATTTTATATTGCCTGTATATTTGTTGTTGATTGATTTTGTTTGTATGTATATACTGTATGTTGGGCGAAATGCAAGAGAGGCTCCCCGGCCTAATTTCTTACCCGAATAAAGTGATTATTTTTATTATTATTATTATGAAACTAAAATTTTGACAAGATTTTACTACTTCAAGGGCAATTACTCAAAAACTGTTCATCAAAAAAATTGCCAAATTCGAATTCGACCAAGTTTCATCAAAATCCATTGAAAATTGTAGCTTCTATTTTGTCTTCAACAAATATAGAGGCAGGGGCAATAACTCCAAAACTGTTTATCGCAAAATTGTCCAAATCAAACTTGACTGCCGTCTTATCAATTCCAATGCTCATACCAAGTTTCATTAAAATCCAAAGATAATTGTAGCTTCTATAGTGTCTACAACAAATGTTGAGGGACCGACAGACTGACTGACAGGGGCAACGACAATATATGTCCACATATTCACGTGGGCGTATAAAAATCTGTTCATTTGATAATTTCAACCCGAAATTGATGCGTTTTTACTAAGTCAAGTGCAATAACTCAAAAACCATTCGTGCGATAATTTCCATTTTCGAACTTGACCGAGATATCATCAATATATACATGTATACCAAGTTTCATTAAGATTGGATAAAAACTGTAGCCTCTATCGTGGATACAACAAATGTGGACGGACGGATTGACGGACGAACGGACGGACAGGGGCGACAGCAATATACGTCCACATTTCCATGTGGGCGTATAAAAATAGAAATTGTTTAAGTTCCAAAAACAAAAATGGCGTCATTTGATGTCGGTGACTCTGTTAAATTGAAGGTAAAGGGCATGCAATTGTCACCAAAATTGTTCCAAAAGGATTTGGTAGACCAATATGTTATAAAGTGAATGTAAGTGAGATCCTATTTCCTACGCGCAAGAACATTTTAAGAAGGCGCAAAAAAAGCTGATGACAAAGTGAAAACAGTAAAAGGTTCAGGAAGTATCAAATCCACCAACTCATTTAATAAATTATTATGACATAAGCACTCATTCAAGATCCTCTATATATTATATATTTTTCTCAAGTCAGAGCTGATGACATAACACTATCAGTTAATATTTATATTACAACTCAGACCAACCTAATTTTAATGGAGTCCATGTTTCATCAACAGTAAATTTCTGTAAATGTACCAATAAATAGTCTGGGAATGAAGAAAGTCTTGTTTGTCTAAATAACAAATAAATTGAAAATATGTTAATATTGTATTGTCGATAATAAAGCAAAAGAACTAAACTACCTGAAAAGATCTGCATGACTTTTTAGACACTTGTCTTTCAGAAATGGCAACAATGAAAGGGCCTATCTTTTAACAAATTCCTCTACCTTTTATTCCTTATTCCTTAAATTGGCCTTACTCCAACCAGTAGATTATAAATTTGAACAGGATTATAAATATTTCAAAATGTAAGTAAAGATAAACTTACAATTGAGCAGTTGTCTTAGCTTGAATAGCACTACTATAGAAATCTTCTACAAAAGCTGGACTGGCAAAACTTTCTATACATGCATTTAATGATAGTTTACGGCGAACAATATCTTTAGGATCTCTGGAAAAATAATTTATCATAAAATGTAACTATTTATGGACAATTCAATCTTTATACATTAAAATTAAGAATTGTGGCTTTAACTTGTAGTAAAATATAAAAGGTGCAGGAGATAAAATACTAACACAGTTTTCCCTGAAGCCTTCAATTCCTTTTTCTTTTCTTCATATGCTGCTGCTTCCTCTGGAAAAGAAAAACAATCAGTAGTTACACGTAACTGATTTGAATTGAATTATAGAACAGACCTTATTATATGAGAATACAGAATGTTGATATGCTATTTTCAACCTGGACAAATAGATAAAGATAGCTTGCCAGGCAAGGTAACATACGCCCACTACAGCAAACAGAATATTCCATGTTTTTTCATTTAATCAAGGTCAATAACTCATAAACCGACATCTGGAATCGCACCATTTTTTAACTTGTTCGAGATGTTATTAAGATGAATAGCCTACACCTACCAACATTAAAAAAAACCAAGTTTTTCCCTTCCCAAATTAAAGGATGCAAACTATAGCTTCTATTGTGTACACAAGTAAATATTAACATTTTTTCATTTAATCAAGGGCCATTACTCATAAACCTACATCTGGAATCGTGCCATTTTCGAACTTGTCCGATCTATTATCAAGATGAATACACATACCAAGTTTCATTCAAATCGGATGAAAACTACAGCTTCTATTGCGTACACAAGTAAATTTTAACGTTTTTTCATTTAATCAAAGGCCATAATTCATAAACTGACATCTGGAATCGTGCCATTTTCGAACTTGTCCGAGATATTATCAAGATGAATACACATACCAAGTTTCATTCAAATCGGATGAAAACTACAGCTTCTATTGCGTACACAAGTAAATTTTAACCTTTTTCATTTAATCAAGAGCCATAACTCATAAACAGACATCTGGAATCGTGCCATTTTCGAACTTATCCGAGATACTATCAAGATGAATACACATACCAAGTTTCATTCAAATCGGATGAAAACTACAGCTTCTATTGCGTACATAAGTAAAGTTTAACGTTTTTTTCATTTAATCAAGGGCCATAACTCATAAACCGACATTTGGAATCGTGCCATTTTCGAACTTGTCTGAGATATTATCAAGATGAATACACATGCAAAGTTTCATTAAAATCATTGAAAACTATAGCTTCTATAGCTTCTATTGCATACACAAGTACATTTTAACGTTTTTTCATTTAATCAAGGGCCAAAACTCATAAACTGACATCTGGAATCGTGCCATTTTCGAACTTGTCTGAGATATTATCAAGATGAATACACATGCCAAGTTTCATTAAAATCGGATGCAAACTATAGCTTCTATTGTGTACACAAGTAAATATTAACGTTTTTTCATTTAATCAAGGGCCATAACTCATAAATCGACATCTGGAATCGTGCCATTTTCGAACTTGTCTGAGATATTATCAAGATGAATACACATACCAAGTTTCACTCAAATCGGATGAAAACTACAGCTTCTATTGCGTACACAAGTAAATTTTAACGTTTTTCCATTTAATCAAGGGCCATAACTCATAAACCGACATCTGGAATCGTGCCATTTTTGAACTTGTCCGAGATATTATCAAGATGAATACACATACCAAGTTTCATTCAAATCGGATAAAAACTCTGGCCTGTATCATGTACACAAGTAATTGTTGACGGACGGACGGACCAACAGACCGACGGACCAACAGGGGTGATGGCAATATACATCCACATTTTCATGTGGGCGTATAAAAATGCATAAGAGTTTATAAGGTTCAATTGCGAGATACATTTTCTGTTAAACCTACTTTAAAATATGAACACTGTTTTGACATTTAGATAAATAAAAAGAATTCTGATAATATGGATCTGCACTTCCAGTAAAGCTGCCAAGATTATTTTATCTTTAATGTTTCCATTAAATTAGTGATGTTAATGTTGAGTACTAAGTAAGGTAAAGATGTGAAATTATTGATCACTATAATGGTGCACCTGTTATGTCAACTTGTCATAATAGTTTGTCCAGAATGTGGTTATAATTTACGACAAAGTTTGCTTCAGGAAAAAAGGGATGTCCATTATACATAACTGCATATTGACCATTATATAGTAAACAGAAAATAGAAATATTGTTACTATAACCCACCTTTATTAGTAACAGCTTCAAGAGGTATAGGTAATGATAGACAATAATCTTCTCTCTTTTTATACTGGACTTTCTTAGATTGACAACACTCTGTTCTCTCCTCCACCTCAAATCTAAAACAGTTTGTAGGGTTTACTTGTCCATGACTAGATTTCTGGAAAATAAGTTATAAAATACTTGTGATAAGTTTTCATGTAAAAAAGTTACAAATTCATTTTACATTTTATTTTGTTAATTCAACATAAATCATGCTCATGTACATAATCTATATCTAGATATCTATTAATTTTCAACAAAGAACATGGCTTACTTTATTTTACCCTGATTGGTCGAATGAAAAAACATAGGCACGCAAAGCGTGCAGATACGCCCTCCTCAGGCTTATCAGATAATGGGCAAAATTTCATGTTCTGTTTTATCAGATAATGGGCAAAAATTCATAGGTGTACCATAAAACTGCTTATTAAAATCCAATCAAAACTGTAGTTTGTAGAGTGAGCACAAGACAGCTATTCTCATTTTTGCAAAATTCCGCTAAGTCGAACACGGTGTTTCTGCTAAAAATTATGCGATCATCACCAAAATCAATACAATTTTTCTTTGTGATGCCATGAACTCACATACCAAAAATTATCAAAATCCAATCAAAACTGTAGTCTGTAGAGTGAGCACAAGACAGTTAATCTCATTTTTCCGAAATCACGCTAAGTCTGGACACTGTATCTCCGCTAAAAATTATCCAGATCATCACCAAAATCAATACAGTTCCGTCTTTGTGATGCCATGAACTCACATACCAAAAATTATTAAAATCCAATCAAAACTGTAGTCTGTAGAGTGAGCACAAGACAGTTATCCATTTTTGAAAGCGCGCTAAGTCGGACACTGTATTCCGCTAAAAATTATCCGTTCATCACCAAAATCAATACAGTTCCTCTTTGTGATGCCATGAACTCACATACTAAAAATTATTAAAATCCAATCAAAACTGTAGTCTGTAGAGTGAGCACAAGCAATGTGCAACGCAGACGAAATACTGCATGGACAGACAAAATTTTAAATATTATTTCATTGCTATAAAAAGAATCAATGGCATTTCATAGAAATTTTGCATGCCATGTAACCTACTAAAGAAATTATAAGATCCATTTATCAATTAGTGTGATCAACTAAGAAATAATACTCACTTTGACCTCAATTGTCTGATCGTAAATTTGAAGAACAAAACATCTGTTTCGTTTTGAAGCCAACTCAGGATGACCTCTACCTATTAATGATTTAAACATCTGTGGTCGAATTCCTGTTGGAGGCTAAAAAAAAACCAATTGCAAATACATACTAGAGCCAATTATGGCACAGAGTGGGACTTTGCTACCTGTTGCAAAATTGCAACAAACAGGCCAAACATCTGATTTTGAGGATAAACTGGCCAAAGTAACGAGTTTTCTGAGTGCAAAGTATTTTTTTGAAAAACGTCATTTCCTGCAAACGTAATTGGCTGACCCATATAAATGGTAAATTGCAAATTTACCCGGATGTGCCACGCCCATCTCATTTTTTTGGACTTGAATCGACATAAATTTTGTTGCGATACATCAATTACAGCACAAGTAGGTCAGAAGTAACCGGAAACGGAATGACAAAAATTTCAACTCTGCCAATGTTTTTTATTAGTGACACTTGAATTCACCCAAATTTTCAGATCAATCGGTCTTAAAATAGCAAAGTTGCAAAAATGTGCAAAATACGGCAGAAAAATGTTTGCTATGAATTTTCAAATTTCGATTTTTTTTAATGCTATCTTGTTGGAAATTATTTCAAGTTTCCAAAAATGCAAACCAACGAAAATCGATCCAAAAATGCGAGTTCTAGAGCCATTGACCGACTTTTTAGGCATGTTGCAATGCAGCACTTCCGGTTTTGCAAACATGTTCTAATTTATATTTAATAGAAACGTGGCCACAACAGAAGGTGTAGAGAAGTTGTGAAATTGTTGCAACTATTGCAGCCTAGTCTGTGTGCCCTGTGTAAAAAAGAAAAACTAGAGCCACACGTGGCATAGAGTGGGAATTTGCTAACGTTGCAAAATTGCAACAGACAGGCCGAAACATCTGATTTTCTGGGAGCATATGGCCAAAGCATTGAGGTATCTGTGTGCAAAGAATTTTTTGGAAAAACGTTATTTCCTACTGACGTAATTCGCTGACCTATATAAATGCTAAATTGAAAGTTTACCCGGATGTGCCACGCCCATTTCATTTTTTTTTTGCGTAAATCTAATAACATTCAAAATATATATTCACGGTACAAATTTAAAGCTTGTACATTTAAAAGATCACGAGATATGCACAAATACATTTCAAAAAGGCAAAATGTACTTTAATTTTAAAAGTGCAAAAATTAAATTTTATTTTTAAAAACTTTTCTCATACATTGCTGGAAAGTAGGCAAAAAGCGCCTTGAGAAAATGAAAATAATAAACCTCTAAATTAATTAGGTCACGCTCTAGAGCAGTCCAAAGTTGTGAATTTTGCTGTTTTCGGGCTGCTATAAAACCGGAAGTGGACGTTGGAGGTCAAATGTCAAAGTATTAAATGATTGACACGGTCAATGACCTTTGACCTACTAAAGTTCAAGGTCACATAGGATCAAGGTCACGAGAAATAAGCTTCCAAAATTAGAAAAAATCAACCCGCGGTTTCCCATTGTCGAAAATTGCAACAGACAGGCCGAATTATCTGATTTTCTGGAATGACCTGGCCAAAGCAATGAGGTATCTGTGTGCAAAGTACTTTTTTAAAAAACGCTACTTCCTACAGACGTAATTCGCTGACCCATGAAAAGGGTAAATTCGAAATTTACCCGGATGTGCCACGCCCATCTCATTTTTTTTAGCGTGAATACAGCAAAATATACTTAAATTTTCAAAAATCAAAAACTTCAATTTTCCTTTTGCATACTTTTGTTATACATCATTGGAAAGAGGACAAAAAGCACTTTAAGAATCTGAAAAAATCAACTCTCTAAATTAATCAGGTCACGCTCCAGAGCAGTCCAAAGTTGCGAATTTTGCTGTTTTTGGGCAGTTATAAAACCGGAAGTAGACGTCGGAGGTCAAAGGTCAAAGTATCAACTGATAGCCAAGGTCAAGGACCATTGACCTACTAAAGGTCACATCATCAAAGGTCAAGGTCACGAGAAATAAGCCCCCAAACTTTGAAAAAATTCAATCGGATGTTGCAAAAATGCAAAAGCAAAATTCAAAAATCGGTTACCAACATTTTGATTGCAATCGACTAAGCTTTCCAGAAATATAACCATCACACAAATCGCTCTTACCGTAGAGGCCCCATTTTGAGTTTTACAAAAAAGTGACATTTCAAGATGGTGGCCAAAGTTTTACTTCCGGTCCGAATTTTTTCTTCTTCGTTTTTTTGTCTTCTAATTCAATTAAGATTGACATAAATTTTGTTGCGATACATCAGTTACAGCACAAGTAGGTCAACCGGAAGTTTAAACCCTTTTTACGCTGAAACCGGAAATGAAGCAAAAATTTTGACTCTGCCAATGTTTTCATATTCATGACACTTAAAGGCACCCAAATTTTCAGATCAATCGGTCTTTAAATAGCAAAGTTGCAAAAATGTGCAAAATACGGCAAAAAAATGTGTGCAACGAAATTTTGAAAATTGAAATTTTTGAACTGCTATCTGATCAGAAGTTACTTGCAGATTACAAAAATGAAAACCCGAAGAAAATCGATCAAAAATTGCGACAGCTAAAGCCAATTTGCTACTTTTTAGGCAAGTTGCAACGTAGCACTTCCTGTTGTGCAAAAATGTTCCAATTTATATTCATTAGAAACGTTGCCAATAAAGAAGGTCTGGAGACGTTGAGACAAATTTGCAACCATTGCAGTCTAGGCACAGTGAGGTGTGTAAATTTCGAAAAAAAAAAAAAAAAAAGAGACATTTCGAAAACAAACTGGGACTTTGCCAAAAGCAAAGTCCCACAATAATTACAATATACTAAAAGATATCAGTTCAATAATCTTGTAAGAAAGCATGTGCATAGTTTATGATTAATTTTCATTGTAGATTCTATGGCACAGTATTTCAGAGTAATAAAGATTATTGGAATATGTATACCTGAATATAATTGTCTTGTTGTTCAACTGGAGGTTTAGAATAATTCCCTGACAACAATCCATGACCTAATTTAGCCCTGTAACAAATACAATAGTGTTTAGTAGAAACAACAATTGATTCTGTATAATTTGTTTAATTGATGGATTTTTTATGAATTACTGAAGAAAATTTTTCTTCAAGAAATTAATATAGGTGTTCTAAAATCAGCATACTGAGAAGAAATCGACAGTCTTTCATATCAATTTCCCTAAGATAAATGACTTGCATTGCAAAAAGATGAAATTCTCAATTCCTTAAACACAAAACTATCAATAAAAGATAGCTTGCCAGGCAAGGTAATATACGCCCCCTGGCAGCATTGATTATGAATAAAACCTAGGCTTAGAAAATTATAGGATCATCATTAAATTTAAAAGTGCACATCTTCAAAATGATATCAACACACATACAAACAATCAAAACAATACATATAGAATTGTAGCCTGTAGAGTGAGCACAAGTTGCAACCTATAGGTAATGAAGTGAAAAATGCTAAGTCAGATGCGATAGTGAAAAATTATCCGATCATCACGAAAATCAATAAGGATCATCTTCATAATGACATTGACCAACAAATGAAAAATCAAAAGAATCCATAGAGAATTGTAGCCTGTAGAGTGAGCACAAGTTGCAACCTATAGGTTACAGAGTGAAAAAAGCAAAGTCAAACATGATATTTCACTAAAAAATCATCTGATCATAACGACAATCAATAGGGATCATCTTCACAATGACACTGACCAACAAAATAAAAATCAAAAGAATCCATAAAGAATTGTAGCGTGTAGAGTGAGCACGACTTGCACCCTATAGCTAATGAAGTGAAAAACGCCAAGTCAGACGCGATATTTCGGTGAAAAATTATCCAATCATCATGAAAATCAATAGGGATCATCTTCATAATGACATTGACCAACAAATTAAAAATCAAAAGAATCCATAAAGAATTGTAGCCTGTAGACTGAGCACGAGTTGCACCCTATAGCTAATGACGTGATATTTCGGTGAAAAATTATCCGATCATCAGGAAAATCGATAGGGATCATCTTCATAATGACACTGACCCACAAATTAAAAACCAAAAGAATCCATAAAGAATTGTAGCCTGAGGAGTGAGCACGAGCCAAATGGGAACAGACTGACAGACGGACCGACAGGGCAATTACAATATACGCCCATCTTACGTGTGGGCGTATAAAAATCAAAAGAATCCATGAAGAATTGTAGCATGTAGAGTGAGCACGAGTTGCACCCTATGGGTAATGAAGTGAAAAAAGCTAAGTCAGACATGATATTTCTGTGAAAAATTATCCGATCATCTCGAAAATCAATAGGGATCATCTTCATAATGACACTAACCCACAGAATAAATTTCAAAAGAATCCATAAAGAATTGTTGCCTGTAGAGTGAGCACGAGTTTCACACTATGGGTAATGGAGTGAAAAACGCTAAGTCAGATGGGATATTTCGGTGAAAAATTATCCGATCATCACGAAAATCAATAGGGATCATCTTCATAATGACACTGACCCACAAAATAAAAATCAAAAGAATCCATAAAGAATTGTTGCCTGTAGAGTGAGCACGAGCTGCACCCTATAGCTAATGAAGTGAAAAAAGCTAAGTCAGACATGATATTTAGGTGAAAAATTATCCGATCTTCACGAAAATCGATAGGGATCATCTTCATAATGACACTGACCCACAAAATAAAAATCAAAAGAATCCATGAAGAATTGTAGCCTGTAGAGTGAGCACGAGGTAAATGTGAACGGACGGAGGACCGACAGACCGACGGACCGACAGGGCGATTACAATATACGCCCTTACTTACGTGTGGGCGTATAAAAACAACAAACTTACATTTGTACATTAAAATCATCAGGAGGATTACTATTACAGTTGTTAAATATTTCTTCTACTTTATTAGAATATCTAAAAAAAAACATTATACAATATACCAAAACAACAATACCAAAAAGATGGCACCAAAAGGAGAGTCAGTTAATATTTCAGAGGACATCAAACAAAATAAAGCTTTTGACCTAAAAAATATCATGGAATCATAGTAAAATTAGATAATGCCTTATTTTATAAACAAGAAACTTAAGATATTGTATTATCTGAAAAGATTGAAATAATTAAAATGATTATTACTTATTTTGAAAATCGGGAATGGTGAAAACAACTTGCATAACAGAATTCATATAACAACTGTTGCCTAGATTACGCATTCCTGTAAATCCAGGACCATACAACGGTTGTAATTTACTACCAGACTCCTGTATAATATCCCATTCTCCAATCTTCTGATTTAAATCAATTTCTAATTCAACCATACTCTTATCAGTCTACAATTATAATTAAAATAACTGTTATATCTCTAAATAAAAACTATAAAATTCTGTACGCGAATTTTTCATTGTAGTAAGCCCCTTATTCAATTTAACCATTTGAAAAAAAAACCATCTCGCCAAAATAATCTAATATTTTGTAAAGATAAACGTTAAAATTTACAAAGAACTGTTGGATTAAGAATAAATTAGTATGATTAGACTCATTTTAAGGATACCTACTTTCTTCAAGGCAGCTATATTGATACCAAAATGAGCTAAATGTTTTGCTAAATGTGGATCTTCTACCATATCGTCTTCATCATATGAATAAACATCTAAAAATTACCCAATTTTGTGAATTTCAAAATGAACGACATATATTTAAAGGCCATAGTTTGCCATTTTCAGAGTTGATTTGGGTTTTGTAACTACTCTTCAGAAATGCTAGGAATAAGCCAAACTTGTGCCTTTAACAATGACTACAAGATTATCAGGTCTAAATCAAATGAGGAAAGTATAAAAAAAAATAAATCTAGGTTAGATAAAATTTGTAATTGATCACTTTTTTTGATTTGGTACATTTAATTGATAGCTTTTATGACCGGCAAATGCTCATAAATGATGTCAAAGCACCCTCTCTGCCAATGTGTTGTTTTGTTATTGAACCTTACCTCCTCCAGCTGCAGTGATTGTTCCTAATTTAACAGCTAGTGGAAATCTAGTTTGCTCATAAGCTTGTACAGCATGATTATTGCCACCACTTCCATCAAAAAATTTACGTCCACATAAGATACTTCCATCTGTTAAATTTAACCACAAATTGGTTGTCAAATCACACTGTTCACATTTCCAGCCTTTTGGTGGTATCTTTTTACCATTATCTAACTGTTTTAAATTTTCAGCATATCTGGTATGTTTAAAAAAAAGTGTTACAAGGTTTGCTACATCATTATTTCAAACATCAAGCAAGCTGCCAATATTTTATCTTAATAAAAGCATTAGGCATTATCATGTAGGTTGGGTAAAGTTAAAGACAAAGTATTTCATTTGAGATAATAATTTATGTTTTACTATGTGGGTTTATGAACATTAGTTTGAAAAAAAAAATTTGCTACAATCAATGCAAATTATGCACCAAAATCTAGAGAAATGTGTCCCTCAATATATCTTTAACGGTAAACTATTAAGAGATTACATAAACATTTTCAGTAACAGTTTGTCATAGTTTTTAAGAGGCATTGAAAAATAATCTGCAGATTGCAGAAAAATATTGAGTCTGAACGTCAAAATTCATTTCAGGTGCTAAATTAACATATTACACTTTTTTTTATCAACCCTTTTAAAATTAATTCTGTTTGATCAAGAACATTGATGTAAATAGCATTTTTCAAGAATATTTTCAGGAATAATTTACATTGATTTTAATATTGGAAATTAGTATGACATTTTCATCTTTGTTTGCTATTTAGATTAATAAGATGACATTTGATAGTAATTGACATATTCTTAAATCTTGACACATGACCATGTTTAAATCTCAAGGAAATGTATTGTACTAATGGGATTAAGAAAGTTGATAGTTCAAATGATATCAATGAACATAAATATTTACTTTGAAACTCTTAGTTTTTCGCCCTCCCAAGTGCAGGCCATTGCAGCAGCTTCTTCCATCTTCCAGGCATCTTCTGCTGTTAATATGGTAGCAGCTGATAATTGCACCTAGAAAGATGATAAGATTAAGCACATAATTAAGTAAGAATATTTGGTCATATGTACATAATTCAAAAACGAAATGAGTTTTTGACAAATAAATGAACTTTTATATTCATAATGATAGTACAGAGCCCATAATTTTAAATCCTAGAGAAAACACCCACCAGATCAGGTAATTCTGTATTAGGAAAAGGTAGAACTGCCCAGTTAGGTATTACAACTATAGTTGTCTCTTCCTCAAATCTATAACTTTTGTCATCTACATGAAACCCTCCTTCAACTCCTATGAAAAGAAAAACATTTCTAATAAGAGACGTATTATCTTTAAAAAAGTTAAAAAATATAAATACAATTTAGATAGATGTGATTTGATAACTGTTGGTGTTTGAAGTAAGCCATTTTACAGAAAGCCGAGGACATATAATCAGCTTAAATTAAAGAATACAAAGTTTGAAATGAAAATACTGTAAAGCCTACCAATAGCCATCTTAGTTGGCTTCTTTTCTGGAGGCTGATCATCTTTCGGTATCTGAAAGAGTTAATTAAGGACTTTTAGATATCTATCTGTATTAAGATACTGATTTATCTCTTTCTTCGTTATAATAATTTTATTTCTGGAACTATATGTCTTAAATCATAAGAGCAGAAATAGAAACCCCTTGATAAGTCAACCCATTTCAGTATTCCTTATGACTAGTCTATATATCAAAGGTAGGTTGGTAGCACCAGTTGAGTGTTCATCAATGACATTTATTTTACTTTGATGTTTATTGCTAATAATTAGTAGAAAGAAATACCTCTATTCTTCGACGCCTGAGATTGAGATAGATTTGATTTCCAGTTTTTTTCCAATGTCTCTCAACATGACACTTTCCTAAACCTAGGAATGTATTCATACATATGTATATTCCATTATCACTTTCCTAAAAAACATAAAAGTGACAACATTAAGATCTTTCTTTTTTTAGTACGGTAATTGAATTGTTGAGTTAGTTGGGAAAACAGACACACCAAATGAATAAAGAATTTATCTTTGGTTTCCTAGAAAAATATCATTTTGTAATATGAATAACTGAAGTCCTTACTGGGTTGTCGAATGAATATGCACATTCATCCTTATAAACCTTCTCTCCACCGAGTGGACATTTTATTTTTCCAATGTTTTGTTGAATAACATCCATTTTTGCTTTTCACGCCGGAAAGACAGGAAGTTGTCGAGAGTTATCTGCTCTAAAACTCAACCAATAATAGTGTTACAAATTGTAACATCAAATTTCATTGGTCGAAGCGGGAACTTCGAAAGAGACGCAATCTCCACAAATACGAAGAACAAGAACATCTTCAGCTTATCATCAATTTGTTCAATGTAATTTTTAAAACATTAAATCTGCCTCATTACTTGCAACTGATTACTACTGCTGGTTCAAATTTGATTAGTGATAATAGTGATTATTCGTCTTTTAGTCTTATGTTTTACTACCGGTACCATGGATTATAATTATAATCAGGCACTGCATGTGCAAAATATGAACGGTAGACCTGTCTATCTCTCTAACCATGGTTCATTAATAAGCTTATATCTTATATTTGTCTCTAGGCTAATCTCTTTTCTATGTAATTTTTATGTCATTAGTTTACCAGTGAAAAAGACTCAAGATGGGATCACTAAACAGTAAATCTGACAACTTAGCCTCCACACCCATGAAAGGTGCTGTTGGGGGAATGAGACATTTGGATGTTGATCCCAGATCACCTGGTTTAGATAGAACACCAATTGTTGTTGATAAAACCCCAGATTTAAATCTTGGGAATGGAATATTAGATCCACGATCACCTACTGCTGGTATTGTTAGAACGCCTATAGTAAATGTTTTAAACGGTAAGGAATCAGCTTATTTCAAATAATTGGTCTAAATCACTGTTGTGCAATGTTTCTGTTTCTTATTAAGTTTATACAATGAAATGAGACTTAGATGTGGTTGGCAGGTTAAGATATGTTGACAATGATTTTGGCTGTAACAACTTACTATGCTGTGTAAAATAATTTTGTTTTAGATAAAGGAGAAGTTGGAGAAGATAGTTTGTTAATAAATAATAGTTATGTTGGTAATAAGATGAATTTTGAGGGTTCAGATGAGAGTGGACGTGTAAGTGATCTTAGTGGATCAACAGAAATAAACTCCCTTTCATTATCAGATGTTGATGAATGTTCAAATTTACTCAATGTCAAAGGTATGGTACCGTAGTCAGATTTTTATGTTCGCGTTTCACAATGTAAATATTTTAGAATCTTCAGATATTTGCACTCTTGCTGTGCATTATTTGGATGGTATCCAGTTAAAACGGTAACATGTCAAAATGGTAACAAATTTTATTAGTTAAAATGGTAACAACTCCACCAAAACGGTAACAGATATTTTGGTGAATAAAAATAATTTATTTTGTACATTTCTTTAATATAAACATTTCGTCATAGTAAAAATAACAATGGATTGTGAAAATGTATGCACAGGTCTACTATGTACGCACCTCGTCCGACAAAGAATAAGTTGACAAAACAGGCACACCTTAATTTTTAGTGCTAAAACCGTTTGTTCTAAGATATTGTCTCTATCGTACTGATGCCTACATGTAAACTATTTATGTATTTCTTTAATGTATGGGCTCTTTGTAATCTGAACAAAAAAAGAAGATTGGGTAAATAATCTCTGAACTGTCAGAAGTGTTCAAAGACATCACGTGAGCAGTGCGTTACGAGTATCTGTGAGGTGGTTGCGTTCGATTTTTGCTCCTGGGCGACACCTCCACTATTATTTCAATGGAAAACGACTAAAAGAGGGCATCGAACGCGCCTCCAATTCCAAACAGACTGTCAAGCAAGTACAACATTATTGATAAAATGTGCTGACGAACAAAATTTCATAAGTCGGGGATTGGACAAGTATTTTATTTCTGTTTATGTCATTAATTAGAAAATATTAGGCCTATGTCGGTATACCGTATATTACTTTGATCAATTGGCAAAGATTGTTTGAGTTCTTCTCAATCACTGATTTTAAGTTAATACTATCTTGATTAATAAGATCACATCAATTATAGGATTTATTTCGTTACCGTTTTAACCTAAAATATCTGTTACCGTTTTAGCGGAGTTGTTACCGTTTTAACCAAATTTCCGTTACCGTTTTGGTGGAGTTGTTACCGTTTTGACTGAGTTGTTACCGTTTTGACATGTTACCGTTTTAACTGGTATTCATTTGGATGTCTAATGAGAGCTCAGACAAGTTTCACATCATTTTGGTTGTCTTTGATGTTGAAAACATAAAATATAAAAAAAAAAGACTACATTTTTCAGCTTTTAACATAGAAGTTTATCTGTGATTCTTCTTTTTTTTCAGATGAAAATTCCAAGAAATCAAAGACAAAAAATCAAGCAAAACCCAAGCAATTATTCCCAGCTATGAAGAGAACAGTTCTAATGAAAAACGATATACCAAGATCACCCTTGGCTAATGTACAACTTGACACTAATTCACCTCGAAACATTGTACAACGTAAACACATTAAGAAAATAGACACTGCCAGATCTTGTAGATTGGAATCTAACTTTTGTCCTCTTGCAGACAAGGAAAACATGTAGATACCAATCACATGATTGAAACTAGAAGTTGTGAAACTGTGGACAAATAGTGAAATTTTTTTTTTTATCAGAATCTATCAACATAAAACCAGTTTTCATATTCTTTTATGGGTACAGAATGTCCAGTTTTATGCCTGTTCAGATTTGAAACAGACATTCTTACTGACTGGTGTGATTTCAAGTTATATGAAATAGTGTGATAGTAAATGTAAAAGATAATTTATGTTAAAATAATGTAAAATAATATTAAGATTTTGATTGAAAGCTTTGAATGGTTTTGATAAAGAATGAATGAATTAATATAACGAAAAATTTGTCACAGATTTTCTTTTCATATATTTATATAATAATAATTTCCACGATAAGATTTAGTAGAAAGTTGGTCAGACTAGTCACGAAGAATTGTCACAGAGTAATTTTACAATATTTGATATAGGATGTTATCAATAGAAATCTTTAAACTGGAAGCAATGTTGATTAACAAGTTGTAATACTAATTAATCATGTAATGATTAAGTTGTAATACTGTTTTGTCTGTTATTAGCTAAATCTTCATATTCTCAAACATAACTCAGACTAGAGTAAATGTCTTATTTTTTTCGTCTTTGTATAAAATCTCTATCTCTCTATAGTGCTAGTATTTGTGTATTCTAATGTAAATATTCTCATATTATAATATATTGTGTACAATTTCCAATATCTATTACAAGTGCAATAAATAGATTTGTGCATTCCCCAAGTCTTGTCTGAATTTTGGCTTGTTTTAGAGCTGTGAACTTTATTTGCCCATTTCAATAAAAATTCTAATTAATTCAAGATTCAAGATAGCTGAGCTATCAATGCAGGAGCAAATTATTTTACAGTTAACGACAGATTTGTCAAAACATTGAAGGAACAGACAAATGGTACAAAAAAATATAAATCTTTAATATAATAATTAACATAATCAATACAAACCAGATATGTTCTTGATAACCACCACCAAACTATTGAGATCTGACACATTATCTATAGTTTTGGCAAGAGTAAATTGGTAACAGTAAATTGTATTACAAATTAATAATGCAAAAATGTTGTTCCAAACTTCAAAAGCATAAGAACATCTTTTATCAACTCAAAATAGAATATAATACTTGTTTTGCCATTTACGAAGAGCACATTCAATCTCTGTTTTCAAGTTATTAAAGAATTCTCATCTCTGTTTATAATAATCTGTCTGTCTTTTACTACAAACATCTCAGAAATTTCTTCAACTGTCTTGCCCTTTGTTTCTGGTAACATGAAAAATGTGAAAATCCAAAATCCAACTAACATAGCAGCAAATGGGAGGAATGAGTATTCATTTATGGCATTCTGAAAAAAAGTAAGGCATTTGATAATATTTGTTTTAGATGATAAGGTTTTTATCTTTATCAATAAGGTTTAGCTTCATCATAAGAAGGGCAGTTGTCTGCAATCCAGTTTTTCCTGGAAAAGTAATATCGCATAAAATAATGAAAATTACTTTTATTATATAAAATGTTATTCACCATTGACAAACATGGTAGGAAAATTCCATCTAATATTTTTGGTCATTTCCCAATTAAGATATCTTGAACAATACAACCCAAAATAGTTCTATAAAGTGGGTTAAAACTTAGTCAATTACTTCACTTTCCTCTTAAAATCTCAAAATAAATCTTCCACAATAAGGTACATTTTCTATTTTAGAGACCAACTAATTTCTGTATTACTCTAGTGTCCCATACAGAGATATTGCTCTTACATGCACATAGATGAATACAGTTTAAAGGAATACTACCTTAAGGCATGAACATTTAATTTAGGTATTCAAACTTTGCCAATAAGACCATATTTTCACCTAGCCAGTGCCATAACTACTCTCTATAATCTGATAAATTCATAAAACTTAGTAATTATCCAGAAAACCTTAGCTTATAAGCGTTTTTCAATAATTACGTTGTTTTAAGTATTTATTGGCTAATATTGGAATTGGGTTGTATTTCTGTAACATACTCTTTAATGGACAAGCTTGAGAAGTATGAAATAGATCTTTAAGCAACATTAAAGATCAAAAGACAAGAAATATCTAATACTGAATCTTTGGTACTGACCTGTAGAATAGGAAATACAAAGCCTACAATACAATTAGCAGCCCAGTTAACTAATACAGCTACACTGACAGCTGCTGTACGAGGCCCTTGAGTGAATAATTCTGCTACTATAAACCATGGGATAGAACCTGAAAAATAATTGTGTCAATAACTTATCTTCTAAATCTCCATAATCTGAATAACAATAGGGATATAGTTTAACTATTTTTGTAAGACTGATGTTTCTTCCAAGAGATTATCCTCAGAAAGAGTTATAAGGCCTACATGATGTCACCAAACAGCAAGTAGCAAAAGTCACTCTCAACCATCATGGTACATTTTCATTCAATTGTATGGAAACCAGACGCTTGATTTTTATTTCCAAAAGTTATACGGATAGAATCCTACTTAAACCCTTTAATAAACATGTATTCTCTAATATTTTCTAAAATAGCAACCACTGTAATCTCACATAGTAAATAAATGAAGTTATTGTAAGATACAATAATAACCCAACAAAATTGAAATTGTAAGCAAAGAAATTTTTCAACTTGATCATAAAAAATCATATTTCTTACCAGGTCCTGATGCAAAGGATACAATATAAAAAACTACTGCTGGTATACACACAAATGATAACCAGTGATCCCAAGGCTAACAAAATGAGAAAATCTAATTGTTATGTATATATATATTACCAATATTATCTTAGATGTGTCATTGTATATTAACCTTATCATTATTCTTATGTCTGCATGTTATCTGTATTATCGTCTGTGTCAGTTAGTTAATAAACTTCGTTCTGTACGGATGTGTTCCCAGTTCTTGTCCTTCAATACACAACAGATTTGGCGACGAGGATAAAAAGGTTTGCCTGATATGTTTATGGTAGACTCATGGTAGAAGTTGTACTTTCTTTTCTGTGTGAAGTTTCTGTGTGAAGTTTCTGTGTGAAGGTTCTGTGTGAAGGTTCTGTGTAATTTCTGAGTGAAATTAAAGATTTATCCAGCATCATGGCATCTAGAAT
This sequence comes from Nipponacmea schrenckii, assembly GCA_030562195.1. Classification (NCBI taxonomy): domain Eukaryota; kingdom Metazoa; phylum Mollusca; class Gastropoda; family Lottiidae; genus Nipponacmea; species Nipponacmea schrenckii. The sequence goes on from JAUJPP010000005.1 coordinate 33,538,032, forward strand.
GATAGGTGTAATTAAAGAGTATAGGCCCAGCGAAGAACTCTGGAACAATTATAAAAAACGGTTGGAGTTTTGGATGAAATCAAACAAAATAGAGAAGGACAATAAAGTTAACGTGTTATTAACAGTTGTTGGACCTGATACGTTTGATTTAGTTTCTGCATTAGTTGCACCAGTAGATGTAGAAAATTCAAGTTACAAGGACTTGATATCAGCTTTAGATAGCTACTATAAACCGCCAGAGAGAGGTATGGCGAAGAGAGTTTTACTACGTGGACGAAAACAGAAAGAGGGTGAGTCTGTGTCCGATTATATAGTCGAGCTGAAGAAAATGAGTCGAGATTGTGAGTTTACACCAGAAGAGCTGTTACCGAATTTAAGAGACACTTTTACATCTGGATTGAAATCTAAATCGATACAGCAAAAATTATTCGAAATTGGATTGGATAAGCTGACATGGGAGAAAGCTCAGACTATTGCCTTAAATATGGAAGCTGCCTACAACGATTCTGGTAGAATGCATGATAAAACATCTTTTAATAAAGGTACTGTAAATCGTGTTAGTAGTGCTGTTAATGTCAAACCAAATTTTATGAACTCTAAGACTGTGTGTGGTCGTTGTACAGGAAATCATAGATCAAGTGATTGTCCTTATATAAGCAGAAAATGTTACAATTGTGGCAAAATAGGTCATATCATTGCTGGCTGTCGTCAACCAAGGCGAAACAAACCTGTCTCAAGTCCGTCTACTCAAGATAAATTTCAATCTAAAAGAGGATTTAAAGGTAAATTCAAGAAATCGTATGGATCAGCACACTGTGTGGAAGATGAGATTGAATCAGCCAATATGGATAATGAGACTGGTACATTGTTTGGACTAAAACATGGTAATGGCAATGCTAGTAAAACCAGAAACTTAGATATTGTCCATCCTGAAGTTAAAGTGGAAATGAGTATATTTGGTGAAACAGTTAATTTTACAGTGGATACTGCTGCATCTGTTACAGTTATTCCAGAAGATTTGTATTTTGAAACGTTTCCTGATGTGCCTTTGGAAAAGTCAAATGCTATATTACGTGGTTACTCTGGATCTGTTATACCAGTTGTAGGTGAAATATTTGTTGATGTAATGTTTAGTGGTAAAAAGTATAGTGATATGCGTATTATTATAGTGCAAGGAAGTAAACAACCATTGTTAGGCAGAGAGTGGCTCAAAACAATTAGATTAAATTGGCAAAATTTATTCTCTGTAAATGAGAATTCTGTAAGTAGTATTTTAGATAAATACAAGTCAGTATTTACGCCATCTAGCAATCGTTGTATAACTCCTTTTGTGGCTAATGTGAAAATTCGTGGAAATAGTGCTCCTATATTTTGTCGTCCACGTCCGGTTGCGTATGCTGTCAAAGAGTCTGTGGAGAAACAGCTAAATCATCTAGTGTCAACTGGTGTATTAGTAAAAGTGGAGAAAAGTGATTGGGCATCTCCAATCGTAGTTGTACCAAAGAAAACTCCAGGTGTTGTGAGAATATGTGGAGACTATAAAGTTTCAGTAAACCGTTATATTGAAGACGAACCTTATCCTTTTCCTACTACTGAAGATTTGTACGCAAAGTTAATTGGCGGTGTTATATTTAGTAAGTTAGATTTATCAAGTGCTTATCTACAATTACCCTTAGATCAAGAATCAAAGGAACTGTTGACAATTAACACACATCTTGGATTGTTCCAATATCAGAAACTACCGTTTGGTGTTAGTACTGCACCTGCTATTTTTCAGAAAGTTATGGACAAGATTCTCTGTGGATTAGATAGAGTTTGTTGTAAAATAGATGACATTTTAATTAGTGCTACTAGTGACCTTCAGCACAGTGAACTTTTAAATGAAGTACTCAATAGACTTGAACGTCATGGAATCACTTTAAGTCGTGAGAAATGTGAATTTGGTGTTTCTAAATTAGAATATTTAGGACACGTTATTGATAAAGATGGTTTACACCCAACACCTAGTAAAGTTCAAGCTATCAGTAATGCTAAGTTGCCTAGTAATGTCTCAGAATTAAGATCATTTCTTGGTGTAGTTCAGTATTATTCCCATTTCTTGCCTAATTTGTCAACTGTCTTATCGCCATTGTATCACTTGTTAGGTAAAGATGTAGAGTGGAATTGGACCTTAGAATGTACCTCAGCTGTTAATTCTGTTAAAAAGTTTCTTACTAGTGATAAATTATTAGTTCATTATAGTAATGATAAGAAATTGATTTTAGCATGTGACGCATCTCCAGTAGGGATTGGTGCAGTTATTTCTCATGTAATGGACAATGGTCAAGAACGTCCAATAGCTTATGCATCCCGTACTTTGAGTAAGGCAGAGCAAAATTATAGTCAAATAGATCGTGAAGCGTTAGGTATTATTTTTGGTGTTAGAAAATTTCATAAGTATTTATATGGTCGTCCATTTGTTTTGATCACTGACCATAAACCGTTAACTACTTTGTTTAGTCCCAAAGCAGGTATTCCTACTTTAGCTGCTATTAGAATGCAAAGGTGGAGTCTTATTTTAGCTGCTTATCAGTACACCATTGAGTACAGAAAGTCCTCTGATCACTGTAACGCAGATATGTTATCAAGATTACCATTAGAAAATGTTGATTGTAATCTTTGTGAATTAGAAATTAATTATTTTACATATACTAATGATCTACCTGTTACTGCTCTAGATATTAGTAATGAGACTAAAAAGGATCCTATCTTATGTAAAATTTGGCGTTATGTAATGCATGGTTGGCCAGAGCACAGTGACGATACTGCATTAGATGCTTATTTTCGTCGTAAAAATGAATTAAGTATAGATAATGGTTGTCTTTTATGGGGGTTGCGTGTTATTGTTCCTCCTAAATTTCGTGAAAAGTTATTAACTGAGTTACATAGAGAACATTTGGGTATTGTTAGAATGAAATCTGTAGCTAGATCATATTTTTGGTATCCTAATATGGATATTGATATAGAAAGCTTAGTATCGCGATGTACTGCCTGCATTAATGTTAAAAAGGTAGCAAATCCTGCACCTATATTTTCATGGAAAGTGCCTTCTAAACCTTGGGAAAGAGTACATGTAGATTTTTTCGAGCTTAACAATCGGAATTATTTGTTATTAATTGATACTTATTATAAATGGTTAGAAATTGAAGAAATGAAAGTTACTACAGCTAGTAAAACGTTAGAAGTTTTAGGAAATTGGTTTGCACGTTTCGGATTACCTATTGAAATTGTAAGTGATAATGGTCCCCAATTTTCATGTTATGAGTATAAGAAATTTATGTCAAATAATGGTATCAAATGTACATTTTCCCCACCCTATCACCCAAGTTCGAATGGTTCAGCAGAACGTAGTGTTCAAACTGTTAAACTGTCATTAAAAAAGCATTTTGTAGATTCAAATTCTAATTTGTCTGTTCAGAAATGTCTTGCTTCATTTTTATTTACGTATCGTAATACACCTCATACTATAACTAGTCGTAAACCTAGTGAATTATTACTCAATTGTGAGGTTAGAACAAGATTTAGTTTGTTAAGACCCAATCTTCAACAAAGAGTAGAGTCGAAGCAGAATGATAAAATTGCTAAACAAAATATTCATCGTAAGGTTAGACAATTTGTTGAAGGTGAGAAAGTAAGAATTCTAAATGTAAGAAGTAACTATCCTAAATGGTTTTATGGTAGAATTGTAAAATGTTTAAGTGCTGTCAGATATTTAGTTAAAATAGGATATCGTGAACGTCAAGTACATGTTGATCATCTCATGGAAACCTTTGAAGGAAATTTACCTGATGAGATTGACCCTCTTCCTAATTCGGATATTGATTTAGATATTAAAACTAAAGTTACTAAACCGTCTGATCAAAGTCAAAATGTAGCTCCTATAGATAATCAAAACATTTCTGATTCTAATGTGTTAAATGATTGTAAACCTTATATTGTAAAATCGCCTGTGAAAAATCGAAGTCTAAATATTCGAAGATCTGAAAGAATTCCTAAACCACCTGATAGATTAATAGTTAATATGTAAAGGTTTGAAATAATTAAGGGTTAAACTTGTATGAACTTATATAATGTTTTATCTTGTTTTTCATGACATATTGTTGATGTTAGTATTATTGTAACCTTTAGTTTAGTGTGGAGGGATGTTATGTATATATATATTACCAATATTATCTTAGATGTGTCATTGTATATTAACCTTATCATTATTCTTATGTCTGCATGTTATCTGTATTATCGTCTGTGTCAGTTAGTTAATAAACTTCGTTCTGTACGGATGTGTTCCCAGTTCTTGTCCTTCAATACACAACACTAATAACTATATATATTAAACAAAAATATTGAGTAGTGAATGTTCTGTAATGTGATATTATAAAAATAATTTACTGTAAAACTTTTAGTCAAAATTATATGTGTTACATATAAATACAATTTTTTCTTTAAGCATGACATAAAATTTGTTCAGGCAGAACTTTTTCAATAATAAACTTTTTTCTTATTGGAAATTAATTTAATCATCATTTGGCTCAATTTATTTCAAACAAATGCCCAAAACGTTGATTGGGTGAATAACTCATTAACAATGTTCCAGAAAAAAAAGGAAAACCTTACCTGATATATTCTAGAAACTGTAAGAACAATAGTAAAAATAAACATTCCACCTAAACCAAGAAGATGTAAACTACGTCGACCCAATTTATCCATTAAAAATGCTGATACAAATGTCATGAGAATGTTAACTACACCAACACCAACAGTGGCATATGATGCCTTGTCTTTATCTAGACCAGCTGAAGTAAATATACTAGTAGAATAATAAATTACCTGAAAAATTCAAATATTTGTTCTTAATACTAGACTCCTAGACAACATTCAATTAGGAATACCTGTTTACAAATTTGATCAGAATGCTAAAATTCTTTTTGACCTAATCAATTAACACTGCTGTTATGGTCCTTATGTAGCATACCCAATGGCAAAAGTGATGTTTGTGTAAATTAGGTTTCTAAATAAAAAGTTGAAAATCTACCGCATTAATGCCTGAGAATTGTTGAGATAACTGTAAAACTATACTGATTATAAATGGAATCCTTAATTCATGTGTCTTTATTAAATCACTTATAAAAAACTGAAATACAAAAAAAGTAAAGATACAATTGGGTTGTGGATTTAATTCCAAAGCTAAAAGATAGCTTGCCAGGCAAGGTAACATACGCCCACTTCAGCAAACTGAATATTCCATGTTTTATCATTTAATCAAGGGCAATAACTCATAAACCGACATCTGGAATCGCACCATTTTTGAACTTGTCCGAGATATTATAAGATGAATAAACAAGTTTCATTCAAATCAGATAAAAACTACAGCTTCTATTGCGTACACAAGTAAATTTTAATGTTTATTCATTTAATCAAGGTCATAACTCAAAAACCGACATCTGGCGGAATACACATACCAAGTTTCATTCATATTAATAACAAACTTGTATGGATATAACGATTACTTTAATAACATATAAGGCGACGTTTCGACAAGAGTTCTCTTGTCTTCTTCAGCCCAAGTTATGGATGTGAACTAAAAATTAAAGGTTTATATACATAGTTAAATCAGAAGCCATATGAGTAATAAAACGAATCTTGATGAAACCATTCTTAATTATTGTTATTAGATTTTTTTCGTTTTATTACTCATATGGCTTCTGATTTAACTATGTATATAAACCTTTAATTTTTAGTTCACATCCATAACTTGGGCTGAAGAAGACAAGAGAACTCTTGTCGAAACGTCGCCTTATATGTTATTAAAGTAATCGTTATATCCATACAAGTTTGTTATTAATATTACTATCCGATTACGATATGCCATTCAAGGATCAAGTTTCATTCATATCGGATGAAAACTATAGCTTCTATTGCATACACAAGTACATTTTTTATGTTTTTTCATTTAATCAAGAGCCATAACTCATAAACCGACATCTGGAATCATGCCATTTTCGAACTTGTTTGAGATATTATCAAGATGAATACACATACCAAGTTTCATTCAAATCAGATGAAAACTACAGCTTCTATTGCGTACACAAGTAAATTTTAACGTTTTTCCATTTAATCAAGGGCCATAACTCATAAACCAACATCTGGAATCGTGCCATTTTTGAACTTGTCTGAGATATTTTCAAGATGAATACACATACCAAGTTTCATTCAAATCGAATAAAAACTACAGCTTCTATTGCGTACACAAGTAAATTTTAACATTTTTTCATTTAATCAAGGGCCATAACTCATAAACCGACATCTGGAATCGTGCCATTTTCGAACTTGTCCGAGATATTATTGAGATGAATACACATACCAAGTTTCATTCAAATCGAATAAAAACTACAGCTTCTATTGCGTACACAAGTAAATTTTAACATTTTTTCATTTAATCAAGGGCCATAAGTCATAAACTGACATCTGGAATCGTTCCATTTTTTAAATTGGCTGAGATATTATCAAGATGAATACACATACCAAGTTTCATCCAAATCAGATAAAAACTCTGGCCTGTATCGCGTACACAAGTAGCCTAATTGTTGACGGACGGACGGACGGGACGGACGGACGGACCGACCGACCGACAGACCGACAGACAGGGGTGATGGCAATATTGGTCCACATTTTCATGTGGGCGTATAAAAACTGATTTAGAAACATTTTAACAATAAATTTACTATAAGTCAAAAACTGTTCGTTAAAAAAACCCATCTTCTTAAGCACACCATATTTTCTCTAAATCAAAATGAAAGCTGTAACAAAAGAAGGTCACTGGATAGATGGAAAACAATAGTTGTCACTAAACACAGACACAAATATTACCTTCTTATGATGCTTTTGTTCTTCTGCTTCAACTCTCATTTCTTCCATTTCATCTTCTACATCTTCTGAATTCCGCAGCCACTTTAGTGCTATTAAATATTTGAATCAAAATTTAATTTAATTCTATTGTGTTCAAAACATTTCTCCAGTATGACTTTAGTATAAAGCACCAAATACACCTTATTATTCCAATGTCAGTTCAATAATAGAATAACATCCCATTATTATATAAAACCTTTGGAAAACATATACGCATACCAACAAGATAAAGCATAATGCTATAAGCCTTCAATAGTCTGTACACATATCTCTCAAATTTAAAAGAAACTCAACAAACCTTTTGTTGCTTCAATTTCATTTTGTTTTGTTAACATCAAATACCTTGGACTCTCTACACATATAGTTAATACACATAGTTGATATATAACAGGTACAATTGTTAGCCCTATAATATAAATATATATCATATAGTTAATACACATAGTTGATATATAACAGGTACAATTGTTAGCCCTACACTATAAATATATATCATATAGTTAATACACATAGTTGATATATAACAGGTACAATTGTTAGCCCTATAATATAAATATATATCATATAGTTAATACACATAGTTGATATATAACAGGTACAATTGTTAGCCCTATAATATAAATATATATCATATAGTTAACACACATAGTTGAAATAAAACAGGTGCAATTGTGAGCCCTATAATATAAATATATATCATATAGTTAATACACATAGTTGATATATAACAGGTACAATTGTTAGCCCTATAATATAAATATATATCATATAGTTAATACACATAGTTGATATGTAACAGGTACAATAGTTGGCTGTATAAAATAAATATATATCATATAGTCAATACACATAGTTGATATATAACAAGTACAATTGTTAGCCCTATAATATAAATATATATCATATAGTTAATACACATAGTTGAAATATAACAGGTACAATTGTTAGCCCTATAATATAAATATATATCATATAGTTAATACACATAGTTGATATATAACAGGGACAAACGAAATTTACAAACAAGTACATGGCCTACCAATGGGATCACCTATTAGCCCACTCCTTACTGAAATATATATGACGTACTTTGAAGAACTAGCCTTATCAACAGCCCCTTACCAACCCCAATGCTGGCTACGAAAGGTGGACGATACATTTGTCATAATAGATAGTACCAAAGATCCTGAAGAACTACGTCTCCATCTGAACAGCATCCATCCTAGGATTCAATTCACAACTGAAAGTGAAAATACCAACCACCAACTAGCGTTCCTTGATGTCCTAATATCACGAAAGGATGAAAGTCTTGCCACAACAGTGTACAGAAAACCAACCCACACAGACCAATATGTCCACAACTCATCCAACCACCCAATGACAGTCAAAACAGGAATAATCTCAACCCTTACACGCCGTGCCAACATCATATGCAATCAAGAATCGCTAGAAGATGAACTCAACCACCTAAAACAGTCCTTCATCAACTTCAACAAATATAACCCAAAACTGGTGAACAAGGTTATGAAGAACACTCTAACACCCACTTGTAGAAAACCTAAACCACCTAAATCTCCGGTATTCTTCAGCATCCCTTATGTAGGAACCATCAGCTACCACATAAAAAGGATACTGACCCAACAAATAGGAGCTACAGTAGCATTCTCAGGCACCACATCCTTAAAAACCTTGGTTCATGCAGAAGGAAGAATGGAAGAACCCAACCCGGACCCTAAATGTGTAGTATACAAAATTGACTGTAGTTGCAAGAAATCTTACATTGGGGAAACATCTAGACCTATATCAGTACGAATAGAAGAACACAGAACGGCATGTAATAAACGCAAGTCTGAAGATTCTGCTATAGCTGAACACTATTTAAAAGATAGGCGCCACAGAATCAGATGGAATAGCGTTGAACTTCTTGCAACCAACCATAATTCATGGAAAAACAGAAAACTGAGAGAAGCCATCGAAATAAAAAAGCACAAGCCAGAACTTAACCGTGATGTAGGATACTATATCCCTAACGTTTGGAATGGACTATTTGATTAATTAACTACCTCTCATCTTATGGCTTCCTTAACCACTCTTGATCTACCCATGTTAATCCTTGTTGGTTTAATTATGGCTTCCGTAATTAGAGTGCTAATCATGTGTTGTTTTCTTTTATCTATATATATTGTTAGTCCTGTTAAGTTTTTATTCATTTCTCTTGATAACGCTGCCTGTATGAGCATGTGAAACGTTGAGTTAATAAATTGTTAGAAATAGTATATCCATATATCTTGTGCTTCTTTAATATAAATATATATCATATAGTTAATACACATAGTTGAAATATAACAGGTACAATTGTTAGCCCTATAATATAAATATATATCATATAGTTAATACACATAGTTGATATATAACAGGTGCAATTGTTAGCCCTATAATATAAATATATATCATATAGTTAATACACATAGTTGATATATAACAGGTACAATTGTTAGCCCTATAATATAAATATATATCATATAGTTAATACACATAGTTGATATGTAACAGGTACAATAGTTGGCTGTATAAAAAAAATATTATCATATAGTCAATACACATAGTTGATATATAACAAGTACAATTGTTAGCCCTATAATATAAATATATATCATATAGTTAATACACATAGTTGAAATATAACAGGTACAATTGTTAGCCATATAGTTAATACACATAGTTGATATGTAACAGGTACAATAGTTGGCTGTATAATATAAATACATTTGTGTCTGTCGGCTAAGGGAGACCCTATACAAATGATTTGTTTTCTTTGTCAAACTACAAATTGGAAACTTTGTTTTCAATGGGTAATGTTCAAAATGTTGGTATTTCTTAAATCTGTAGACTAATTTAAAATAAAATAGTTTAAAACTAATCTTACCTAATAATAAAGGCCAGTACTTTTCTGTACCTAATATGAATTTTAAACCTAACAGCTGAGATACCATGACACCAAAAGTAATAGATAACTGATTAAAAGTTCCAGAAAATCCCCTCAATTCAATTGGTGCTATTTCAGATAAATATAATGGAGCTACACCAGTATTGACACCTGTAAAGAAGAAAAGATATCAATGAGTTCAAATGGATTGTTAAAAGGCTTACCATTGCACTTTTCAGTCAGACTCTCATACTTACAATTCCACTCAAATGTGACATCTACAAAAGGGATGTTATGAAAAGTATAATCACAGGAACCAAAGACATCAGACAGAAAGGTTGAATAAACTAAATTAAACATTTAAATGGTGCTGATAGGCATAAAGCTTGAAAACCTCTTTGAAACCTTTTCAGAAACCAAATAAAATATTTAGTTTCACAGAAGGTCACAAGCAGAAGGATATTTTGGCTAATTCAGAAAAAATAAGTATAAATTGATATCTTGACAGCAAGTTTATTTCAACAAAAGAATACATAATTAAATGTAAGAAACATGATCCTTGACGTTAGATTCATTACATACCGCATAAATAAATGTGAATTCAACTTGTTTTTTTGTTACTTCTATCATACTGACCAAAAAAATAATATTTACCTGCATTGATACCACAAATAAATCTTCCTACCATTAACATTTCATAAGAATTAGCCATTTTAGAGAAACCTAATAGTCCAGCAGCTATAACAGCTATTACATTATTTCTTAATAAAGCACCACGTCTACAAATTAAATGTAACTTAGTTATTAAATTGATTTACTCAAATAGACACAGAATATTCTATGAATGAATTGGCTGAACATTTTCAAGTTATGCAGTAAACTTATAATTTTAATTCATGCCTTGACCTTTACCTTACCTGCCAAATTTGTTCCCCCAATATCCAGCACTGACCCCTCCCACCATTCCACCAACAGCATACATAGCAACTGTCAATGCCCATAGCAACGTCAATAAACCATCTGTTATTTCTTTACCTTCTTTTTTATAATAAGTCACATTATAGAAATCTTTCATAACCTAGAAGAAAATTCAATTATAGGCTAGTGATAAATAAACCAAAAAAAAAGGTAAATATTATTTGGTACAGTTTCAAAGGTTGAATCTCAGATATCACAAATTCAAGTTAAATTTTCTTACATTTGTATTTTGGCAATTGACTGAATAGCAATTTCACCATCTGTAAAATATTAATGAATTTTAAAAAAAAAACAGTTAGTATCAAAACCATAGTCAGTAAACATATCTTATCAAATTGAAATTGAAAGCTTAAACCAATAATCTGACCGTTTCTGGTGAATTAACAACCCCTGTGTTGTAACCGAACTGGAATGATGATCCAAGTGTACAGGCTACTATAGATAATACCAAATGACCTGTGAAGCCCTGAAAAAAATATTATTTAAAATTTTGTTTATATTCATATACATAGATCAAGATACAAGATCTACAAGTGGGTGAGTCACTTGCTTAACAAGACATTGGGTCTGAATAATAATTCAAACATATCTAGTCTTAACTACATTAACAACAGTTATAATTGATTCAGTTGGCTATTGTTCTATTATCATACTGAAAAGTCAGACTTCAATCGAGACATACACAGATCTGGCACAAGTATGGCAGCACCTTTAATTAAAAAAGTGTGAAAGTAAATCAGCTCTAACCTGTAGTTTTTAGAATTAAATATTGATCTCATTATTAGCATTATTGGTGTATTAACACAATAGATCATGTGACAAACCGACATAAAAATCCTAATGAGACCAACATTTAATTCTTATATTCATATTTTTGATAAATTATTGATACCAATTCACTGATTTATATGAAATTGACACAAATCTCTGATAGTATCATTGTGGAGCCTAGACTACATCATAGAGGTATGTGACAAACTACAGTTTATTGAAAAATAAATGCTAGTTAGGGTAACTGGTTCATTGAAGGGAGTGATAGAAGAAATGTAAATATTATCAAATAATTGGCAAAAATATGTTGTCTGGTAAAGGTAACTTAGGTAAGTAGTAAGTAAGCTGGAAATAAGGTATGAAACTTCAAGTTATAGAGTCAATTGAATGTTTACACAATCGGATAAAATGTGATGCAAATCAAACCCCATAAATATCCTATATAATTTATATAATATATTGAATAAAGTGAATAACACTGTTGCAAATAAGCTGAAACTGAAGCATGTTTAAAATCATATTGATTTTAAGATAGAAACCCATTACCTTTTTCTTCCTGTTGTTTGTTTCACTTTCTTGAATGTCATTTTCATCTTCAGAAACGCGATAGTTATACAGTAGCGGTTTGTTTTCATTTTCAACATCCACCATCTTGTACTATTTGTTTTGATCACATGACTTTCATGTGATCTTTATCTTCACTGGACATTCGAGAAAATACCAAATTGCCCAAAAGAGATTTTGACTACCAAATCGGACAAAGATAATGTTGGCACACATTAACGTTACTATTATATTTTTTCTATGCCAAATAGCACCACATTTCATTTTATTTTTATGCATAGCGATTAAAATCTCGCAGACGTTTATGAATGAAATAAGTTTCGACTTGTTTCTGAAACCATATCCCTTATATGTATGTACAATTTGTAATTTGTGAATAAATATTGTTTTAAAAAAAAATGAAATTAGTTATTTTTCTTAGAGACATTTTAGGACAGTTTGGTGCAAAAAAAGTACAGAATTTCGGAAATTTACTCATATATACCCGTTTATTGGGTAAGAGACAAGAATATGTACATTTGCATCTTTTTTTGATGTGAAGGTACGAATTATGAAATATTTATAATTCATGTATTTTATTTTTATTTTTTCACATTTAAAATTTTAATTGTAACAGGCATCAAAGCATTCAAATTTTCAAGTATTGGAATTTTGCCTTACGTTATAAATAGGCCACATTCAGATTAACGTAAACGGTTGGGGGCTATGTCCGTTTTCAGTTGTGCACATTTTAAAGCGATTCAATTTCCAATATTGGTCATTAATAGGCCTACTCTGCAAATTTGCTTTGATTTTTACTGCCACGTTTCTAGTAACTGTTCGTTGTTTTATTGAGCGAAAGTTTACCCACAACCTGGTGTGCCTACAAGCTGTTACCTTTAATATAGAAACAGAAAAAAGGAATCCCTAAAATCAATACCCCTTTTCAATATGGCTGCCACCATGATAGTTTGGCGAAAAGCACTTATTAGTTTTCTACTTTTATTTATACATGTTTATTTTTTAAATTGTGAAAATGAAGAAAAAACTCATTCTGGAAACCCATTTAATGATGTTGATATACATGGAAGTAAGTTTAACAGCCTACATATTTTAAAAGTGGCTGATGAAATAGTTTACTTCTTCGGTTGACTTTGTTTTTCATAATGATACAATATTTCAACAACACAATTTTACCAATAAGTAACAATTATCATACGTTTCTACAGATACTATCATTGAGGAGAATATGGATTTGTTCCATACACATAATGTGATTAATTCATTTGAGTTATTCTGAGAAAGCAGGGAGCCATCTCTACTTTGGACATTGACCAAATCATTATCGTTTTCATTGAATATTATTTGGTTCTCAAAATTAACCAGTGTTTATAGTGTCTGAAACACTGATCCGTCAATAATTATACTCCTACGACTATATTACACATCTTTAAATGATTTCCTTTCTCGGCTAATCTAATTCGAAAGCTATTCATTCGATTTTTTTTGCAGTGTGCCAAGAAAAATACCTATGTCTATATTGCATTGCTTCTTTACTATTTTCATAACTTATATTTTATACCAAATGAAGTATAATATAGGTCTACGTTGCATCGCTTCCAAATGCAATACTATATCGTTTTAAAGTCAATTATCTCAAGGATATCAATTTATTGATATAATTGTTATTCTGTGTTTTAACAGTTTATTTATACTTTGAGTTCTTAATAACGATCATCTGATCTAAAAGTATACTTCTTTCTTTATTATTGCCTTTTTAAGAGGGTCCATGTGTTTTCGGTCTATAATCTCCACGAAAAAGGGACCTAGTATCCGCCTTTATAATAAATGAGCGAAGTCAATTATAAGTATTAAACCATTGCATACTAAGACTACTAAATATATTTCAGTTATGCAAGACTATAAGAAATATAAAGCTATGAGAGTTGTAAGTGGTGGAGAATTTTATATGGGTATAAACGATCCAAAATCTCAAACTGGGGAACATCCACTTAGGAAAATAAAATATAAAAGTTTCTACATTGATTCTTACCCAGTTACTAATGCGGAATATTGGTAAGTAATCTGCAGACTTTGATTAGCTCGTCCAAAAAACCATTTACTTTCGGCTCCATAGTCAACATACGCCTACCTTCGGTCACTCCGAAGAACGACTGAAGTACGGCAGACATTGGCCGCTGGTATATGCGGGTACTTGCGTGTGCTTTTCCATGTCATGCGACCGGAAATTTCGATGGAGAAACTCGTTAAGAGCTTGGTGAAATAGGGGGTATAGACAATTTTGATTTTCGAATTGAATTTTTTTAATGCACCCTTGAAATCTTTTTAAAAATTTTTATATCTCGTGACCTTTTATTCAATGAACTTTTACGTATGAAATGGAGAATTTCTAGACCACAGTGAAAAGATGTGCTGAGTTTTGAAAATATTAACTTCCGGTTTTATAGCCCACCGAAATCTGACTATTTTGCAATTTTGGACGGTTATATTACACTTTCGGGCTCTAATGTTCGGATCGATCTGAAATTTACAGGATATAGATAAATACGCAACACAATTAAAAATATATCATCAAAATTTTTTGATCACTTCCGGTTTGGGCGTGGGGACTTCCGGTTTTTTATCTCATTTCAGGCGACCCTACATCCCGTGTAATTCAAGAATGTAAGCAAAAACAGTATATATTAGCTATACAAAATAATTTGTATCCCCCGAGAAGAAAAAAATTCTAATTGCTAGTTGCGCATGCGCCATTTTTCCGAGAATGGCAAATTTTCTTTAAAATTTAATTAGTCCGTCATTTATTATTTATGCCCGTTTGAATTTTTTAAAAATTTGAAATTCTAAATCTTGTGACCTTCACCTTCAATGACCTTGAAATTTTCCATATAGAATGGCCTTGACATCAGCTGTCTATAGATCTAACAATATTGTTACGCTTGTTCCACAATTGGAGGCTGAAAAGTACCGGAATTGAAAGCTAGCAGGTTAGAAGTTTCAAAATGTTCGAAATCCATGGGATAACGCATAGTTGCCACGCTCGGAGCTGTTCACAGTTCTAGTTGTTATTCTGTGTTTTAACAGTTTATTTATACTTTGAGTTCTTAAATAACGATCATCTGATCTAAAAGTATACTTCTTTCTTTATTATTGCCTTTTTAAGAGGGTCCATGTGTTTTCGGTCTTTAATCTCCACGAAAAAGGGACCTAGTATCCGCCTTTATAATAAATGAGCGAAGTCAATTATAAGTATTAAACCATTGCATACTAAGACTACTAAATATATTTCAGTTATGCAAGACTATAAGAAATATAAAGCTATGAGAGTTGTAAGTGGTGGAGAATTTTATATGGGTATAAACGATCCAAAATCTCAAACTGGGGAACATCCACTTAGGAAAATAAAATATAAAAGTTTCTACATTGATTCTTACCCAGTTACTAATGCGGAATATTGGTAAGTAATCTGCAGACTTTGATTAGCTCGTCCAAAAAACCATTTACTTTCGGCTCCATGTGTCAACATACGCCTACCTTCGGTCACTCCGAAGAACGACTGAAGTACGGCAGACATTGGCCGCTGGTATATGCGGGTACTTGCGTGTGCTTTTCCATGTCATGCGACCGGAAATCGATCGATCGAGAAACTCGTTAAGAGCTTGGTGAAATGGGGGTATAAGTAGCAATTATTGAATTTGGGTGACAATGAAGAATGCACTTTGAAATCTTTGTTATTGTTAGTTCCTGTGTCATTTTATTCAAAGGGAATTTAGACGTATGAAATGGAGATATAGAGCCACAAGTGAGAAGAAAGGATGGAGTTGGGTTTTAAGTAGTTTTGTATCAGATGATGTTAAAGAAAAGTTTGCATCACCTGGTTCTGGTGGATGGTTAGCTGTGAAAAGCGCTAGGTGGAATCAGGTAGGCTATTGCTAATGGATTCTGTGCTATTCTGTACTGCTAATATAGCTCAGAGAATTAACTGGTGAAATAGCCTCCTAAAGGGGCTGTAAAGAGGTTTTCTAAAATCGTACCTGTATGGAGGATGGCATCAATTCGCGCCATTCCAATTTCAATGAGACGTCTCGGAATCACAGACGGTCTGTGGTTCCTGCAATTCAACTTAATCTTAGATTCTAATGTGATACAAACATATTTCGCGATTAATGATGTCATCGAACATCTGATTTGAATGGATTTTCAGGAATCAGAGATGACGGATTAAAGATTGAAATGGTGTAGGCTAAATTGATTACATTAGTGAGTGTCTCCGATGCACATATATATTTTAAAAACCTTTTTACAACCCCCTTTTGTTTCCTAACTATGTAGGCCTAGGAAGGTTATCAGACGTTAGTTATTATTTTTCTTCTTCAGCCTTTTGGTCCAGGCAGTGATTTACATGATAAATGGAACCACCCTGTTACTCATGTTAGTTATGATGATGCCAGAATTTATTGTAACTATAGAGGACATCGTCTACCGACTGAAATAGAGTGGGAAGCTGCTGCTAGAGGAACTGGAGTGGGTAAGTAGCCTATAATTCGTTCATCTGATCTACCCAAACAATCATCTTCCACCACGAGGCTCCTTATATAATATATGATGTTTTCAGCTTGGCTTGCATGCATGCATGTATCAATTCTTTAATGCATCGATGATGGATTCCAATTTGAAAGTAAAATTATTAGAAACACATCTTGTTTTGGTCTTTTTTTTTATGGAAGATGAACTTCATTTTGTTGTAAGCTTGAGTGCATTTTGAGGAATGGTAACCTAAAAATCTGTATAGCATTGATTTGAAATGGACAATTGTTTTTTAAATTCAGCTGAAGATTATCCATGGGGCAATATGTGGGAAAAATTCCGTATGAATGAATGGCAGGTAAGCCGGGTATAATTTTGGATTACCATGAAATATATCATTTTCCCAAAGAGACAGAAAAGTTACTTTCCGTTACAAATCTACATTCTACACAAATAGATTGAGAATCCGAAAAATAATTACTTACAACATACTGCGCGGGTAGAGAACTATCTCTCAGCATTTATGATCTACTTAATTAAAAAGTACCACCGAATCGTGTAACATCCGACAAACATTATATTGTACTTTCCTTACCAATTTTCATACAAAATAGTATCACCAAAAAGAGTTTTTGAATTATTATATTGTTATGTTTGTACTTGATTACTATTTTAGGGTGGATTTCCTGATGGTAATTTGAAATTAGATGGTTATGAAAGTACATCACCAGTTGATGCTTTTTATCCACAAAACCATAATTGTACGTTTGGAATACCATAATTCACTTGTTTTCCTAGATATACTTTTCTTGAAAACATTTAAGAAAGAACCTTATTTACAAAAAAATGTTTGCTTATTGTGGTCCATCAAGGGAATCTTCACAATGTCAAGTTATTAGGAAATGCGTCCAAAATAAGACGTATATGTATGTCGTAATAGCTTTGTATTGTGAAAAGGTTTCAATGAAAAATATGTCTACATCTAAAACTAAATTTTATATAGGAAGCAATGTTTATAAAAGATCTCTTAGTATAATATATCCTTACAGATATGTATGATTTTCTTGGCAATGTATGGGAATGGACAGGAACACAATATTATGAAAGAATGATTCCAGATGACCTTCAACCTCAGATGTTTGTGTTAAAAGGGGGTTCGTATATTGACAGCAGAGATGGCAGTGTTAACATGAAAATTAGAACAAGTCAAAGGTTTGTAGTTGTATTAGACAACGCCAAAGAAAACACTTTTTATATGGGGTCGGTTCCCACAGATTACTTTTGAAGAATGTTTGTTTTAGCGAAAAAGAAATAACATTCGTCTTGAACCAGGTATATATATACAGGTACACGTAGCCTTTTTGCGAGATTAAGTTATTAACCCCAGATAAATTCATTTCAGAAAAGGTGAAGAACCTGATCATACTGCCGGTAATGTTGGCTTCAGATGTGCTATGAATGCCCACCATTTCGATATTGGTGATACTCACCCACAACGTAAATCACAACCTAAAGAACCAGCCAAACCTAAAGTGTATCGCACCCCTAAAGCTAAGCCTAAAGAAAAAGAATCAGAAAATGACAAAGCAGGAAAGAATTTTGGACCACCACAAATGGGAGTGCATCCCAAAAATCCACATCAGGAATTATGATTTAGCATTATTTTAGATTTTATTTTACTTTAAATGCATTTCTTTTCGGCAAATCTACTTAATTCATTTAATTGTGTGTGTTTTTTTTATAAATAAATGTATATTTCCAATTTCAAACTTCACTGTGTGAATGTGAAAATATATTCACAATATTCCCCTTGCTTAAACAAAGCTATCTAGTTCTACGAGAAAGACAAGTTCGGTGATTTGCAGCTAAGACAAGTTCACTAATCCGTGGTTAAATTGTTGAGATAGAATAAATTGATCATGGATCTGTTGTTGAGATGTGTGAAGAGATTGACAGAGATGACAAAGCAGGAAAGAATTTTGGGCCACCTCAAATGGGAGTGCATCCCAAAAATCCACATCAGGAATTATGATTTAGCATTATTTTAGATTTTATTTTACTTTAAATGCATTTCTTTTCGGCAAATCTACTTAATTCATTTAATTGTGTGTGTTTTTTTTTTATAAATAAATGTATATTTCCAATTTCAAACTTCACTGTGTGAATGTGAAAATATATTCACAATATTCCCCTTGCTTAAACAAAGCTATCTAGTTCTACGAGAAAGACAAGCTCGGTGATTTGCAGCTAAGACAAGTTCACTAATCCGTGGTTAAATTGTTGAGATAGAATAAATTGATCATGGATCTGTTGTTGAGATGTGTGAAGAGATTGGTGATCTGTTGTTGAGATGAGTGAATTGATCATTGATCTGTTGTTGAGATGGATGAAAAGATCGAGGATCTGTTGTTGAGATAGGTTTAGAGATCAGTCATCTGTTGTTGAGATGAGTAAAGAGATCACTGATCTTTTGTTGAGATGGGTGAAGAGACTATTGATCTGTTGTTAATCTGTGATTGAGGTGGAGGTGACAAGCGCTAATCTGTGGTTGTGGTGGGGGTGACGAGCACTAATCTGTGGTTGAGGTGGGTGACAAGCACTAATCTGTGGTTGAGGTGCGTGACAAGCACTAATTTGTGGTTGAGGTGCGTGACAAGATAACTAATCTGTGGTTGAGGTGGGATTGACAAGATCACTAATCTGTGGTTGAGGTGGGTGACAAGCACTAATCTGTGGTTGAGGTGCGTGACAAGATCACTAATCTGTGGTTGAGGTGGGATTGACAAGATCACTAATCTGTGGTTGAGGTGAGTGACAAGCACTAATCTGTGGTTGAGGTGGGATTGACAAGATCACTAATCTGAGGTTGAGGTGGATGACAAGTACTAATCTGTGGTTGAGGTGCGTGACAAGATCACTAATCTGTGGTCAATTCAATTCAATTCTTTATTAACCTTGAGTTAATACTCATCGGTACACAAATATAACATAATGAACAATTACAATTATTACAAAATACACAAAAGGTACATAAAAAATACATAAATACTGAAATATTCAACTACAATTATAATTTAGATATATACAGAACATTTAAAATTATTACAATAACAACTACATTATAATATGGATAATTATATAAATAAAGTATATAGTATATAGTGACAGAGAATAGCGTTAATTAAAGTTTGACTTATATTTTTCTGCGACGGACAAGAATCTTCCTAAATTACGTAATTCTTTCACATTATCGGTACTTAATAATTGAATAAATTTGAAAACACTGGGTTTAAAAACATAATATTTCTTTATATATTTTTGGCGAATATCGTCAAAAAATGAACAAATCATAATATGGTGGAATTCATCCTCAACATCCTGGGCCGCACAATATTTACATAATCTTTCAGATCTCGGAGTATTCAAGTATCTACCCGTTTCAATATGAAGTTTATGTGAAGAAAGTCTGAGTTTACTGATACATTTCCTTAAATTTGAGTTGATGAGTTGATATTCTTGAAGTGTGAAACTATTTACAAAATGCTTATAATAAAATCCCTTAGGGGATTGACAAATATTACTATAACGATATTGCTGAAAAATATCATATAACCGCTGCTTAAAAACAAACAAAGAAGATTTATTTACATTATTCCTCATGTCAGCTAAACCGATTTCATTAAGTTCACGTTTAATATTAATAATCCAAATATCATTATGTAAAATCATATCATTTAAACAACATTTTAACAATTCATTATCAGTACTCATTAATTTAATGTAATATCTAAAAAATTTAATTTTTCTGAAGACATGTAAGGGATATCGACCAAGTTCAAATTACACCATGTCATGATTAGTGGATTGTTTAACACAAAGAACAGATTTTAAAAAGTACATATGCAATTTTTCGATGTCAGGGGCTTTATGAAATCCCCAAATTTCTGAACCGTAATTAAGAATACTACTAACATATGTATCAAAGGAAGATATACAAGATTTAACATTAAAAAAAAATTGAATTAAATTGACAAGATCACTAATCTGAGGTTGAGGAGGGATTGACAAGATCACTAATCTGTGGTTGAGGTGCGTGACAAGCACTAATCTGTGAATGAGGTGCGTGACTAGATCACTAATCTGTGGTTGAGGTGGGTGACAAGTGAGTGACAAGATCACCAATCTGTGGTTGAGGTGGGATTGACAAGATCACTAATCTGTGGTTGAGGTGGGTGACAAGATCACTAATCTGTGGTTGAGGTGCGTGACAAGATCACTAATCTGTGGTTGAGGTGGGATTGACAAGATCACTAATCTGTGGTTGAGGTGGGTGACAAGTGAGTGACAAGATCACTAATCTGTGGTTGAGGTGGGGTTGACAAGATTACTAATCTGTGGTTGAGGTGGGGGTGACAAGATCAATAATCTTTGGTTGAGGTGGGGGTGACAAGATCACCAATCTGAGGTTGAGATGGGGGTGACAAGATAACTAATCTGTGGTTGAGGTTGGGGTGACAAGATCACTAATCTGTGGTTGAGGTGGGTGACAAGCACTAATCTGTGGTTGAGGTGCGTGACAAGATCACTAATCTGTGGTTGAGGTGGGATTGACAAGATCACTAATCTGTGGTTGAGGTGAGTGACAAGCACTAATCTGTGGTTGAGGTGGGATTGACAAGATCACTAATCTGAGGTTGAGGTGGATGACAAGTACTAATCTGTGGTTGAGGTGCGTGACAAGATCACTAATCTGTGGTCAATTCAATTCAATTCTTTATTAACCTTGAGGTAATACTCATCGGTACACAAATATAACATAATGAACAATTACAATTATTACAAAATACACAAAAGGTACATAAAAAATACATAAATACTGAAATATTCAACTACAATTATAATTTAGATATATACAGAACATTTAAAATTATTACAATAACAACTACATTATAATATGGATAATTATATAAATAAAGTATATAGTATATAGTGACAGAGAATAGCGTTAATTAAAGTTTGACTTATATTTTTCTGCGACGGACAAGAATCTTCCTAAATTACGTAATTCTTTCACATTATCGGTACTTAATAATTGAATAAATTTGAAAACACTGGGTTTAAAAACATAATATTTCTTTATATATTTTTGGCGAATATCGTCAAAAAATGAACAAATCATAATATGGTGGAATTCATCCTCAACATCCTGGGCCGCACAATATTTACATAATCTTTCAGATCTCGGAGTATTCAAGTATCTACCCGTTTCAATATGAAGTTTATGTGAAGAAAGTCTGAGTTTACTGATACATTTCCTTAAATTTGAGTTGATGAGTTGATATTCTTGAAGTGTGAAACTATTTACAAAATGCTTATAATAAAATCCCTTAGGGGATTGACAAATATTACTATAACGATATTGCTGAAAAATATCATATAACCGCTGCTTAAAAACAAACAAAGAAGATTTATTTACATTATTCCTCATGTCAGCTAAACCGATTTCATTAAGTTCACGTTTAATATTAATAATCCAAATATCATTATGTAAAATCATATCATTTAAACAACATTTTAACAATTCATTATCAGTACTCATTAATTTAATGTAATATCTAAAAAATTTAATTTTTCTGAAGACATGTAAGGGATATCGACCAAGTTCAAATTACACCATGTCATGATTAGTGGATTGTTTAACACAAAGAACAGATTTTAAAAAGTACATAAGCAATTTTTCGATGTCAGGGGCTTTATGAAATCCCCAAATTTCTGAACCGTAATTAAGAATACTACTCACATATGTATCAAAGGAAGATATACAAGATTTAACATTAAAAAAAAAATTGAATTAAATTGACAAGATCACTAATCTGAGGTTGAGGAGGGATTGACAAGATCACTAATCTGTGGTTGAGGTGCGTGACAAGCACTAATCTGTGAATGAGGTGCGTGACTAGATCACTAATCTGTGGTTGAGGTGGGTGACAAGTGAGTGACAAGATCACCAATCTGTGGTTGAGGTGGGATTGACAAGATCACTAATCTGTGGTTGAGGTGGGTGACAAGATCACTAATCTGTGGTTGAGGTGCGTGACAAGATCACTAATCTGTGGTTGAGGTGGGATTGACAAGATCACTAATCTGTGGTTGAGGTGGGTGACAAGTGAGTGACAAGATCACTAATCTGTGGTTGAGGTGGGGTTGACAAGATTACTAATCTGTGGTTGAGGTGGGGGTGACAAGATCAATAATCTTTGGTTGAGGTGGGGGTGACAAGATCACGAATCTGAGGTTTAGAGGGGGGTGACAAGATAACTAATCTGTAGTTGAGGTTGGGGTGACAAGATCACTAATCTGTGGTTGAGGTGGGTGACAAGCACTAATCTGTGGTTGAGGTGCGTGACAAGATCACTAATCTGTGGTTGAGGTGGGATTGACAAGATCACTAATCTGTGGTTGAGGTGAGTGACAAGCACTAATCTGTGGTTGAGGTGGGATTGACAAGATCACTAATCTGAGGTTGAGGTGGATGACAAGTACTAATCTGTGGTTGAGGTGCGTGACAAGATCACTAATCTGTGGTCAATTCAATTCAAGTCTTTATTAACCTTGAGGTAATACTCATCGGTACACAAATATAACATAATGAACAATTACAATTATTACAAAATACACAAAAGGTACATAAAAAATACATAAATACTGAAATATTCAACTACAATTATAATTTAGATATATACAGAACATTTAAAATTATTACAATAACAACTACATTATAATATGGATAATTATATAAATAAAGTATATAGTATATAGTGACAGAGAATAGCGTTAATTAAAGTTTGACTTATATTTTTCTGCGACGGACAAGAATCTTCCTAAATTACGTAATTCTTTCACATTATCGGTACTTAATAATTGAATAAATTTGAAAACACTGGGTTTAAAAACATAATATTTCTTTATATATTTTTGGCGAATATCGTCAAAAAATGAACAAATCATAATATGGTGGAATTCATCCTCAACATCCTGGGCCGCACAATATTTACATAATCTTTCAGATCTCGGAGTATTCAAGTATCTACCCGTTTCAATATATTTATGAAGTTTATGTGAAGAAAGTCTGAGTTTACTGATACATTTCCTTAAAGGGATAATAGGCGTTAGAACGAACATAAAATTTTAAGTTCACTAAAATTTGGACAATAACAGTATATATCCATCAGTGGACTTACCTATACATCAAAATCCCTCAAAAATCCGATAAATCCCCAAAATAAAGTAGTTAATCATAAAACGCTTGAGCCATCCATCAAGCGATTTTAAAATCGTGTAAATAAAAAGGGAAGTAACTCTAACATGTGGGTTTTCACGCGTCCTTGACCCCTACTGTTGAATTCCACAATGATGTTTTAGCGTTGATTTACCAGACGCTTTTATTCTCAAACTGAATGGAATCGTCGCTGGCTCACTTTTTTTTAAAATTCCGAATATATTTTTATTGTGGCTTTTTAAAATTTGGTAAAGGGGTGGGATTCTTTAACTTAAATTTTACAAAATTTTAGTCTCATATTCAAGTACAAATATAAGCCGTAGGAAACAAAAGTGTATTCAAACGCCTAATTTCCCCTTTAAATTTGAGTTGATGAGTTGATATTCTTGAAGTGTGAAACTATTTACAAAATGCTTATAATAAAATCCCTTAGGGGATTGACAAATATTACTATAACGATATTGCTGAAAAATATCATATAACCGCTGCTTAAAAACAAACAAAGAAGATTTATTTACATTATTCCTCATGTCAGCTAAACCGATTTCATTAAGTTCACGTTTAATATTAATAATCCAAATATCATTATGTAAAATCATATCATTTAAACAACATTTTAACAATTCATTATCAGTACTCATTAATTTAATGTAATATCTAAAAAAATTTAATTTTTCTGAAGACATGTAAGGGATATCGACCAAGTTCAAATTACACCATGTCATGATTAGTGGATTGTTTAACACAAAGAACAGATTTTAAAAAGTACATATGCAATTTTTCGATGTCAGGGGCTTTATGAAATCCCCAAATTTCTGAACCGTAATTAAGAATACTACTAACATATGTATCAAAGGAAGATATACAAGATTTAACATTAAAAAAAAATTGAATTGAATTGACAAGATCACTAATCTGAGGTTGAGGAGGGATTGACAAGATCACTAATCTGTGGTTGAGGTGCGTGACAAGCACTAATCTGTGAATGAGGTGCGTGACTAGATCACTAATCTGTGGTTGAGGTGGGTGACAAGCACTAATCTGTGGTTGAGGTGGGTGACAAGTGAGTGACAAGATCACCAATCTGTGGTTGAGGTGGGATTGACAAGATCACTAATCTGTGGTTGAGGTGCGTGACAAGATCACTAATCTGTGGTTGAGGTGGGATTGACAAGATCACTAATCTGTGGTTGAGGTGGGTGACAAGTGAGTGACAAGATCACTAATCTGTGGTTGAGGTGGGGTTGACAAGATTACTAATCTGTGGTTGAGGTGGGGGTGACAAGATCAATAATCTTTGGTTGAGGTGGGGGTGACAAGATCACCAAATTGAGGTTGAGATGGGGGTGACAAGATAACTAATCTGTGGTTGAGGTTGGGGTGACAAGATCACTAATCTGTGGTTGAGGTGTGAGTGACAAGATAGCTAATCTTTGGTTGAGTTGGGGGTGACAAGATCACTAATCTGTGGTTGAGGTTGGGGTGACAAGATAACTAATCTGTGGTTGAGGTAGGGGTGACAAGATCACTATTTTGTGGTTGAGGTGGGGGTGACAAGATCAATAATTTGTGGCTGAGGTGGATGACAATCACTAATTTGTGGTTGAGCACATTAGCCCTTCTATAATATGACATTTACCAAATAGTTCAGTTCAGAATGTATCCTATACTATATTTAATTTGTTGCTCACAATTTATTTCTCCTTTCTAAAATAAAATAAAAATATCTATATTTTACATATTGAACTGCAGGCCTATCATCATTCTTCTAATTAATCATATTAAGTATATTTTCTTTATAAGTGGGAATTGTAAGGAGAACTGTATATACATTTTGTTGATATTTCTTTCAGATGATCACTATAAGTCGGTACCGCCATATTATTATCTTTTTTATTTCTATGTACTAACTGAACTAACAGCAATTCGAAATATATCGTTCTAGCTCTATGACCCCGTGCTTTTTTTATAATACTTTTCTCATATCACCTTAACACTAACTTGTGGTTGAGGTGGGGGTGACAAGATCTCTAATTTGTGGTTGAGGTGGGTGACAAGTGAGTAACAGTATAACTAATTTATGGATGAGGTTGGGGTGACAAGATCACTAATTTATGTTTGACGTGGGTGACAAGATCACTAATCTCTGGTTGAGGTGAGGGTGACAAGATCACTAATCTGCGAGTGAGATGGGGGTGACAAGATCACTAATCTGTGGTTGAGGTGGGTGACAAGAACTAATCTTTGGTTGACAAGTAAGTGACAAAATCACTAATCTGTGTTTGAGGTGGGTGACAAGTAAGTGACAAGATCACTAATCTGTGGTTGAGGTGGGGGTGACAATCACTAATCTGTGGTAGAGGTGGGGGTGACAAGATCCCTAATTTGTGGGTGACAAGTGAGTGACAAGATCACTAATCTCTGTTTGAGGTGGGTGACAAGTGAATGACAAGATCACTAATCTGTGGTAGAGTTGGGGGTGACAAAATCCCTAATTTGTGGGTGACAAGTGAGCGATAAGATCACCAATCTGTGTTTGAGGTGGGTGACAAGTGAATGACAGGACCACTAATCTGTGGTTGAGGTGGCGGTGACAAGATCAATAATTTTTGGTTGAGGTGGCGGTGACAAGATCACTAATCTGTGGTTGGGGTGGGGGTGACAAGATCATTAATCTGTAGTTGAGGTGGGTGTGACAAGATCACTAATATGTGGTTGAGGTGGGGGTGATAAGATCGCTAATCTTTAGTTGAGGTGGGGTGACAAGATCACTTATCTGTGGTTGAGTTGGGGGTGACAAGATTACTTATCTGTGGTTGAGGTTGGGGTGACAAGATCGCTTATCTTTGGTTGAGGTGGGGGTGACAAGATCACTAATCTGTGGTTGTGGTGGGGGTGACAAGATCAATAAACTATGGTTGAGGTGGAGGTGACAAGATCGCTAATCTTTGGTTAAGGTGGGGTGACAAGATCACTAATCTGTCTTTGAGGTGGGTGACAAGTCAGTGACAAGATCACTAATCTGTGGTTGAGGTGACGGTGACAAGATCAATAATCTGTGGTTGGGGTGGGGGTGACAAGATCATTAATCTGTAGTTGAGGTGGGTGTGACAAGATCACTAATATGTGGTTGAGGTGGGGGTGATAAGATCGCTAATCTTTAGTTGAGGTGGGGTGACAAGATTACTTATCTGTGGTTGAGGTTTGGGTGACAAGATCGCTTATCTTTGGTTGAGGTGGGGGTGACAAGATCACTAATCTGTGGTTGGGGTGGGGGTGACAAGATCAATAAACTATGGTTGAGGTGGAGGTGACAAGATCGCTAATCTTTGGTTAAGGTGGGGTGACAAGATCACTAATCTGTCTTTGAGGTGGGTGACAAGTCAGTGACAAGATCACTAATCTGTGGTTGAGGTGACGGTGACAAGATCAATAATCTGTGGTTGGGATGGGGGTGACAAGATCACTTTTCTGTGATTGAGGTGAGGGTTTATAAGATCACTAATCTGTGGTTGAGATGGGGGTGACAAGATCGCTAATCTTTGGTTGTGGTGGGGGTGATAAGATCACTAATCTGTCTTTGAGGTGGGTGACAAGTGAATGACAAGATCACTAATTTGTGGTAGAGGTGGGGGTGACAAGATCCCTAATTTGTGGGTGACAAATGAGTGACAAGATCACTAATCTGTGTTTGAGGTTGGTGACAAGTGAGTGACAAGATCACTTATCTGTGGTAGAGCTAGGTGGGGGTGACAAGATACCTAATTTGTGGGTGACAAATGAGTGACAAGATCACTAATCTGTGGTTGAGGTGGGGGTGACATGATCACTAATCTGTGGTTGAGGTTGGGGTGACAAGATCACTTATCTGTGGTTGGGGTGGGGGTGACAAGATCGCTAATCTTTGGTTGAGGTGGGGGTGACAAGATTACTAATCTGTGGTTGAGGTGGGGGTGACATGATCACTAATCTTTGGTTGCGGTTGGGGTGACAAAATCACTAATCTGTGGTTGGGGTAGGGGAGACAAAATCACTAATCTGTGGTTGAGGTTGGGGTGACAAGATCGCTAATCTTTGGTTGATGTGGGGTGACAAGATCGCTAATCTTTGGTTGAGGTGAGAGTGTCAAAATCATTAATCTTTGGTTGAGGTGAGGGTGTCAAGATCACTAATCTGTGGTTAAGGTGGGGGTGACAAGATCGCTAATCTTTGGTTGAGGTGGGAGTGACAAGATCACTAATCTGTGGTTGAGGTGGGGGTGACAAGATCACTAATATTTGGTTGAGGTGGGGGTGACAAGATCATTAATCTTTGGTTGAGGTGGAGGTGACAAGATCGCTAATCTTTGGTTGAGGTGAGGGTGTCAAGATCATTAATCTGTGGTTGAGGTGGGGGTGACAAGATCACTAATCTGTGGTTGAGGCGGGGGTGACAAGATCACTAATCTTTGGTTGAGGTGGGGGTGACAAGATCGCTAATCTCTGGTTGAGGTGAGGGTGACAAGATATTTATATTTTAATCTAGTTGAAAAGCACGCCCAGTATCGCCAAATCCCGAATCTTGTCCTGAATCATGTTGGCTAGGAAAACTAAAGTATACTTTTATGTAAAGAAAAACACTAGTTTCCATTGTCTGGCGTTGATGGAATGTAATAGTAAGCTTTGACCTCACAATTTACCATCCTAGTTAACTCCTGGGTTTTTCATAGCGACTTCTGAACATATAGATTAGGGTGATTGAAAGTAACTAGTTACTGTTCAATAAAAGGCACTGACACAGGGTTAAAGTTTTGTTTACAATTATCGTGAAGTTAATACTTAGTAAAATAAAGTAGTTTTTGAGAGGTAGATCTGTAAAATAGATACTATGATTAAATTATATATTTGATATAAAGTAATTATGAAAAAGTAGTCCTGAAAAAATACTATTACTACAGTACATATTCTTCTTATATCTATCACTGTAAAAGATAAAGGTAGTAATTATAAATGTGTTTTATCATATGGATAGAGGTGATATATCGTTTTTTGGAAAGAGAATATTGAATAAATAAATAATAAAGTGATAATTAGTTCCAAACGTTTTTGATCATTCATCATCAATGGGATCTAGTCTACCCCGAACGAGTATATCCTGCAGGTTTTTATTTTTGGAATATGCTACTACTAGTTTTTTGTAAAATACAGTTGGTAATTTGTCTTGTAACTCAGAGTAGTTGCTGTTATTGAGAACCACACGTCTAGACTAGGGTCTATATCATGCAGCACGCAATCATTAGTACAGTTTGATTGGGGACTGCCTTATATAGTATAATTTCATTCTACTATTCTACCCCAAAGTAGGGGTTTCTAATTTTAGTTCATTTTCATAATTTAGAAGGAATTTGTCCTTCTTTCTTTTATTCAATTATATGATAATGTTTCATATTAATATTGTGTAGTTCCCTGGTGCCAAATAAATTGTATATTTTTATTTGAGTGTTTGTTATAAATAGTACAGTTTGAGGGTGACGTCAGATCTTCTTTTCTAGGTCTAGCTTGATATGAATTAATGACAACTGCTAATACTAATATGAGGGTTCTTTTCTTCAAGTTCTAACATCAGTATTATTTATCATTTAACATTACATAACTTTATAACTAAACTATTTAACTCTATCTACAGATCTTCGAACAGACGATTAACTACAAAATAATATTACATAATAAATCAAATATGATGTAATAATCAATACAAAACAAGTGTTTATCTAAATGTAAAAGTTACACATGCATAAGTCTCAAATCTAAGCCTCACATGTTTCGTAGGCCCTATTAAAGTAAAGTTTAATATATATATCTTACAGGAAATAGCGCATATTTTAATCGCAACTAATACATGTAATGAATAAAATGTTAATGTGTCAAGGAATGGTTGAGCGAGTTGAAATGGTTCCCAATTGGTTTATCTAGATGGTGGGAGATGTCGAAACGATGGCCGTTTATTCTTTCTCTCAGAGAATTTTTGGTTTCACCTACGTATTGTAAAGGGCACTTATCGCATGAAATTAGGTAAATAATATTGATAGTGGTACAAGAAAATAAGCCGTTAATCGCGAATTGTTTACCATTATGTTTATTAGAGAAGGAGTTGGTGGTCAAAATATGCTCACAGGTTCTACATCTAGTGGACCCGCACGGCCTAGAACCGAAAGATTGATTATTATGATCCGGAACAGGGATTCTGTTCCGGTCTTCAAATTCAGAAAGTGTTTTGCTTTTAATGCTGCGGAGATATCGCTTAGAATATCCCCGCTCTCGCAATTTCTTGAAGACTAACTGGCACGCATCATCAAAATCTTTGGTCTGGGTACAAATTCTACGAAACCGTAAAACTTGTGATTTTATTATGCCTGAAAAAGTATACTTAGGATGAAATGAGCTTTTTAACAAAAGTTGGTGGGTATGGTAGGTTTGAAAAATACTTTGATATCAGCTTTCCTAGTTTGAGTTTCCGTGAAATCCGGTCCTTTGAATACTGTTGTGTCGAGAAAGTCTATGCTCTGTTCACTGATATTTGCTGTTAATTTGATTGATGGGTGGTGGCTGTTTAGAATTTCAAAATATTGCCAGAATTCCTGAATGGTGTATTGTCAAATTTAAAAAATGTCATCAAGGAATCGTTCATAAAATAAAGGTTTAAAAGGAGATATAAGATCAGTTTCGCGTTCCCACTCTGCCATGAATATATTAGCATAACTTGGTGCAAATCTCTTACCCATTGCTGTACCGGAAGTCTGAAGATAAATTTTACCGTTAAAAGAAAAATCATTCTGTTTTAAACAAATTTCTAGTAATTTAAGGATTTCTGAATCGGGCCGTTTGGGATCTGGATTTTTTTACTGCATTTTGACCGGCTTCGTTGTCAATATTAGTAAACATACTGTTAACGTCCATTGATATAAAGAAAGCATTTTCCGGGATATCTAAATTTTTAATTTTTTCCACAAAATCGGTTGTATCTTTTAAATATGACGGATGATGGCACGCTAAAGGTTATAAAAAATGGTCAATATATTCCGAAATTCGATAAGATTCACAGGCACAGTCTGAAATAATAGGTCTTCCCTTAGGTATAGTATTCGGTAAAAACCATTCAGTTTCCGGGTTCTTATGGATCTTCGGGAGGGTATAGATATTCCGTTGACGCGAAGTAGAGCTGGCCGAAAGATAATCGTATTGTTTATCGGTAATAATTTTGTCATTTACTAATTTTTGTAAGATGTTATTAATCATAATACCGGTTTCATTATAAATCGGAGCATCTAAAATTTGGTAATGTTCACGTTTATTTAATTGGCTTTCCAGTTCGGCAATATAATCCTCGAGGTTTAAGATGACACATGAGCTTCCTTTATCACTTTTCCGAATGATGATATTTTTATCATTTTTCAAGTTGTTTAAAATAGTCCTTTCGGCGTGCGTTAAGTTGCTTTTATCTTTTACCAGTGGTAAAAGAGAAGTTTCAAATCGCATATTATCACAAATTTCTAAAATATCGGTATGTATTAGGGCATCTGGTGGGGTCCACTCAGATTTTTCCACAAATTTCTTCCGGGCACCTCTGCCGAGGGTTTTTCTATAAAAAATATGCAAGTCTAATAAGTCTTTCGAATTTATAAGTGGCGTCTAGAATTTCGTCAAGAGATGAAGGTACTGCCGTGGGTATAAATTTAAGACCTTTATCTAAAAGACTTACTTCCGGTATAGTTAATGATCTAGAACTCAAATTCACTACCGTTTTATCCAGTTTCGGTCCACCCCCCCCCCCACCTCTAGTTTAAATGGGCCAACCAGTGAGAAAATATATTCTTCGCTGTCATCTCTGTCCAATGGATGTTGTCGTTTTGGACTTTAATGGATACGGAATATTCTGGTATGGTGGTGGTATAGTTTGGTGGTTTGGTAGTAATAAGTTCATTAAATTTTGACAGGTTTTTGGAGGCTGCAGGGAATGCTCGTTTTAAAGATGGAGAAATTGGTATGGGTGTGACATACAGGGAGGCTTTTGGAAATTGGTTTCGAACGAGTTCTATAGTAGTTCCATCATTTGGCAGTAGATATAATTTCCTTCTTCTTGTTTGTCATTTAGGCCTACGTGTATGACTACTTTGCTTGGTATTTGGCTGGTTTCAGCTTTAGAGATTATGGATTTTAAATGGCAGATTCGTGCTCCTGGGTAGCTCTCTATTTGGGTGTCTGGAGTGGCTTTTGGAATAAGGCCCAAATTAGAAGATCCGATGATGAGGATGGGTTTGGTTATTTTTGGTAAACTGAATTTTGACTTATCACTCTGGCGTGCATGAACATTTGGTTTAGTAGGCGATGTAGATAAAGTTGGTTGTCTGGAGGCAGGAGAAGAGGTTGATGGTGAAGACGTAGTAGGAGTAAGAGTTTTATCAAAGCTGAGAGATAACAAAAAGAAATAATATAGTGAACGTTTGTTTCTGAAGGCAAATCCAATATGATATTTCAAAATGGTAGCCTTTGACTCCTTTTTTTATTTATTTAAGGTACTTAGCTAAATAAAGATTATTGGGCAATATA
Organism: Nipponacmea schrenckii; assembly: GCA_030562195.1. Taxonomy (NCBI): domain Eukaryota; kingdom Metazoa; phylum Mollusca; class Gastropoda; family Lottiidae; genus Nipponacmea; species Nipponacmea schrenckii. Next base: position 33,570,604 of record JAUJPP010000005.1, read on the forward strand.
ACATACGAATCCTTTCATTTCGAGCTGAAAAGTGTCCTGAAAACGAAGTCTACTTTGTTATGATCACGTGACAAAATATATTACGTCTTATTACAAAGTGCCCTTGGTTGGCATATGAAAACTTTTCTCCCCAGAATGGGGTAGAATTTATTATTGATTAGTGATATCTGCAAAGATTTATGAAGGAGAAGATATTTAATCAAATAATAACGCCCTTGTGGGCGCAAGCGACTGGACCTGGCTTCGAGGAACTGCTTAGAAAAGCTGTTCAGAATGGACGGAAGATTTTCAAGTCAGTATTTCAAAAGACTGAAAGGTCTGATATTACAACAGAAATACCCCAAGTCCTTGTACCTCCAGTGAGGGTTAATGTAATTAAGCCATCATTTGAACGTGTCATATTCGGTGGTCTATTCCCAAAGGTTTCGGTTCGTTCGGTTGCAGCTGATTTGAGGCGAAGAGCAGCATGGCAAGGGGTTTCGGCTTCTGTTCGTCAATTTGGGAATAATGGTCGGGCACCTCTGCTTTGCTTTATTGGAGTTGGATTTGCAGCTAATGAAAGATCTTCAACATCAACAACTGATCCCAATATCTTTGCAAATATAAGAGTAAGTGTACTATATTTGGTTTAAGATTTAGGTCATCGATTGAACATACACTCTGTCAATAACTGGGTAAATAACGGTAGCCTATATATCTGTGGTGTCCTACATCAAAATACCTTTATGATATAAAATCTGCAGAGATAATAAGAAAAGATGATCCTGATAATACAAAAAGATCCTCATAATGCTTAAATTGATATTGATAATAGAAAAAGATGAAAGAAATACGAAAAGATGATCCTGATGATAAAAAGGGTCCTCTATGACGGAAAAATACTAACATAAGGCAGTTAGAGCGCTTTGTAATCAAAGTTCAAATCATTAGTTTATTATAAAAACTAATATTTTGTATTTTATACACCCACATGAATATGTGTCACCCTGTCTGTCGGTCCATCAACATTTGTTGTGGGTACAATAGGAGCAACAATTTTCAAAGGATTTTGATGAAACTTGGTACCGGTATTGGAATTGATAGATGACAGTCAAGTTTGAATTTGCTGATTTTTCAATGTACAGTTATTGGCATTTATTTAATAGGACGGCAATCCTACTTTGAATTTTACAATTTTTCAATGAACAGTTTTTGAGTTATTGCCCTTGACTTAGTAAAATCACCTCAAAACTGTATTGTTGATGCAATAGAAGCTACAATTTTCAATGGATTTGATGAAATTTGAGGTGAGCATTGGAATTTAGAAGACAGCGGTCAATTTTGAATTTTGATGATTTTTTAATGAAAATTCTTTTGAGATATTGCCATTGATTTAGTAAAATTACTTCAAAATGCAATAGAAGCTACAATTTTCAATGGATTTTGATAAAACTTGTGTGCATTGGAATTGACAAGACAGCGGATGATTCAGATGAAAGGTTTGATGAAGAGAAAAAATGATTAACAATGCTGATGTGTGGGCTGTATTCACGTTGCCTGGCAAGCTATCTTTTGTATGGTTAATTGATATATACTAATTTGAACACATGGCCTGCTTTGACAGCAAATCAAATTGAAGTTGACTAAAAAAATGGGGAATACGATCTCATAATTTCGACCTCCTTGCCCATCGTTTTTAAGATTGCAATAAATGAATGTAATTAGGTGTTGACCTTGATGGACTTTAGTGTGGATATGTTGTGTAAATTGGTTGATGTCAACACATAGTCAGTTTATAATTTAACCATAAATTCTGTCTACACTGTATAGACAGAATTGCGATTTTTTTCGCCTTGGAGGCAAAGTAGATGGAAGGGTTAGTGTAGGGAAATTAAATTGAATTGTTTGTTTTTTACTTAAAATAACAATTTGGTACATGTTACAAAGTGGATCTAGCCGATAAAAATTAAATTGTATTCTTTTTTACGCCCACATGAATATGTGGTCTGTCGGTCCATCTGTCCGTCAACATTTGTTGTGGACACTATAGAAGCTACAATTTTCAATTGATTTGAATAAAACTTGGTGTGAGCATTAGAATTGATAAGACAGCAGTCGAGTTCAATTTTGATGATTTTTCTATGAACGTTTTTTGATAGAGGAGGGGAAACTACTATCTCGTAGTTCCGGGAAAGCACGGGCCTAGGAATCAGACCTAATTTTTATTTCCTTGCACCGGGATTCGAACCCACGGCACCTAGTCGCCTAGCAGACGATAGTCCAACTCGCTAACCACTGAGCCATTCACCACAGCAGTCAAGTTCGAAATTGATGCTTTTTCGATGAGGGCTTTTTGAATTATTGCCCTTGACTTAGTGAATTGGTTCAAAATTTGATTGTGGGTGCAATAAAACCTACAATTTTCAATGGATTTTGAAGAAACTTGGTGTGAGCATTTGAATTGATAAAACGGCGGTCAAGTTTGAATTTGACCATTTTTTGATGAAGGGTTTGCAAGTTATTGCCCTTGACCAAGTAAAGTTGTGTCAAAATTATATTGTCGCTGCAATAGGAGCTACAATTTTCAATGGATTTCGCTGAAACTTGGTGTGAGCATTTAGATTAATAAGACTCTTGTCAGGTTTGAACAATGCGAAATTTCGATGAACAGATTGCAAGTTATTGCCCTTGATTTAGGAAAATCGCGTCAAATTTTTATTGTGTGTGCTATAGAGGCTAGAATTTTCAATGGATTTTGATGAACCTTGGTGTGAGCGTTCGAATTGATAAGATGCCAGTCAAGTGCGAATATTGCGATTTTTCGATGAACAGTTTGCAAGTTATTGCCCTTAATTTTATTGTGGGTGCAATAGAGGCTAGAATTTTCAATTGATTTTGATGAAACTTGGTGTGAGCATTGGAATTGATAAGACAATTTCAAATTCGAAATTAACGCTTTTTTGATGAATGCTTTTTAAATTATTTCCCTTGACTTAGTAAATCGGGTCAAAATTTGATTGTGGGTGCAATAGAAGCTATAGTTTTTAATGGATTCTGAAAAAACTTGGTGAGAGTATTGGAATTTATAAGTCGGCAGTTTGGTTTGAATTTGACAATTTTTCAAGAATCTGTTCTCGAGTTATTACCCTTGACTTAGTAAAATTGCATTAAAATTTCTTGTGGGTGCAATTATAGCTATAATTTTCAATGGATTCTAATGAAACTTGGTGTAAGCATTGGAATTTATAAGCCGCCAGTTAAGTTTAGAATTGACAATTGTTTGATGAATGGTTTGCAAGTTATTGACGATTTTCCATGAACAGTTTTTGAGTTATTGTCTTTGAATTAGTAAAATTGCATCAAAATGGTATTGTGGGTGCATAAAAGCTACAGGTTTCAAAGGATTTTGTTGAAATTTGGTGAGGTCAATGGTATTGAAAAAAATATTAAAATGAATGTTTTTTGAGTTATTGCCCAATGTATTATTCAGATTCAATGCTGTCAGTGGGCGTATGTTACCTTGCCTGGCAAGCTATCTTTTTCTTTACTAGAAGTTTAAGATAAACAGAGTTTACGTCATCATTATATTTCATTTCATGAAAGCATAATTTTTATTGTATTTTTAATATAAGGCAATAAATATACATGTTATTTAAGGAAACCCTGTCACTTAATTTTTAGCTCCTGACACTCAAGATCCACAGCGGTCAAAACTTTTACGTCATTACTCATCTAACATAAATATTTGAAGGCAGTAAATATGCGAGTTACAAGTCAATGTAACCTTGTATTATCTGAAATAAAACTTACAATCTTTTCCTGGAAATTTTATGAATAGATATCTATGATAAATCTAAATGGTGTGACATGTGGTGCATTTGAATAGAAATAGAATTAAAATCTTCTGGTAAGAGTTAGCACAAGTCTTCATATATTTAAACGTTGGCTAAATATTGTAGCTGTGAAATAATCTTTTAATTTTGCATAAGTTCTTCATATTTTTTATTTTTAGGACTTGGTTCAGAAGTTTAATACAAAAGAGACTGTTGAGGAGAGTGGCTCCTCCAACAGACTAGAAGATCTTGTATTTGGTTCATTCATTGAGAAGGGATGTAATGCTGCAGTGTATGAAGCTAGATATGTTGAGAGAGAAGAGAATGATACTAGTCAGAAAATTGGTACGGGTATGTCTCTTTTTCATTCTACCTTGAAAGCAGATATGAAAGATTTCCTTGAAGGTCATCATGGAGGTAGAAGAGGTTTTTCCAAACATCAATTAATACCATTCCAGTCCAATTTCAATTTGCATCCAAATCTGATGTCTAAAACTGAGGCATTTTTCATGTCTCAATTGCTGAAACCTTTTGATATTATATCAGTTTTAAGAATAGTTAGTCTTATTTCGCTAAATTACAGTTAGTTATAGTAGAATTTCACCAGATGTCTAAAATGATTGGTGCAAATCAATGCTATCAAAGTCCCAGATAAAACTTCACTTTTGGACCTCATTCAAGTAGAAAACTATTTATCTTTCAGTTGTGCCATCTACTACAGAAACTATTAAAGATTCTAAACAATTAGAAGAATCGATAAATGATCTAAATAGTGAGGAACCTGATGATATTTCTATCTTATCTATGGTTAGTGATGATGATGATGATGATGATGATGATTATCTAATGATTAACAAAGATGCTATCGAGTTTAACTATTTTCAACATACCAAGGACAAGGAATGTGAAGGGCTGTACTTGATGATAGATGATGGTGGAAGTGATATTGTTGTTCTAGATGTTGATGAGGAAGATTTTGAATTATTAGGTTTGATTATTGTTCAGTGCTATTCATAGAATTACACACACCTATTTTGTTGACAAGTTTTTCATCAAGAATTATGATCCAACTTTTGAAAGTTCCAATAAGCCAATTCAACCTAGATTCCCCTTGTCAGTGCTGCAGATTGGTGCCACTGTCATTACAAAATATCTGATATTGCGCACATCCAAACTGATTAAATATCAATATCTTTTTAATGTTTATCCTCCAGATGAAGAGAATCCAGAGATTGATAAAGTTGGAGATAAATTGGTCAACCTCATAGGTGAAGGTCAGTGTTGTGAAGAGAAAGTTGACAAGTTTGATTTAGCAGTGAAGATGATGTTTAATTATGACGCTGAGTCCAATACAGTGTCAATAGCACAGGCTATGAAGCGTGAGACTATCCCAGCTAAAGGTTCTACTATACATGATTCTGATACAATGAATATTATAAGGTATGTGAGATAAGCATTTGGATGGTCAAAGAAAAATCACTTATTCCTATAATATAACAAACTAATGATGCTAATGTCTAAACTGAATGCTGTTTGACCTGGTCAAACGGTCAGGTACTGAGCAGTTTCGATCAAAACTAAAATTAGTTGTTAAATGCCAAAATCTTAAGGGCTTTAAGACTCTTCTGACACACAGGTACGTGCAGACAGGATAGTCTATAATAGGTGCCTATAAGTTCCCTGAATGATTCCTTGTGAACTTAAAGGGGCCCAGGCTTCATTTGTTTCGGACAATCATCCGACAGCCTCAAACACATGAAATCTTTTGCTTAGCTTATCAGAAATAGTCTACAGAGCTTACCTTTGAAATTTGAGCCTTCAAATCCATGTGTATCCATAATTATCTGTGTTTGAAAAACCATTATGCCTTAAGATATTACGAACGTCCCGCCATATTAATATAGCAGTCATCTATATAAATAGACTACAACGCATTTTCAATTGTACTTTGTCAACAGGACACACAATTTTCAGACTGACTGGAGACCAGCAGCGTACAGCACGAAAAAAAAAATGAAAAGTGAAATTTTTTGTTTGAGGTATATTTCAAGGTATTTTGCGATTTTCTTAGAGCTTGAGTATTTCTGAGGACTGTTTAAATGTAACAAAGGCCCAAAACGACCCCTAAAAATCAAGCCTGGGCCCCTTTAACTTTCATGTCATTAATAAAGTTTATTTAAATTGTCTTCATTGTCGAAATTACAGAAAAACACCATTCAAGATTTTTTCAGGTCGACTGATATAATATGTATAATAAATGTTAAGGAAAGACACTTCGAGTTTTTACTTTCCCCACCACTGACTAGCACAATCAGCTTGAAATATCAATACGGTAATTAATAAATTAATATCCTGTCCACACATGTACCTGTATTCTGACACCCATTATATAATTATATATTATATTTCTCCTAGGAGTGATAGCAATGTCTATTTACCACCACATCCAAATATAGTAGATATGAAAGATGTATTTATTGATACTGTGCCCAAATTAGAAGATTCTACAGTTAAATATCCAGCTGCTCTACCAAAAAGGTTACATGATGATGGACTTGGAAGAAATATGACTATGTTTCTGGTAATGAAAAGGTAAAGTTAAAATTTTGTAGTATTATATTTATTTGTGGATTTTATCTGTGAATGAGCTCATTATTTCAAAACTGTTAAACTGCAGCATTGCAAGAGGGACCCATCAATGATTAATTACCGAATGACATATTTGAATTGACATGAACAATAGAGGTTTCAACTGTACCGTAAGAGATACTTTGTCTTAATAACTGATTAGGAATTAGTTATTTGTGGGAAAGATAATCTATATCAATATAATAATTATAATTGTATTTATTAGGTATACTTCAACATTACGAGAGTACTTATTGACCAATGATATAGATATGACAACCAGATTATTATTATTAACACAATTACTTGAGGGAATAGAACACTTATCCTTTCATTCTATAGCTCATAGAGACATAAAGAGTAATAATATACTGATAGATACCGACACTGCAGATGGTGAGAACAATTTAAAAATATTTATCTTAATCACTGTACACTCGGGCGTCTTTTCCCATTTCCTTAACTCATCAAAATTTCAAGCAAAGTTATCAGTTTAAGCAACTAATATCAATCAAGATGTAACTTCATTGTGAAATCTTAATAGCAAAAAAAAGATCATTTAAGCCAAGAAATTCACTCAAAGTTGGTTTTCTGATTTTAGCATTCACATATAAAAACAGGAGAATTGCCATTTAAGGTATATAATATTAATTTCAGGTAAGCCTCATCTAGTGATTAGTGATTTCGGATGTTGTTTAGCTGATTATGAGAATGGATTGAAGATTCCATACGTCTCAACTGATCAAACAAAAGGTGGTAATCCATCTTTAATGGCTCCAGAGGTAAGTGTAAGAAATATGTAACTATTTTGTCAGTTAGTATATCAAATATAACTTATTTATCTTGAGTTCTCTATATCTGACCAAATTTAAATCATCTGAAAAGATCTTTTTATTCTTAGGACTATCTACCTTGCAATTGAACCCTTTATTTTTCAGATAGTTAATGCTGTACCCAGTGTGTATGGAAAGTCCATATTAGATTATTCTAAAAGTGATCTTTGGGCTGCTGGTAGCTTAGCTTATGAAATTTTTGGTGAAGAGAATCCATTTTATGGTAAAAATCATGGTATAACATTAAACAGTGGAACATACAGAATGACAGATTTGCCACCTCTTCCAGGTAATTTAGATCATTAAGTTACAATACTTTTCATTTAAATATCATATCTACTTATCAGTCTTCAGGTAGACAACAAGATTCTTTTTGTAATTTTCAAGTGAAATATATCTGTGGGAATATTTTTTCATTCTAAAATAACAAAGAATTATTATTCTTTGTTGCAGATTTTGTTCCTGAAATTGTCCAAGATTTAGTTTACAACATGTTGGAAATAGATCCGAAAAAGGTTTGTGTAGGCCTTTATTATATTATGGAGAAAATATAAGCTATATGTGGCTTGGATATTGTTACATTAGGTTTAATCTAAACATCAGTTAGTTAAATCTCTACAGGGTATGTAATCGATGAGAGTGAAAGTTTTCTGACCTTTTTATGTATGTAAATAGGATTCTGATAGCATTGATTGGAACTATCCCAATTTTCAGTTGGATGTCTGTGGTTTCTGCAGTATATTTTAAGCATTTATATTATTTTGTCCTCACAGAAATTCTTTGCTAATATGTCTCCATGATCATTCTTTCAGAGGTTAACGGCATCCACAGCAGCTACCATTCTTCAAATATATTTATGGAATAATGATTATTTTCATTTTGACCAAGAATCAATGAAAAGTGATTTAAAGCTGTTCATATTAATGCTAACTTTGGAAGTTATATCGAAGAAGTTATACAACTCTAATGAGAATCTTGAAACTGAGATGAAGTTGTCTTTGTTGAAGAGAATGACAGAAAGAGATTTAAATAATTGTGTTAAGTTTTATGTTAAATATATCAAGTGATAGATAATTACTGGTGATTTTTGTTTTTGAATAAATTTATAGTTTGTAAACCAACACATTATACTGCTTTTAGTAAATGTCTTACTTGATGTAAAACCTAGCTTTCAATAAACTAAATTGTGAACTGGTGTACATGTATTTGCATTGGTCCATTATCAAGTTTTAAATGATTGAGCATGGGATTAGAAAGTGAAATATGTAACTAAAATACATATAAATGGCTCACAAAACAAACAGAGATACCCACGCCTCACTGCAGTTAAATTGCCTCCTCCAAATCCATTAACTCAAAACTTTGTGAATAAGATCTTTTGCATAATTCTGCAACAACAAAAGGTAAAAGGGTTGACATAGTTTATTAATAAATGGATTCTTCAGTCTGATACATGTAGCATAATCAGTACTACATCACTATTTAAAACACAACATTCAATCCTCTGAATCTAATTAAAACCTGTACTGACTAGTGGCTATGTAAAGTTTGTTCTCACTACATTAAAGCTCTTAAAAGAGAACTCCTGATTCTAAAACAGGATTAACATAAATAATTACAATAAGTGCATCAAAACACATCAGATGAGCATTAGTAACAGAATACACAAACATACTGCCTGCATTATGTTACTGTATTATACATAATATATCAAATTAACTAATTATTTATTAAAAGGACTTGTTATTTGTTTTAAGGACGTATTAAATATGTAAGTTTACATGACATTCCTTTTACAAGAACATAAATGACACACTTAAAAATTAATTCACATATTTACATATTTACAATATTATGCTTTCCTAGCATTGATAATTTGCACAAAGTCAGGTTTTAATGAAGCACCACCAACTAAGAAACCATCAACATCAGGTTTTGTACCTAATTCTTTACAATTTCCAGCACTAACAGATCCTAAAATAAACAAATATAAGGAATATATATCTCAACATGCATGTAAGGAAGATTTCAATTAAATAACATAGCAGCAATACTTCCAGTTAGGCACTGTTTTAATAGTTTTAAAATACAATACCTACCTCAGCAATACTTCCAGTTAGGTACTGTTTTAATAGTTATACAATACCTACCTCAGCAATACTTCCATTTGGGCACTGTTTTAATAGTTATACAATACCTACCTCAGCAATACTTCCATTTGGGCACTGTTTTAATAGTTATACAATACCTACCTCAGCAATACTTCCAGTTGGGCACTGTTTTAATAGTTATACAATACCTACCTCTGCAATACTTCCAGTTGGGCACTGTTTTAATAGTTATACAATACCTACCTCAGCCATATTTCCATTTGGGCACTGTTTTAATAGTTATTATACAATACCTACCTCTGCAATACTTCCATTTGGGCACTGTTTTAATAGTTATTATACAATACCTACCTCTGAAATACTTCCATTTGGGCACTGTTTTAATAGTTATTATACAATAACTACCTCAGCAATACTTCCAGATGGACACTGTTTTAATAGTTATTATACAATAACTACCTCAGCAATACTTCCATTTAGGCACTGTTTTAATAGTTATTATACAATACCTACCTCTGCAATACCTCTAGTTGGACACTGTTTTAATAGTTATTATACAATACCCACCTCAGCAATACTTCCAGTTAGGCACTGTTTTAATAGTTATTATACAATACCTACCTCAGCAATACTTCCATTTGGGCACTGTTTTAATAGCTATAATACAATACCTACCTCCATAAATAATTCTAGTTTTTTGAGCAACCTCCGCAGAAACATTTTCAGCTAACCATTTTCTTAAACTGGCATGCACTTCTTGGGCTTGTTCTGGAGTAGCTACTTTACCAGTACCAATAGCCCATACTGGTTCATAGGCTAATACTACTTTACTCCAATCACTGATATTAGCTGAAATTTTTTATAATTATTATTTTCAGCATATTGAGGTATCTAGCTTCATATACATAACTTATTAATGGAATTGTGAAGAAGGAAGTGCCCCTCATTTACCCTATACTACATACTATAAACATGACAAAGTAGGCCTACCTGCAAATGCTGAAGTTTGTCGAAACACTACTTCATTTGTTTGGTTAGATTCTCTCTCTTCAAGTTTCTCTCCAATACAAGCAATTACCCCTAACCCTTCTTCTAATACATACTTTGTTTTTTGACCAATTAACTGTAAAACAGAAAAAAAAAACATAGTATGTAAGGTGATTACCCTACCATTCTCTCGAACATGACTGAATTTACATGCACTGATTGTAGTGTAAATAAAGCTGATGGGTTGAAAATATGCCTCTTATTTACTAAAAACATTACATTATTTGTTACAATATTTTTTGACTGTTGCAATGATATATAAGGAAGTTCACAACCTGTTGCCATGATTTGTTTCTATTTCTATAATTTTACAAAAAGACAAAATAACTGTCATTATTAGTATTATACCTCATCACATTCACCAAAAACATGTCTTCTCTCAGAATGACCTAAAATTATCCAAGTAGCACCTACATCTTTCGCCATAGCGGCACTGAAATGTTAAAAAGAAACCGCTGCATATTTCTATTTCAATTTTAAAATATTTATAGTATGAAGTTTACCATTGAAACTGTCAGAACTACTTATAATAGGCCTATCAATACAGAAAACAGTTTTTCTGAAGTTTATAAGCATTTAAAGCAATTAATAATAAGCCTAACTGAACCCACCTATTTTCACCGGTGAAAGCTCCTTTGGCCACTTTATAACAATTTTGTGCTGAAGTTGCAACATTATTGTTGAGTTTACCTCTAACATAGTCTAGATAGATAGCTGGTGGAGCAACAACAGTCTCTGAAATGAAAATACACACTATCATATGAACTATATGATGAAAGAATGGACTCTGAAATTACTTTGAAATTACTAAATAGGCCTACTGTGACTGACTGGTATTTGAAAGAAGAACAGTCAACTTTGCAAGCTTTGTTCCTTACAGAAAGTCACATTACTAGGTCTCAAAATTAAGGATTGGGGTGGCTCAAAACTTCAGACAGATGTGGGATGTCTCATGACTCATTGTCTGTTGATAGCCTACCTGTGTTCTCATCTAAAGGTCCATCATTAAGAAATTTAATAATGCCATCGACGCTTTGCTTGTCACCATTTAATTTCCAGTTTCCACCGACGAAAAATTTTCGCTGATTAGCCATTCTTTGAAGATATTGTTCCTGATATGACTTCTGAAGTAGAGTCCTTGAAACAGTCAATCAAAGGTGAAGGTCTTAACATTATTTTAATGGGTACGTATTTTATTGGCATGATACCACATTAATACGACATATCTTCTATCAATTTTTCTTGTCATTTGAGCATAATTTCTTTTAATTTTCAGGCATGGATTCTACAAAAAACTGCAAAAAAAAAATAAAAAAATAAAAAAAAAAAATTGGAAAACCAAGGACTACGAATTTGTAGCAAATTTACGGATGGATACGCTCTGATCAATTCAGAGCTGTAAAGTTCGAATTTCGAATTCTAATTTTGTTTCCCTTTCTCGAACATGTAATTCAATTATTGTCAATTTCTCATGTCGACTTTTAAAATTTGTATTTCTTTTAATAACTCGCTATTTTGGTAACAAACAACAACATAATTTTATATTGCATATTATGAATATTGGTTACGTACATGGCGGGAGTTTACATTATGTAAGAGCGAAATTGTAAATAATCTATCTTCAGGCTGTATACCTTTTAGCACTGAATGAGGTTAAAGTGCATGGTTCCAAAAATCGTCATAAAGTAATTGGTTTCTGACGCATTCAATAAAATTCACTGTCAAAGACTTTTGTAGACAATCATAATGCACTACAACTGAAATCTTCACTTTGAATTAATCTACAACTGTGGCACAGCCTGGTGTGAATAATACTGTAAAAATGTCACCATGATTATAATATTTGGGGGTATTTAAGCAAAGCTATATTTAGCAAAACTTTTACAGTTTGGTTGAGTGAATTCCAATCTTTTATGGTCAAGTGAAAAAAGACATCCTATAACAGGGTAAAACAAAATCTCAGGTTGTAACTTGTAAATTTGTGTTTGCATCTCTCTGATTGTTAAGGCCACTCGGTTTCAAAGTAAAATTTGGAAGACCTGTAGTGATTCTTGCCTCTTTCCTCCTTTATTTTAGAGGAAAATTAAAGATCAAAATTCATCATGTCCCGACAAAGCAGAACTAGAAAAAGAGAAATGATTTCAAATATTGATGAAGATGACTGCCAATCTTCTTCTGCTCAGACATTGTCAGCAAAATTGAGAAAAAAAATGGTGAATACTAAAATTCACACAGAAACAGCTACAAATATGAAATCAAAACAGAAAGAAGTGTTTTCAAAATCAAAAGTTTCAAGAAAGAAATTGAGTAGAAATGACTTAACTATTTCTGAAAATTTAAATAGTGGTGATGAAAATGACTCTCTGAAACAATTGAACAAATTAAAATTCCTAGATGAATATGAAATTAAAACAGAAAACAAATGTTTTTTTGAAAAAACTGACTTCAGTTGCAACTTTGATAGAAGACATTCTGAATACCACTTCAGACCTTCTTTTTCATCAAGTTTTGAAAAAAGTCTGAATTTATTCCATTTATTATACAAGACAACTTGTGGTATTCATCTTCAACCAAAGTTTAAAAAGGTATGTTAAGTAACCTTATATATTTTAAAGTTTCAATTTGTTGCCTTTATATTGAAAAAAAAAAGTTTCAGTTGAACCGACTTAAATGCTCTTATTTTACGTTGACTAAAAATTATCTGATATCTGATTTCAATTCTTAAAAGAATGTTTTGGAAGCCTTTTCCATACAGATTAAGGAGATGATATTTTTTTTTTTATATTCTATTAAGACAAACTTTAAAGATACTTTAGAACTTTGTAGAGTTTTACTCAGCCATTGATAAAAGAAATGTCAGAATTTGGTTTATTTCGATGTGCCACACCATTTGATAGAAGAACTACAGCCTTGGAATGGCATCCTACACATCAAAACACATTAGCTATGGGATCTAAGGGTGGTGATATTATATTATGGAATTCTTCTACAGTTAATAAAGATCCTTTTATACATGGGGTAAGTAAGAGTGTTGACTTATGAATAACTGAAATAGCTGATGAAAAAACTAGCTAAAAAAAAAGTGCTTGCTTTGTAGAATTTCTTGCATGATTTGTTTATTTATCCTTTGTAGGATGGACCAGGAGGGTCGATACAGGCCTTAAAGTTTTGGCCCTGGGACAATAATAGAGTTTTAACTGCTTCAATCAATGGTACTGTAACACTACATGATTTTGAAGGACGTCAAACTCAAGTTCTATCTGATACCATGAACTCTATGGAGTAAGTTGGAGTTATAACTTTCAGAGTTGACTTTAAATGTGTCTGGTCTGATGTAAATTTCCTTTTAGTGATAAATGTTAAATCCAAGTTATCCATATTTTTAAACTTTCAAAGATATGAAAGTAGTCATGTACGTTGTGGTAAATATCATCAACTTCTCTCAATAAGACAATTTTATTGTATACTACTTAAATTGAAATTGTCTCTGATCTGATTGTTTCTTAGATAGATTTATTTCATATTTCTATTGTATCAAAGATAAAGGCCACTTAGTAGTTGGATTTCAAACAAGTCTTCAAAATATGAACTATTTTAAACTTCTCATTATTCATTCATCTTACATGAATTGTCTGTCTTCTTTATAGTTTTTGGTACTGCTCAGTAGATGTCAGTCAAGGAAATAAGATGATTATAACTGGTGATAATGTGGGAAAAGTTTTAACGTTAACAGACCAGGGAGAGAAGGTTTTTTTTTTCATTTTAATACACCTACATGAAAAATATTTAGTATTAGCTATTGCCCTTGTTCTTAAAAACACTTTCAATTTTAGCTCGTGAACACTCTAGAAACCACAATGGATTTTGATCAAACTTGGCATGAATATTTGTTACCACCCAAGGATGAAGCCTATTGAAAATCTGATAAATCGAAAAATATTTAGTATCAGTTATTTGCCCTTGGTTTTCAAAAAATGTTCAATTTTTGGCTCAAAAATAATCTAGAAGGCACAATTCTTTACCAAACTCGCTGAAATTGTTTGATATCATCCAAGGATGATCCCTATTGAAAATTTAAATTACCAGTATCTAAATATATTAAATTTATTGCACTTGTTCTTTAAAACACGTTAGATTTTTAGCTAGTAAACACACTACAAGGCACAATTATTTACTGATTTTGATGAAACTTGCTGAAGTTGTTTATTATCACCCAAGTTTGAACCATAATGAAAATCAAAAATATCCAAAAAATATATAATGATTTTTTGGCTTATTAGATGGTACAATTCTTGACAGATTTATTGAAACTTAGTAAAAATGTACATTTATCACCCCAGATAAAGAAGTGTTGAAGGTTGAATATTTCATTCCAGTGATTGTTACTGTAGTGTTAAGTTTTTGTTCAATGCTGCCAGAGGGCATATATTACCTTGCCTGACAATCTTCTTGTATGCTAGCATTGTATGATATTTATAGAAGAAGTAAACCACAGATATCTGACTAAATATTGGGATGTTTTCAGTGTCTCCAATACACATAAAAAAATGTATAGACCTCTTTACAATTCCTTTCAGAATGTATGATATAATTCCACCAATCAAGTCAAGTTTAGTTAAAATTTGTAATTTCATTATTCTATTGTAGATCTCAAATCTCAAATTACACAAACAGAAGGTAACCCATGTTGAATTCTCTCCTAGAGAGAGTTGGTTGTTATGTACAGCATCTGTAGATCATACTGTTAAACTATGGGATATCAGGATGATCAAAGACATAAAAAGTTCACTAAATGTTTTGCAACATTCCAAAGGAGTCAATTCAGGTTAGTAGCTTTATTTCTCTTAAGGGGGTTGACAACCTTATCGTTCGAAGTGTATTTCAATTAAGAAACGTATTAAGTTTATATCCATTCTATTTGGCATTAAAAGAAACACATCTAGTAAAAATTTTAGCTCAATCGCTTCAGTAGTTTGTCTGATATCCGTCCGTAAAGATAATCTATTTATAGAACAAAACGGGGTATTCCTCTATGTAGACGTACAAATTACGTTGTCAGTTGACATTTGTGATTACAACGTCATCGGCTAAATAAACATTCTCTACGTTTGCCGGTCAGTTATTGTTAATATCGGCACGCGAAGTAAGAGTTTGTGTATCGGGGGAATCCAGAAGTCACGTGATGTCCCATAAATCTTTACGTCACAGGTAAACATAGAAAATTTTATGATTGGTGGGTAGGGGTGTTTTGACATGTGCTAATCCATTGTTTTAGCACTCCAATTGTGTGGATATCGGTGCATATCGATGCCTAAAAGGTGCTTAAAGATTTCTACAGCATGAAAGACAATCTTTTAACAACATGGTCGTTAATTTAGTAAGGTTTACATGTGTTTGCAAAATGTTGAAAAAAAATGCCATTTTTCCAAAAGCATATCTCACTTACAATTTATCCGATTTTTACAAACTTTGGCTTCAGCTAAAGCTTACGATGTCCTCTATAACTTTACGTTGGCTTTTTTTTATAAAATGAATAGTTTTTTAAAAATTCAATTTTTCGTAAATGCACTCGCAAAATTTTGATTTCTATCAATATCTTCAAAACAAGACAAAATTTTCCAAAAAGCCAAAGTAATTTTGTAGAGATACATGTAGACTTGCGTTGTGCAAAATTTCAACCTTCTATATGAAATAGCCTAGTAGATATGCTAATTTTAAGGGAATAATTGACGTTTTTTTCGTTCATCTTTCATACCCTATTTCTTAAAGTTGAAATGTCATAAAGAAATAAATTTTATATTTTTGGATAGCTGAAAGTCCCCTCTTTCCATTGATATTTAAATATTTCAGATAGGTGGAAAAGAAGTGGGTGAAATCGTCTATTTTTTGTACATAGGTTTAGGGTTGTCAACCCCCTTAAATTCATTTTAGAGAATCTGATCATCTTTAACTGCTTTAGAACTTATACAATTCTTTGATATGCAGCGTAAACTGTCTTTTCAATCAGACCTCAAATAGTGCCTGTATTTGGTTTGGTTTCATTGTGGTACCACAGTGGGTATCATATCTAGAACATATATATATATTATTTATATATAATAATATATCATATAACTAATGATACTGTGTATGTAGATTTATTTATTTATTTTGATCAAGCCAGTCCAAAAAAACATCAATAATTATTTTTTTAATTTTTTGCAGCATACTTTAGTTCTACAGATGGATGTAGACTATTGACAACAGACCAACACAGTGAAATTAAGATATTCTCAGCTCCTGACTGGAGATTAGATAAAACTGTTGTACATCCTCATCGATTCTTTCAACACATTACACCTATTAAAGCTACCTGGCATCCATTACAAGATCTAATAGTTGTTGGTCGTTATCCTGACCCATCACTACCGAAAGTTAGTAGTCAGAATGATCGCCGAGCTATAGATATTATAGACAGTGATACTGGAGGTATTATCTGTAAACTCTATGATCCAAGTGCTCCAGGAATAATTTCGGTAATATATATTTTTGAATAAGAGTTGCATTTTTTTAAAGGTGTGATGAAAAAGAGAATGATGAATTTTTTTGACAATAAAAAGTTGGTTCAGAAGATTGAAACAATCTCAGATGCATCCGTAATAGTAAATTTCTTCTTCATATTAAAAAGACCATACAGTATTTACCTAATTATAATGTTATTTTTCAGTTAAATAAATTTAATCATAGTGGTGATGCATTAGCTTCTGGAATGGGTAAGTAAGATACAAATATTTTATAAATGCTATCCTGTGCTAGCAGCACCCATCACATTACCTATTCTAGTGAAACTTTGGACATCTAAAGATTAAAACTATCAGATACAACTTTGTTCATCTCTGTATTGAGACCAACCCAGACATAACATCTGGAAAAACAAAGCCATGATTGAATTTGGGTAGTCAGATATGGCATTTATCTATATATCTTGGTGCTTTGAGGATAGTATATAGTATATATTGCTTTTTGCTTGTAGGTGTAAATATATTGTTATGGAATAGAAAAAATTTAATAGCCAGAAAACAGGAAGAGTTGGGGAACAAGATGTTATCTAGTGGTATTACTCCTAAAAGAAAACAACCTCACAGTGATAATAATAATAATAATAATAATAATAATAGGCGGAAAAAAACTGACAAAAAAACTAAGTCAGAGAATAAAACAGCAAAGTCAAAACTTGTTGAAAAAATTAAGATAAAGGAAAAGAAAAGAAAATGATATTTTATAAAGAATTGTTTCAGAAAATAAAATCTTTTACCCAAATGATTTTCTACACAGCCCGTCTGTTCCGTTCCCACAATTGCTTGTAAACACTCTACAAGGTGTAATTCTTGACGGATTTAGATTAAACTTAATATGAGTGTTTATGATCACGCAAGGATGAACCCTATTGAAAATCGGGAAATCAAAAAATTAGTATGAGTTTGTGCCCTTGTTCTTGAATGGCTCGTAAACACTCTACAACGTGCAATTCTTGACCGATTTTGATGAAACTTGGTGTGAGAGTATGTTATAACTCAAGGATAAACCCTATCGAAAATCAGCGAAATCGAAAAACATTTAGTATGAGTTATTGCCCTTGTTCTTGAAAACGCGTTCAATTTTAGCTTGTAAACACTCTTGAGAGAACAATTTTTAATGGATTTTAATGAAACTTGGCCTGAGTATTTGTTATCACCCAAGGATGAAGCCTATTGGAAACCAGTCAAATCGAAAAAAAATTAATATCAGTTATTGCCCTTGTTTTTGAAAACGCGTTCAATTTTTAGCTTGTAAACACTCTACAAAGCACAGTTGTTGACCAATTTTTGACGAAACTTGCTGAAATTGTTTAATATCACCCAAGAATGAACCCTTTTGAAAATAGCACGTATCGAAATATATTTAATAGGAATTATTGCCCTTGTTCTATAAAATGTGTTGGATTATTGTCTCGTAAACACTCTACATGTCACAATTCTTGAGCGATTTTGACATAACTTGGCATGAGTATTTGTAATCACCTAAGGATGAACCCTATTGAAATTCAGTTAAATCGAAAAATATTTAGTATCAGTTATTGCCCTTGTGTTTGAAAACGCGTTCAATTTTAGCTTGTAAACACTCTAGAAAGAACAATTCTTAATGGATTTTGATAAAACTTGGCTTGAGTATTTGTTTTTACCCAAGGATGAACCTTTTTGAAAATCAAATAAATCGAAATATATTTAGTGTCAGTTATTGCACTTGTGTTTGAAAACGGGTTTAACTTTTTGGCTAATAAACACTCTAGAAGGTACAATTCATGACCAATGTTGACAAAACTCACTGAAATTGTTGGATATCGCAAGGGATGAGCCTAATTGAAAATTAAAAATATCAAAATATATCTAATATGAATTAGTGCCCTTGTTCTTTTAAACGCGTTCGATTTTTGCCTCGTAAACACTCTACATGGCACAATTCTTGATGGATTTCGATGAAACTTGGTGTGAGAGTGTGTTATAACTCAAGGATGAACCCTATTGAAAATCAGCGAAATCGAAAAATTTTTTAGTATGAGTTACTGCCCTTGTTCTTGAAAACGCATTCAATTTTAGCTTGTAAACACTCTAGAAAGAACAATTTTTAATGGATTTTGATGTAACCTGGCTGGAGTATTTGTTGTCTCCCAAGGATGAACCCTATTGAAAATCGAAAAATATTTAGTACAAGTTATTGACCTTGTTTTTGAAAACGCGTTAACTCGTAAACACTCTAGAAAGAACAATTTTGAATGGATTTTGATGAAACTTGGCTTTAGTATTTGTTTTCTCACAAGGATAAACCCTATTGAAAATCAGATAAATCAAAAAATATTTAGTGTCAGTTATTGCGCCTGTTTTCAAAAACGCTTTCAACTTTTGCCTTGTGGACACTCTAAAAAATTCCTTTTTGACAAAACTCGCTGAAATTGTTTAATATCAACCAAGGATGAGCCTTATTAAGAATTAAAAATATCAAAATATTATTAAGGGTGAACCCTATTGCAAATCATAAAAATACCGAAAAATATTTAATGAGTTGTTATTAGGTACAATTCTTGACAGTTTTTAATGAAACTAGAGACCCTAGAAAACAATAGGTTGGAAGGTTGGATATTTCATTCCACTTATTGTAACCTTACTGAAAAGTTTTTATTTGAAATAAATGCTGCCAGTGGGCGTATATTACCTTGCCTGGCAAGCTATCTTTACTGGTTTTATTCAATCTAAAAAAAAGGTGTTCTAATTTGTTGATACAAAAAACTGTGTCACCATGATGATGAAAAATCCATGACTTTTCTTTCCTCAAAGCAAGATAGTGATAAATATCCAGTCACTTTCTCATATGCTGTATGTGGATTGGAGTGGAGAGTCCAATTGGTGCCTAATCTTTTATTTAGTTTATAGCCTTTTCACAGCCAATACATTAAAGATAAAAAACAATCAGACCTAAGAACATATTTTTTTTATTCTTAATTCAATAAATATAAATCTATCATTCTTTTTCATTATAGTAAAAAAAACAGAAATAAAGGAACTGAATCAAACATATAAAAGTAAATAGTTCCAGATTTTATCATAGGTTGAGATATTGGCCACAAAATTATAAATTGAGGTCAAGGTCATGTGCTGTTTGAGAAGATCATTTAATACATAGCGTTATTAGTATTTTGAACACACATAAAACTATTATTTATATCAATTTTTTTCATTGATAATAATATTACTTGGGGAAGCGTAAGGAATAGATATTTCCTGTTCCAACTTGATTCTTCTTGGCAAGGCTGGTGAAGAGGTGTTTTCTCCAGTTGCTTCATAAGACTGGATGTTTCCAAATGCAAGATTTTTTAGTCTCTCTCCTTCAGTACTCTTTCTAATACCATAGCCAAAATATATTATAAACCCTGATAGAATATGAACAGATTTAAAATTAAATACTTGACAAGAGAGATACAGGATACTAGACACGACCTGATGGCAAGACACATTGGTTGAAGAAACACAAAGAGATCATATGATATTGCACAACCTAACTGAAAGACATTTAACCTTTCGGGGAATCCTCTACATGCAATCAGTCCAAACATTTTAGCTAGGAGGATTTGATTTAAAACACTATTATCTTTTGGATTTATTTTTCACAAGTTGGGTTGTTTCTGAAAAGGCTGTTTCTGATTCTAGACTATCTAAGCTTTCACTACTGTCTATGGAATGTGTTTTTGGTAGACTGAAGGTAGGAGAGGTAGTGATCGGTTTATAATCTGTCTGATGGATAGAGTAGCCAAAGTATATAGCAAAACCTGGTATAAAAAAAGAAAAGAAAGCAAGGGTTAGGAACTGTGATATTTTTTTTTTATTTGCTATCAATTATCTTATTTGACATATTTTTTATTTGATACTTATGGTTAAATTATGTTAACAATTTTCAATGAACAGAAATACAGGTAAATCTGGTTATAAAATATATTATGCTGCTGAATTCTTATTAAAGCCAGTGTTTGTACTAATGTCTAGCAGGGGAAGAGTATGTGTACTTATAGTGACTAAATATTGGAACTATTACCTACCAAGAGCCATCCAAACACCAAACCTGATCCAGGTTGAGGATGATAATTTTAACATCAGATATATATTAATAAATATACTTAATGTTGGTAATAATGGTAAAGCTGGAACCTGAATAAATATAATGATATATAGGCCTAAGTATAATGATGGGTATAGATTTCACTGTCTAGTTTCCTCATTCTTGAATTTTTTTTTTATAGACATGACAAAACTTTTCTATCACTTTAGCTATTAGGTTTTAACAGATTGTCAGTATTATACTTTTCTTTATCTGCTAATTGTGGTTGTAAACATTTTATAATGAGTTAAGCAGTTGATTGTGGTTGTTAGCATTGTACTTGCTATATAACCGAATTTAGCAGGTGATTGCAGTTGTTAGCATTGTACTTGCTATATAGTCGAGTTTAGCAGTTGATTGTGGTTGTTAGCATTGTACTTGCTTTATAACCGAGTTTAGCAGGTGATTGCAGTTGTTAGCATTGTACTTGCTATATACCCGAGTTTAGCAGTTGATTGTTGTTGTTAGCACTGTACTTGCTTTATAACCCAGTTAAGCAGTTGATTGTGGTTGTTTGTATTGTACTTAATTTAAAAGTGTTCAGTTAGTAACTGAGGTTTTTGTAATTAAACTATATCGATGATATTTAATAGCTAATGACAGTTGTTCATAACATTGTACTTACTAAGTCAGCTAATGATAGTGGTCGTAGCATTGTGCTTACTGAGTCAGCTAATAATAGTGATTCGTAGCTTTGTACCTACTGAGTTTAGCTAATGACAGTGGTTCGTAGCATTGTACTTAATAGGCCTACTGAGTCTAGCTAATGATAGTGGTTCGTAACATTATACATGTACTTACTGAGTCTAGCTACTGATAGTGGTTCGTAGCATTGTAGGCTACTTACTGAGTCTAGCTACTGATAGTGGTTGGTGGCATTGTACTTACTGAATCTAGCTAATGATAGTGGTTGGTAGCATAACACTCACTGAATCTAGCTACTGATAGTGGTTCGTAGCATTGTACTTACTGAGTCTAGCTAATGATAGTGGTTCGTAGCATTGTACTTACTGAATCTAGCTAATGATAGTGGTTGGTAGCATAACACTAACTGAATCTAGCTACTGATAGTGGTTCGTAGCATTGTACTTACTGAATCTAGCTAATGATAGTGGCTTTGGTTGCATGTATAGTAGCGAAAAATTGCATTGGGTTGGCGATTCTGGTTTTTAGTACATGTACTTACTTTAAAACTGAGTTTAGCTGGTGATTGTGGTTGTTTGTAAATTATAATAGTACATATTATAATGATTAATCCTGGTATTAATGTTAGTAATATAGCCCACCAAGATTTTTCTTCTAAATAATCCACAGTAAATATAATAAGGGCACAGAAACATGTTATAGCTATACCTAGAAATACAAATGATAATCGTTTTTTCATTTATTCACTCGTATATTTTGCATATTTTGAAAACACTATGAAATTCGAAAAAGAAGGCAGCTTAGTTTGTATGAATCTGTAAAAACATGCTAGGGGGAAGACTCCACAAACAACAAATAAATCCTTATCATTTTTGAATACTTACACACTATTGCTATACTAGATGTAGCTATTTTTTGAGTTAACGCTGTTGGTGTTACCGATGGTGATATAAATAGTTGACTAGATGAGAAAAGATAACTATCTTCCTTGATTGTGGATTCTATAGCTTGACCTGGTTGATGTTCATCTGTTCTATACCTGAAAATAAATTCCTGGTCAGATATGAATTGACCTCAAGTGATATTCCTATAGCAACAGTTTTTATTTGTGATATTTTTTTAGTTTTTAGAAATTTATAATTATTAGTGAATCAAATACTATTAAGTAGCTATTAGATGACATACCTCAAGACTAAGACACATATAGCTACCAATGTATAAGCCAACAATGTACCAATTGACATCATATCCACTAATTCTTTTAAATTAAACATCATAGCCATTAGACCTTAAACAATATAATACTCAGTTACTTTCCAATTTCTCAAAGGGTTTATTGGTATCTTGTTCTACTTCTGACCGAAAAGTGTCATTTACAGAAGAAATCCTAAATGAAGATCATGTACATCACATATCAGTATGTTATAAAGATTTAACATGAGAAGGATTTAACAATATGTAAAAGATATTTGTATAAATTTTTATCAAAAAGAAGACTCCATACCTGAGAAAATACCTGTTATTATAGTGGCTAATAACGGTGTTTTAAATCTGTCACTGACATTAGCTAATACTTTAAATAATACCCCATCCATAGCCATAGCATATAATATTCTTGGTAATGGAAACATAGCACCAAGTAAGCTAGAAAATTAACTTTTGTTATTCATACATTTTATCGCACTCAAAAGTACAAATGGCATCAACTCATGTCCTGTATTCCAGTTTTTTTCTCCAAAAGCACTATTGCCAACAAGTAGAATGCTGTCTAAATATATGGACAATTGCTTCCGAATCCGGGTACTCTGAGATAAATCTGAAATATGTTTAGATGTTCCATTTTTGTAAAAGAGAATCAATAAGGTTCCTAAAAATGCAAGAATGTATGTGATAATACCATTCATAAACGTTTACTATTATAACCTACCTAGTAGATAATCCACACAGTGCCCCAACAGATATGATGTACTTGGCAACACCCCAGCCTTCTCTATCAAACACAAATGGCAATGGTGCATTAGGATCCAATAAGTAATAGGGACACATCAAAGTCAATACAGCTGATAATGAACAATATGCTAATGAGATTATTATTAAAGATATGATTATAGCCAGTGGTATGTTTCTTTGTGGATTTTTTGCTTCTTCACCTACAATATAGAGTAAAGCATAAAGATCGTCATACGTATATGATTCTTCAAGTCAAATAATCATTAACCCACAAAAAGTTGAGTAAATGTCAACGGTAAACAGATAATGAATACCAAATAATTATGTAGCATCCCAATCATAACTGTATCGCAAATGTACTTTTTGATATCATGATATTCTGTATAATGCATCCCATACATTTGTCCTCAACTTGATCTGAAAAGGGGCCTTTAGCAGTAATACGAATATGGATACTTCTAAAATAATACCTGTAGTGGCAACACAATCAAAACCAACAAAAGCATAAAAACAAGTGGCAGCTCCTGACATCATTCCAGAGAAACCGAACGGAAAAAAGCCACCCGTCCCCACATCTTCATCAGCTACTTCTACCTTAAACAATTAATCATTGCTATTTTAGTTTCAGAGACACAGTGGCGCTAAATAAACATATCTGATTTGTTATTGGAATCCAATAAAACAGATTTATTGTAAAATTATACACCTTATACATTCATAAAAATCTATCATGTTTAAAGTTTCAATATATATTTCGTAATTTACAATTCCTTGAATATCAGTGCAATTCAAATGATGAAAATATTTAAGAAAGATAATAATGATGAAACAATACCAACATGTTTTGGATCAACTTGCCAATTTTTTATATCTACTTTGAACAGTCCACAGATAACAACGTACAATACGACAAGGATATTTACTCCAGTAAATATATTGTTAAATTTGGCTGATTCACGAACACCAACTGCTAGCAATACTGAAAAACATTTAAATTCTTGTGAAATTATGTGTACCGGGTATAGTAATTGTCCTGGTGCACCATACCCATGTTCCATCAGACGTCTGTGGTTCTTGTAGTTGAAATTATAAATGTAACTAGAGCTAAGTACAACACTATGCTTGGCGATCGACATTTTGTCCCAAAGCTTACTTTAATACCTAGCCCAGGGTTATCTCAACCGCTTTTAATAAAAAGGCAAAAAGAAATTTTTCTTTTTTTTTTTTTTTTTTTTTTTTTTTTTTAGTTTTAAGTATTATATCACATAACAGCATCTTGCTTGAAATTAAATTCCTAATTGTGCCTTTTTCTAACTTTCCGAGATTATGCATAATTGAAAATTGACTATCGTTCTGCATTTGATAAGATCCCCAGGTTACCCCTTTAGCAGAAATTGTTAGACAGTGGTATATCAGGCAAGATAATTCGTGTTGTTTAGAACTTAATATAACTAAATATGCAAAATCATGTGTGGGCCATATGTTATAACAGAATTAGATCACATAATTATGTTCAACTGTTCAGTTGGGGTTCGCCAATGAGAAAATCTGTCCCACAACTGTTTTCTATTTATTTGCAAGACTTGTCATCGTTTCTGTCACGAAACTGGTCAAAGTATTCATTTCATGAAACTGATTTTGAAAATGTAGGCGTATTTCTTAAACTATTTGCTCTCTTGTATGCGGATGACACTGTTCTCTTAGCAGAAAGTGAATCAGAATTACAAGCTGCGTTCAATTCCATGTTAGGATAATGCACACAATGGAATCTTGAAATCAATACAGCAAATACTAAAAGCATTGTATTCTCGAAAAGTGAAATAGGGAATAAACCTAAATTACGTATGGACATGTTGAAATAGAAAACGTTAATGAATATGCTTATCTCGGTATACTTTTTAATTTCAACGGGTTTTATGTTAAGGTCATCTTCAGCAATATTTTCACTATTAGAAAAAGCCCGTAAACTAAATCTAGATACATTTGTTCAATTGCCTTATGGTACCTATTGCTCGATATAAAAAGAGGATGCAAAAAAAAAAATATTGTGCGAAACAATTCGATAAGACGATTTAAAAAAAAGCATAAATATTAAAAATGATTTAATCTGCCTCGTTAAAAGGAAGAGGGCACCTTAAATTGATCTTTGTATACTATTAATCATTGGCGTAAAAGCCCTCTAATATACTTACCAGTAAGTAGAAGGGTTATTCCAAATGAAAAGAAATCGGGATAGGACGAAAGACCTGTCAAATTCATAGGCATTGTGGAATTAAAGAAATTCTGGATGTCATTGTTAATCAGAGAATCAAAATAGGAACTCCATGCCCTAGCCACACTTGCTGTTCCTGCAAAATATAGGAACATTACCATTAGTGATAAGAACTATACATTAGAAACACGGAAAGAATACATACGGGAATTGATGCAATATTCTTCCATTTAATCATTATAATATGTCAATTGAATAAAATAAATGAAATTCAATCTGCATTTGTCATATTTTCAGATAATTCTGAACTCACCTATAGCGTACTCTAAAATCATATTCCACCCTATGATAAAGGCCATCAGCTCCCCAACTGTCACATAACTATAAACATACGCAGAACCTGCTTTAGGCACACGAGCAGCAAATTCAGCATAACAGACACCTACAAAGATAATAACAATATTCTTTAAAATATATCAAATTCAATTTGGGGTATGTTAAAGAATGCGTGGAGCTTGACTGAACTAAAGAAGTAAGATAATATCATTTCCAAAATGGTCTTGCAGTTCCTCTCATAAGAGACCACCTTCAACGACCATTTGTTAATATTCCTTTGAGTGGTCTCTGAATACAAGTTCTACTGTACATGTATTTATCTAAAAATGAATCAGTTGAAAGATACAAAAAATTGTGAAACGCATTTAAAGACCAAGCAAGATGTTAATTGCTATAGCCAAAAAGATCTTAATACTAGTAATAATATATCTACCTGCCAATACTGAAGCCACAGCAGCTACAAGAAATGACACGAACACTGATGGTCCAGACGTTTGTCTTGCAACTTGCCCGGCAACAACATAAATACCAGCGCCTAATGTGCTACCAACACCTGAAATTTTAATCAGCAGTGAATGATGACAGGGTTGCTTTGACCCATCTCTCTTTGGAGAAACTCATTAGACATGTCAGTCACTGTGTTTACCCATGGAAGCCGCCGCCACGTTTTTTTTTTCTGTTTACCGCCGAGGTGGACAATCATCTGACTGTGGAATTATATTAGTCATAGTGTACGAAACTTCTGCAAGGCATATATTCTATATACATCACCCAGGGTCTTATTCTTCAACACTTAACTTAAATCCTAATTTTAAGAAATACAGTAATCTTAGCGGATAATCAAACAGAATTAAAAATCTACTCTAGTGATTGACCAAACAGATGACTGGAACACTAAAAATAACTAAAAGTTAAGTTCTCAAGAATAAGGCTCCTGATGTTATCGAATAATCAATGTTTTACTGATTAATTTTACAATACTTATGTTTCCAAAACAATTTTTATCTGAAATTACTTGATAGTGTAATGCAATGACCATAGATTTCGTACCCAGTGCTGTTAAATCAAATAATCCCAAGACACGAGCTAATCCGGATTTTTCCATAATTTCCATATCTGGAACTTTTTTGGTCCGCGCCAACATGCGAAGGAACCGCATGCAACCATTTGAAGATTCGCCATCACTTGATGTACTCATTTTGATCTGTAATTAATTGTTTGAAAAATATAATATGATAGTGTCAAATTCATAATAATAACTTTATTCACAATCTCTCAAGGATACATAAGAAATTATAAACATAATGAAGTGAGACTATTGGAATATTTACATATATACAAGTATATGTTAATGTTTATGTGAAATTGTTCATTTTCTATCATCTACAAGTATATTATTTACAATTCATATAGATTTAACTAGAAGGAATTAATAAAAGCTCATTCTTCAAGAGCCATTATTTTAGAAATTCATTGAGGATTATTTTAACAAATTTACATAAATTAATAAGTTTTGTTAAATAATTCATTCATTTTGATAGTAGGCCTAGATGGGTTTTGGTAATAGTAACTTTTCAACATTTCTCTCTATATTTAGTCAACTTAGAACAAATAAATATAGTGAAATTTACCACACAAGTCACCTGATTGACAAAGTGTGCAGATTCCGAGTTCAACCTTCTGCTCGTGTGTGTCATATGTATGATAGTCCGATATATATATAGTCAGACATTGTCTGATACTAACTAACCATTTAAAGTTGCTTTCTGATTGGAGTTCCCCGTAGATCATACAGCTTGGGGTGGACATTTTAATATTCATGATCAGTTAACAGAATCTTAATATTTTCAATATTTGCATCAACATAGCCCCATACTTCACATCAATATAACATAATTGGTACAACTGTCTTAATAAAAATAGCTTATGTTTTATGTTTTTCTGTACCAGGGAGAACATGACTGCTGAAGCCTTTGTTAAAAAAGAAAGAAAGAAACAACCAGGCCTATATTTTACAAGTATAACAACTTAGGTTCGGTTCCGCCATGACAGGGATTCTTTCTACCAGCTGGTCCTTGGCCAAACCTCTTGGCATTGACCTTTCCCGGATTATCCATACCCATTTACAGATGGGTGGACCGGATTATGAGTAATGATGAGTTATTCAAGTTCATCGGACTATCACACACCGAACGTGCTTAGAACTCGATCTGGTAAAATAATGATCCATTTTACCAATTCGCTAACAGTTTCTAATCATTCGTTTTCAAAATATAATAAAGGTTCCTTACCCAGCCCAGTCGCCAAGACTGAATTGGTGCTGGGGCTGTTATGGGGCCCGCAAACTGTTTTTTGGGGGAAACAGAAATATATATGTCATTTTGGTATGACGTATATATTGACGAATATAATCTGTGCGATGGAAATTAAAGTAAGCATCCGAAACCACAAAGAAATAATGTATTAATTCGTTGGAACATTTCGGCAACCAAGCTTGTTTCCCTAAAGGTCTTCGTTCCCGATACCTATGGATAATAAATAAATAACGAATATCTTAAAGTTTAAGGAAAACAATTTTATGTATTTCATAACGTAGGCCTAACTGTACCGTTTGGTGAGACAAATCAGGTCCCTTACTTCAGACGGCGATTACTTCATGAAAATAATTGTAAAAGGATTCAATGTCAATAGCATTTTTAGTGCAATTTTGGGCGAAAGCCAATAGAATAAAATTTCCTTTTTGACAGTGCGTCATGGAGTCACGGTGATAAGTTAGAACCCGTTTCAATGCCAAAAATAATGATTCGCATACGGCCGTACAGCTCCGAAAACAACTGCGCCCACATAGAGTGTAGGCCTATATATAGCTGGAAAAGCCCTCCTCATTGGGAAAAACCTTGCACATTGCCTACATCAAAGATTTCATGTTCACTGCGACCCGGCAATTCATTGAGCACGAAGGTTCTCGCTACCTCGCACAAATTGACATTAATCCTGGAAATAAAAACTCCTATGACGTCGGAAGTAGGCAGACTTAACGAGTTTAGAGTTCACCTCTAAAAATCTGGTCTCAAAAAGCTGGAAAAAGCCGGACTTGGTAAGTGTAACCAGCGGACGTTGCAGTTGAAGGAGTAACCATACTTAACTATCAAGTAACGCTTACTGTAAGATTTACTGAAAATAACTTTAAATCTTTTTATTAATGTCTCTAAACTTCATACAGAGGTATTTATCTTTAGTAATTTAAGAATATTTAATAATATAACAAAAAACTTATGCGATTATAAGAACTGTATAATAAAAAATCCTAACCGTTATAATAAAGGTCATAAAAACTTCTAATTTTGGTCAGGAAGATCTTTCTCGGAAAATATATTCAGTTAACCGATCTAAAGACCATAGATTAACAAATAAAGATACAGAAATGACTAAGGGAACACGACTGAAGGATTCCCTGCAAATAATCAAGCATTGCTGAACTGAATAAAGGTGGGGCCAATTCTCGCTAGGAGGGGCCCTGTCAGGTCGGCCCAACCCTAGCCACGGGCCTGTCCTTACCATACCCCGAGAAAAATACCATAACTCTTGTTTTTTCTGTATTAATCGTGCAGTAGTCAAACATTCTGTTAACCCACGTTTGCAACTCTAATTCTGCTTTGGCTAAAATAATAGTGTCGTCAGCGTACAGCAATACAAATAACTTAAGGTATGCACCAACATGTTCAATGTCTGATTCTTTGATATTCAGGCCAGAATAATAAGTCGACAAATAAGAAGATAGATCGTTCAAATAAATACAAAATAATAGTGGAGATAGATTTTCTCCTTGTCTCACACCAATAGAGCAGTCACATTCTTCTGACAATTCTAAATTGGCCTTAATCCTAGATTTAGCTTACTTGTAAATGTTTAGTATTACTCTAAATATTTTCCCTTTTATTTCAGAATCAAGTATTTTCTGTCACAACTCAAGTCTTGGGACAGAATTTAATGCTCGTCTAAAATAGAAAAATAAACAGGCGTATAGGCGTTTACCCTGTTTTAAATACAAGCCAATGGGGCAATTAAGATTGAAAATATGATCGAGCGTAGAGTGGTGCTTTCTAAATCATGTTTGCTCGGTGTTTATTCTGATTTCAAATACCGTAATAAGTTAATCTTGCATTGAAAACATTAACAGCGGTGAAAGGTTTACATAGACAACTTATAATTGTTATTCCCTGGTAGTTGATTGCATCTTTCTTACTGTCCTTGTTCTTGAAAACTGGAGTAAACAACACCGACCAACGTAACCATTCGGTATCGTCATAAGGTCACTGAACACCTCTACAAACATCAAGCAGCTTCATTAAACTAACTACGAGCTTCATTAAACTAACAACGAGCTTCATTAAACTAACCACAATCTCCACTCAACCATCCACAAGCTACACTCAACCATCCCTTCTACAATTCAAACCAATCCAGAAGCTTATTTTAAATGTTTAGTATCCACTCAACCTTTTCCCTTTACAGAATCAACTATTTCCAAAACCAAGTCCATCAAATTAACTCGTCAAAATAGAAAAAAAACAGGCGTATAGGCTTTTACCCTGATTATAAAAAAACCAATCAAAAGATTGCAAAATGACCCGAGGTAGAGTGGTCCAAAATATGTTGCTCTTTTATCGATTTCAAATCCGTAATAGTTATCATGCATGAAAAATTACTGGGAAAAATGGACAATTTTTTTTTTCCGGTTTTTGCCCTTTTTCCTTTTCAAAACGTTGAGCCCAAATAACGTAACCATTCGGGTAAAGGGGCCCTGTGTCAAATTCATTCAGTTTATTTCCGGTTTTTAAACTAAAAATCTTTAGGATAACACCTCCCCCAAGCACCACAAGGGCCCCAAATTTAGTCACAAATACCAAGATCCAGATTAGTTCAAAGTTAAGGGGTCCATATTACCATACCTTTCCTTACAAATCTATGCTATTATAGTGTCCCAGATAAACATAAACAATAAGAACATCTACTTTTCAGTTTGGAAACTCAGGAGCTTATGTGGATGTCTGTCCTTATGCCTCAAGGAAATGCTATTTAGCTTGATTTCTGTAAAATGTAAAGGATTGCAAGGAGGTTTTCTACATTTCTTATTATCGGAAACACTTTTAGCATCGTTTTAGCACCTTCATGTTTTCAGTTATAGACGTCTGTGGTTTCTGTAATTCCTGTTCCACCACGCAACGTTTTATGACTTCACTCTTACGAAAGCTGCTATTTTCTTTTGTAAACGATAGCATCTAAGATTCAAAATCTAGAATTTTGTCATAATATGAGACGGTGATAGATGGCTGCAAGGAACGACTACTCTGGATGAGATAAAACTGGCATTATTTGAAGAGCCTTCGCGATTTTGACGTCATTAAATGTTAAAATTAATTTAACGGAATTGCCAGAACAAAGGACGTCTGACTGAAAATGAAAAATTAAAGGCGTTGGAAACACGCGAGAAATATATCCCAGAGAAGACGTTAATAATAGCGTGAAACTGTGAAGATGTCATTGAAGGACAACACAACATTATAACTGACTATATGTTTATTAAACATACGATGACAACGGGCATTCAAACTCAAAAATGAGATATTGATGGAGCCTAAAATTCTTGTACTCGGTTATTAAACCATAAAAATACAATACAAACCCAAACAATACCTACGACGAGGTCAGTTACAAAGTGTATTGTACTCATGTTTATAAAATAACATAAATAATATATAATATATATAGATATATATTTAAGATAAGAGGTTTAATAAGTAGGTCAAATATCTACTAGTTTTTATTAATTTGAACTTACTGTGATAGTAACCTATGATTTCTATAGACTACAGTTGTATACAATTTAAACTATTAAAATACCTTTAATGTTCACATATCTAAGTTGTTACATCCCCCAAACAGTTGGTAGGCCTACTACTCAGAAGAGGACACCATATGGGAGCCCTTTATACATAATTTTTATTAATTTTGTTCTTCGTTTAAATACATGAACATTTAATGAGGATTTAACCCTCTTCGTGAGCATATATATGTAATGAAAGATGATATAAGAATCTATAGACATGTATGTGTATTTAGAATAAGCATCTATAATGTGTATTTAGATTCAAAATACCCCAAAAATTATAATTTGGATCAAATGAACAAATTTGACCTACCCGTAAGCTAATGTACACCATGGGTTACGACTACGTGAAGAGATAAGATACAGGATAAATGTAACATTACTTTATATTTACCTACGTATTCTTTTACAATGTCTACCCAATACACTATGCTATCGATTAGAAGAATGTAATTAAAATTCGATATTTGTTTTCATTCATGTATGAATAACTTGTAAAATATAAATAACAGCCTTATATTTTCATAGTTTTAGTTCCGGCTTGTTTAATATATGACAATGAATTCTAAAGGCAATGTGATAAAAATATACAAATACTATTAGCATAGCTTACTACTGCACTGTATAAACTGTTATTTCCCTTTACCTAAATTTTAGAAAGATTAAAGCTGAATCCAAAGTTTTGGTTTTTTTAGTTTTGATAAAGGCCTATCTATTTCTGTATCGCCATTTAAATACCTATGTGTCGCTCTATAGTAAGCACTCGTATTAAAGCGAATTTAGTCATAAATAATTATAGACTATCGAGCAAATCGTTAAATGGACAATTATAAAATCAAAATCATGCCATAAATATTCAGTAGTCATAAATAATTAAACATGATATCAATTTTTAGAGTTAACAAAATCCAAACAACAAAAAACTTTAAAGTCATTTAAAGTGAGACAATTTATTACACAAAAGGTCTGATTTAAGATAAAACAAAGGTCAAAATAAAATGTCGGTTTATCAGGTCTTTAAATTCAAATAGTAGAGTCAAAATTTTGATCAGAGAACAACATTTTGTCTCTGTATCACAACGGCATGTCCTTATCTGCTCACAGCTAGTATTTATACTATTTTTAAATTTTACTATATCACTCTACAATTCATGTATTAAGAACTTTTCTAACAGTGAATTGATTTTATAATTATATTTTCATTAAAATATTAGTAATTAACCCACCTTTCTTATGTGTTTTCCAATTTGTTAGTTAAGGCAAGTTAGATAGTGAAGAAACTCATGTGATTGAAAACTGATATGTCATCGAAGATAACCGCTCAGGACGTTCTAATCGCTCTTTGTTTAGACGCTGATTGCCATTGTCTACAATGTTGATGACACTCAGTACTGGAGTAGCTTCATCTTAATAAAATTTAACACAGTTCCATGGGGCACCAAAACTGAAAGTCCTCACGACAAAAATTGGAAGGGATAAAACACAATTAATCTCGCGATATTATTTTTATGGACAACTAGTCTATATCCTGAGAATTTCAGGTTGATCTGAAAATTAGCAACAAATTTTTGTAGGGGAAATTTGTGTTCAATTTTTTTTGGGGGAAAAAAATCCAAAAATTTAAATTCTTCAAATGCACCAGATACATCGTTTTACAGTTTAAAAAAAAGATAGCTTGCCAGGCAAGGTAACATACGCCCACTTCGGCAAACAGAATATTACATGTTTTTTCATTTAATCAAGGGCAATAACTCATAAACCGACATCTAGAATCGCACCATTTTTTAACTTGTCCGAGATGTTATTAAGATGAATACACATACCAAGTTTCATTCCAATCGGATAAAAACTACAGCTTCTATTACGTACACAAGTAAATTTTAACGTTTATTCATTTAATCAAGGGCCATAACTCATAAACAGACATCTGGCGAGATATTATCAAGATGAATACACATACCAAGTTTCATTCATATCGGATGAAAACTACAGCTTCTATTGCGTACACAAGTAAATTTCAACGTTTTTTCATTTAATCAAGGGCCATAACTCATAAACCGTCATCTGGAATCGTGCCATTTTCGAACTTGTCCAAGATATTATCAAGATGAATACACATATCAAGTTTCATTCAAATCGGATGAAAACTACAGCTTCTATTGCGTACACAAGTAAATTTTAACGTTTTTCCATCTAATCAAGGGCCATAACTCATAAACCGACATCTGGAATCGTGCCATTTTCGAACTTGTCCGAGATATTATCAAGATGAATACACATACCAAATTTCATTCAAATTGGATAAAAACTACAGCTTCTATTGCGTACACAAGTAAATTTTAACGTTTTTTCATTTAATCAAGGGCCATAACTCATAAACCGACATCTAGAATCGTGCCATTTTCAAACTTGTCCGAGATATTATCAAGGTGAATACACATACCAAGTTTCATTCAAATTGGATAAAAACTACAGCTTCTATTGCATACACAAGTAAATTTGAACGTTTTTTCATTCAATCAAGTGCAATAACTCATAAACCGACATATGGAATAGTGCCATTTTCGAACTTGTCCGAGATATTATCAAGATGAATGCACATACCAAGTTTCATTCAAATCGGATAAGAACTCTGGACTGTATCGCGTACACAAGTAATTGTTGACGGACGGACGGACGGACCGACGGACGGACAGGGGTGATGGCAATATACGTCCACATTTTCATGTGGGCGTATAAAAATGAGGTAAATCGACCCAGAAATAAGCCATGCAAAATTCTTGCTCGTAATGCATTATCTCATTTCCGGTGTAGGAGCCTGAAGGTCCCGAGTTCAATCCTGGCAAAGGTCGAGATTAACCTTCAATTTTTCAGCCCGGTTTCCCCTTGTCAGTGATGCAGATCGGGGGGACTGACATGGAAAAAGCGTCTAGTCATTCGGATGGGACAATAAGCCGAGGCCCCGTGCGCTACGTAAAAATCCCTCGACATTAATGGAAAAAGAAGCAGGCTAATGTCGCTGGCAAAATTTCCCTAATAGCACACTGCATTGCGTTGGCCGTCTTCATTAGCCCAAAAAAAGGTGAAGAAAAGTAGGAAGTAAAATTCCATTCATTTCATTTCATTTTCATTTCCGGTTTAGCAAATGTTTGGTTTTATATATTCACTTGGTGGTTCAGTCCTTTTCAAATATGTAGTAAGACTAGAAATATTATATCATTTTCTTCTTTCCTTGTGAATTTCAGATCGATCCTATAATTAGCAACAAAGTTGCAAATTTCAAATATTTTACCCAAAATGTTTGATAACAATATTTTATTGCAACATTTCAAAATCTTTAGTTTATTCAACCTTTCAACTTCATAAGATAAATCAGCCCATAAATAAGCTCTACAGACTCGATGCAAAATTTTTGCACAGTATTCAATAGCTCACTTCCGGTCTATCAGAAATGCTCTATTCCAGTTATTTCTAGAGACGACCCCCCCCCCCTCTCCCACCCAAATATATTTGCTATGGATATTTCAGTGCCGGACATATAAAAGTTCCAATAACAATATTTTCAATTGAAAAGTTGCGATTAGAAATCGGCTATACGACTAACATTCTCCGAATACTAACCTGGATCACAAACATAATACTGCTATTATGTCGCTAGATTTTAGGTCATTCAAATATAGATTATTCCTTATTATTTACATTCCGGTTGCCTCTTGAGGAACAATACGGCCGTGAAAAAATAAACAAATCACATCTTGTTAGAGAGTAAATCTATAACGAAGGAACCATCGATACATATGGACATAATTTAATCTGATTGAACAATGGTGGTGGTAGATGACAAGTTGAAATTAGCTTCCATCAAATGCTGATATCGCGAACTAGGTAGTTGTTGGTATTCGTATGTAGTTGGTGGTTGGATTGGTTCAAATTAGACGATTCTGTGCTGTTGGTTTGGTTGTTGATAAATCTTGAGATATGGTCCGGTAGAATGACATGGCGGTGAAACTCTGCCCTGAATGATGTGGCGTGGGTAACTCGATCTTCTTCAGTCTTCCAAACTCGTTCAGGTCATGGTTGTTCTTAATAATAATAATAATAATAAAAACTTTAATGACAACGGTGAAAATTAGGCCTTAGGTCAATTATGCCCTGAAAATATCAAAATATCAATGCATGGAAAAAAGATACTAAATGGACATGTTAATAAAATAAAATTGAAGTCTATTTTGCCCAAAAAATGTATACATAAAACAGACAGGAGGGATGGAGGATAATTTAAATGCTAAAGTGAGTTTTTTGGTCCGTGCGTGGTGCCAAAACATTCTGTATGGAGAGTGGTAAGCCATGGCCTTCCAGGTAGTCTATCAGTAGCTTACGAACGGGTTTCAGTTCAGTGCATGAAATGAAGACATGCTACCTTATGGCAACTTGGCCGCAGCGACACTTAATGACATTGAACTTGTGGTCTCGTAGTACGTTGTTGGTGCGAAGTCTGGTTACCAGTTTGCAGACAGCTACAGATGGATGGTTTGGTTTGGTTTGGTATCCTCGGATCAATCTGGCATCTAGCGGTGTTGAAATTCCGTAGCATGTCAGCCAATTTCTGGTTGATCTTGGAAGATACCAACCATACTGCATAACTCCGAATAGGAGTATTCTACAGGTTCGATATCCTCCAGACTCAGACTTTCCTTGGCACAACGGTGCCTGATCATTACCAGGGATGGAAACGTGCGATGGGACCCACACTAGCGCAATACTGTGGTTGTATAGGACTGTATGAACTGCATAGGCTTTTGTTCGTCTGCGGTTTTGGTAGAGGGATGACCATTGCCGTTTTCCAACTTTCGGGAATTGTACCATTACACCATTCACTGTGTTGAATAATTCCAGTGGAACTGTGGACGCCCCGTAACTCATTTCACATGCAGTACTTGATGATGTCTTCACCAGTGGCGCTGTTTTTCTTACTTGACAGTGCTTTCTTCAGCTCGTCGAGAGTGAAAGGATCTTTAATGTCCCGTTCGTCTTCTAAGTGTGAATGATGAATTGGAGTGCCTCTGATAACTATTTGGACGGATATGGCTGGAGAGAGTCAGAAAACTAGGCACCAAAAACTTGTGATTTTCCGCAACTCCGCGAGTGCGGAGCTTTTAAACGTATTTACATACCTCGAATGCACTAAACCTCGAAAGATGGATGTTTTTGTTTTTCTTACCACCATTAATCCCTTACACCAACCATGTCACGCCTATGGTCGCGTTAAAGTTGTTTTTCAAGAATTTCAATCACTCAGTCGCCTGAGTCGCCATCTCAATGCGTGCGCATTAAAACATTCCGTACGCACAAACCAGATTGTAACGGCCATTTGCCGAAATTGTACCGGACAATGTCCATGTCCGTGTCCGACCGCCTATTTCACGCTGTTATGATTGTATGATAAAGTCATAAAGAAATTTAGGTTTAATCAGCAAAATATAGATATGGACTCGGTCCGCCAATTCAAGTTGCCATCTGTTTCAATGTTAAATCACGAAATTCAACCTTCCCTAACTTTTTCCAGAAATCTCGTTGAAAGCTTTCCTGTATGTCACATGAAAGCCTGACCAATACTTGGTTTCTGTACAAAATTTCAATATAGCATGACCATGAAAATTTGGAACTAAACAAAATGAAAGTAAACCACTACATTTTATCAACATCCGCTTGACTGTCACTGCACACAAAACCACTATTTTTAGAAATAACCATCCGCCAATTAAATTTCTCATTATCTCAGAAATTCTGAAAGAAAATGCAATTTCAGACATCAAATTTCAAATCTAGACCAAAAATTAGTTAAAAATGGGCAAGCAAAAACCCCCAAAGGAAGGGAGAAAGATACAATCATTAGCATAAAATGTTTTACTGGTCCGAGTCCATATAATATGGAAGCCGGTTGCGTCCATTCAATTTCTCGTGTTCTCGCCTTTGTTAAGAGGGCGAGAATGCGAGAACGCGAGAAAGTGAGAACGCGAGAACGCGAGAACACGAGAAAGCGAGAACGCGAGAAAGCGAGGGACGAGAACGCGAGAAAGCGACAACACGAGAAAACAGCGCGAGAACGCGAGAAAAAGAGGGCGACAAAGCGAGAAAAAATACCCTCGTGCTCTCGCGTTCTCGCCTTTGTAAATTTTAATAACAGAGTGCTTTTCCTCGCATTCTCGCGTTCTCGACCTTCATTTTCCTCGCGTTGTCGCTTTCTCGTGTTGTCGCTTTCTCGCGTTCTCGCTTTCTCGTGTTTGTAATTTGAACTTTTTTTTCTGAAAATGTTAGTTTCCTCGCCTTCTCGCTTTCTCGCGTTCTCGTGTTCTCGCGTTGTCGCTTTCTCGCGTTCTCGCGTTCTCGCCTTCCGGTTTCTCAACAATCGATTATTACGCATGCGTATCACATGTTTTGTTTACGGGTTTTGTTTATGATGGCACAAAGATACACTTCTCTTTCGGACCCTCTTCCAAATTCACAAATGCGTTTCCTAGTGTTGCAAAATTTCAAATGAAATTTCCAGGAAACTTTCAGGAATTTTTGGGAAATATTGGGAAAAATTGGAGATTCAGAAAATCGTATTTTTCTCTTTTTTTTATAAAACAAAACAATTGTGATTTATAAAGTCTTTTTTTATAGTACACATTAAAGGTCTATGAGGTGACATATTGTTTGAATGTTGGCAAAAAGAAATGCAAAACACAAAGTCTTTTTGTCATATTTATTGCTTTGAACATTATTACCGTAAAAAGTTAAGTCTAACTTCATTCACATTCCAGTTGCCAAAATAAATCTACCATAAAAATTGCTTCTATAGTTTGCTTAATATATGATGATTATAATTTTGACTACTAAGATAATGTCTGGCTCGATTTCATTTTAAGCACATCAACATATATGTACTGCTATGGCATTATGCTAAAAATGGTGCAAAATAAAATTAAAAATGAATAATGATAACAACTAAAGCAATTTAACACAATCACGTTGAAAGAGAATTGGTAATTCTAATTCCAATTTGGTAAATAACTAAAATATTACAAAAATCAAACTAGCCCATCAAATGTAGAATAATTAAACATATTTAGTCAATAATTTCCACGTGAGATGTTTCAACCTCACCATCACTAAGCTGTGGTTCATCTAGAAGACTATCTGAGTTGGCTTCAAACAGTCCAAGGTTAACTTTAATAGAAACAAGCATTTGTCATTTGTTAGTTTGGTGGGAGCCTTGGCGTGAATATTGCGTTCAGATGAGGCCGAACTGAGAGGAGTTTGTAGAAGAATTGAATACAGCCTCGGTACCACATAGGCCTTTCCACCAGGTTTCGCAGACGCCCATACCCCTTCTCCTTTACAAAGGCACTGAACTTCACAAGGTTGTCCATTACTTTGTCCAGACGGAGATGTTAAAAATCAAATTTTGTTAAATAACTTTTAATTCAAAAAAAAAAAAAATTCAATATTTCCAAAGTTTCCGAAAATTACCAGGTAAATTTCCAAAATTACCGGAAAGTTCCCCAGCCTTTGCAGCACTAGCGTATCCTTTATTTAAATTTTATCATTCGAGTGGCTAATTTGTTAACTTTAAGGGCTATGAAATTTTTATTTTTATATAGCATTAAATGGGAAACCGGAACGCGAGAACGCGAGAAAGCGAGAACGCGAGAAAGCGAGAAAGCGAGAAAGCGAGAACGCGAGGAAACTTTCATTTTCAGAAAAAAAAAAGTTCAATTACAAACACGAGAAAGCGAGAAAGCGAGAACGCGAGAATGCGAGAACGCGAGGAAAATGAAGGTCGAGAACGCGAGAATGCGAGGAAAAGCACTCTGTTATTAAAATTTACAAAGGCGAGAACGCGAGAACACGAGGGAAATTTTTCTCGCTTTGTCGCCCTCATTTTCTCGCGTTCTCGCCCTGTTTCCTCGTGTTGTCGCTTTCTCGCGTTCTCGTCCCTCGCTTTCTCGCGTTCTCGCTTTCTCGCGTTCTCGCTTTCTCGCGTTCTCGCCTCCTAATTTTCAAAGGCGAGAATGCGAGAACACGAGATGGCCGTATCCGGCTTCCATAATATTATAGACAATAGGTACAAGTACATAAGATACCATGATAAATGGGCGTGCCAAGCACGGGATAAAATAGCGTTGTTAGGTAAGGGGAATCAGTCAGAATCAGACCACAAATATAGACAATAATATTAGTCCGAATAACTACCAAATATTATAACACACGCCTTGAGGTATATCCAAGAACTTTCTGATTGATTACAGTCATATACAGACTTTCACAGCCAGAAATAAACACGTAAATAACCTCTGCCAAACTGATTTCAGTTCCTAAAAAGAGCATGGTGAATAGGTCTTTATTTAAGGATTGTCCGGAATTTAGCGACAAATATGATGGAATCCATATTAAGTATAATTTTCGTGACACCTCATCCTACTCAATATAGTCAGTAATATATACTGAACAGAAAGAAATGGCACATCTTTGTAATGCAAAGGTGCATGGTCCAAATTATGATTCCGCTTTGTATATTATGTGTTTTGATGAAATTCAACTGATAATATCAGTCCCAGAGACCCGCTATAAAACCAATCGACACCTATTAAGAATTCAGTTTGGTTCATTTTCACGGCAATCATGGCAACAAATTCCAAAACGTAACGTACACAAGTCATCGGACATTTTAAATTACGAAAATCGTCGCTGCTCATGCTTTCAACTGTAGTGTAAGAACCATTTGAAGAATTGGAATTTCACCAACAGCATTATTGGCTGTCCATGCTCTTCAGACCATTGGCAACCCATTAGTGACGACAGTGTTCGAAATCTTCTCGCCCCAAGAACCTGTCTGATCGTCGTCTATATAGCGGTCCAGTATTCAATCCTCAATGAAGCCAGTGTGAAAGCCGTACAAATAATTTGAGGAGCAGAAAGACATTGTCGGGTAAACTTTCAAAAACGATATAGGATGAGAGGTATCTACCCCCCTCCCCTTCTCCACGTCTCTCCCCCAGGTCATACAATGAATGTGTTTAACTCCAACACCGAGACGTATTAGAAACGGCACTGCAAAAAAAATCTATTAATAATAAAAGTTGGTAACAGCTGTAAGAGAATGAATACAGTCGAACTAGAAAGAACATCATAATTTTATCATTAAAGAAATTTAGTATTTAGAATTTAAGAGCAGGAATAACATAGCAGTCTTCGTGGTTGGTGTTGATCTCAGTGAATGGAAAGGGTTGTGACAGGGTCATTGGAAGTTGGGTAAGTTTATGGTATATCTATGGTATGTGTATCTTTCACCGTTGAACTATTAGCCAAAAAATCGATAAGTTTACAATGTATTAAACAGTCAATTTAGAGATATAATGCCTTATCGTTAAGAGTACTGAAAATGAAGAAATCAACTTTGAAAGTTTGGAGGAATGTAATTTACATAGTACATGTATACTTGCTTTAAAAACAAAACATGTTGTTAATGAATTGAAATGGATTTACTAGTCATCTACAGATAACGTCAGACTATCGGTGATATCTGTATGATAGGAAACATTGTAAACGACGATCACCAGAAATTTCGTTGTAGTAAAAAAAATTAATTCATAATTCACTTCGTCAAAACATGAAATGATCAAATCTAGGTCATAGTATGACTGCAGTCGGTTAAACTCTCACAACATCTTTGTTCTTCTTCCTCATTTGCTTTGTTGTACACAATCTAAGGTTAAGGTGATAAAAATGTATCAAAAACGATACTAATACAATAGTCGAAACAAAACAAGTATCAAGAAGCCTACCTTTAATATTCCAGTAATAAAAAATGACATACAGGTTAGTTTAACTTGTTTATGTGTTTATTTTTTTAATCGTTCCGAAATAGCGTCTGCATATTTGTATGTAGAGATATTTTTATTTGCACCAGGAGAACATTCATAACAAATACTTTCTTGCTCACGTTCTTGTAGTTCAGAAAGCTGAGAATCAAAAGAAGTTAATAATTGGAATAACCTTTCTTGGTGGATAACAGACGTATAATTTAGATTCAAGAAATTTAACGCAGCTAAAATGGCTTGTGGAATAATTTTAAAATCCATGAAAGATAGAATGTTCAGAGTTAAGGAACTACCGTCATACGAGTCATTAGAGAAAACTGGATTGAATAAAGTCTTGGGAGTGGTAGATCTGCTATCACTTGGTAAGTTGTGGCTTTAGACAATAAAAGATTTGTGCCATGTACTACTGCTTGAACAGAATATAGACTAGTGAAAAAGAGCTGTCTATAAAGTGTTTTGGGGTAAATGTCTTTCTAATCTGTTCCAAAGCAAAATTCCTTGAAATTACCTCAAGCAAGTCTTTGACCTCTTCTTATTTGCTTAACGAAATCGCCACAGGTACGTGTAGACAGGGTAGTGTATCATAGGTGCCTATATAAGTTCCCTGGATGATCCTTGCACAATCAGCTTCTTCCCGTTCAGTTATAATTTTACTCCATCGGGATATACAAATTTATCAAATCAGAGCCCTTTTAGTCTTGTTATTCGTTGTGTTTCTCTCCCGTAACTAGTTTAATTCTAGGCAAGTACATGTTTGGATGGCGAGATGGAAGTCAATGAGAGCAAAACTGCGCACTTTGCACTTCCGTCTAAACGGTTTATATTCCCCAAAATGGCTGAAAAACTGAATCGGGAGAGAAACAAAACTAGACTAAATGAGCTCCAAATGAAGTCAAAGACAAAATGCATAGAATCATTTATTACTGATATTTTATGCTGATAGTAAACGCGATGGGGAAAGAAAACAATCTCGAATGTCTTACCTTAACATTTAATATACATATCAGCCGATCGGCAAAAATCTCATATGCTGTTCTTCTGTATTTCGACATTTTTTTCCAAATGAAAACAATATAAATAAACGTTTATTAAGGAAATGAACCAAAATTTATATTTTACATGGGGATCATTCGTGGAACTCATAGGCACCTATCATAGACTATCCTGTCTACACGTACACGTGAAAATTACAGGTATTTTTGAAAGTACGTCCTTCAATGTCCCATGGAAATGTTAATGGCAAAAATACTGTATTAATATACTTTAT
This sequence comes from Nipponacmea schrenckii, assembly GCA_030562195.1. Classification (NCBI taxonomy): domain Eukaryota; kingdom Metazoa; phylum Mollusca; class Gastropoda; family Lottiidae; genus Nipponacmea; species Nipponacmea schrenckii. The sequence goes on from JAUJPP010000005.1 coordinate 33,613,866, forward strand.
CAAGATCAGTAAATGACGCTTGGAATTTATGAAGTAATTTTTAGCCAAAGGAGGCTTTGATTATTTTCGCATTTAACACTTGTCAAATGAAGAAATCTGTTATTAGGTTAATCTTGAATTCTCTTTTATCTATCTTTAGGTATAGGATCTACAATAGGCGTTGGTATCTACGTGATTGCTGGTCAGGTTGCTCGATTAGACAGTGGACCTTCCGTATTTATTTCTTTTCTTATAGCAGGAATAGCATCACTTTTTGCCGGTAAATATATCTCGATCATGAATTGGAAGATACCCTCAGTACAATATCATAACTATTTCAATTATCACTTCTAAAGACCAGGAAGTATATAGTTTCGAGGGTGCGTACAGTCATTGTAATTCCTTGATGCAAATCGATAAACGACTTCCTTCAAACTAAATTCCCATTTTTGTTGGTGTTTGCCATTCACTATATATATACATTTTAGGGATGTGTTATGCCGAGTTTGCTGCCAGAGTACCCCGCGCAGGCTCAGCTTATGTCTATAGTTACGTCACTGTCGGAGAGTTTATGGCTTTTATAATTGGCTGGACATTGGTTTTGGAGCATGCGATAGGTTTGTTTCTGAGTTGTGCAATCTATTCTTGATTCTTGATCCCGATTAACTTAAGGTGAATTTTAAACGGAAATATATGTCGCTATTCCCACCGCAGATAGCTATTTGACTGATATATGCTGCTTTACTCTTAGTCCGAAACTTGCTGACTCTATTCCCAGCCTCTGATAGCTATTTGAACAGATATTGCTTAGGGGAGTAAGAAAGACTTAGCCACAAATTAGGGGAATTTCCGCATCTTCGCGAGTGCGTGTTCTTTAAATACCTCGAATCCCCACCGAACCGTCCGAAACTTACTGACTCTATTCCCAGCCTCTGATGGCTATTTGAACAGATATTGCTTGGGGAGTAAGAAAGACTTAGCCACAAAATGGGTGAATTTCCGCATCTTCGAGTGCGTGTTTTTTAAATACCTCGAATCCACCGAACCCCAATATATTGGGGATATTTTGTTAGATTGATGTTGACCACAGGCGTGACATGAATGGTGTAGGGGATAATGTTGGTACAATTGAACCGTAAAAACATCCATATTTCCGAATATATCGAGGATTGGTGGATTCATAGTATTTTTAAAAAAAAAACACACACACTCGTGAAGGTGCGGACGATCCCCATTTTTTTTAGGTTAGTTTTTCTGACTATCCCAAGCCATATCTGTAAAAATAGCCATATCAGAGGCTGGAGATAGAGAAAGTTTCGGACTAATTTACTCCAACCTGGAATATGGGCAGGTTTTTCGGACTAGGTGAAATTGAGTTTATCCAGGACAGGAGGTAGACATTTCTTGTTAAATACGGCTTTGAAATCCTTGGCATTGAATTTTATTTGTATTTCATGTTTAATTTTTAATGTTATTATATTACTGCAAGAGAAATATTTTATCGTTATAATATAGGCAGCGCTGCTATCACCAGAGCAGGAAGTGTCTATATAGATTTTGCTACTGGCAATAAAATGTCACAGTTCTTCCTAACCTACATGCCTATTAACATTCACATATTTGCCAGCTATCCAGACCTTCTTGCCTTTTCTATTGATTTCGTTTTAACATGTAAGTTCTCCTTATGTCATTGATCCTAATGTGTTTGCCTATCCCTTAAAATTATTTTCTTTTGCATTTAGCAATATTTGGAGAATTTCTCGGATTCATAGCTTGATAATGCCTGTAAAAATTGAACTGCTACTGAAGTTTTCAGAAAAGCGCGATTCTCGCACAGGTCTGTCAGATCTGTTTCTAGAAATATCTGTTTTACTTATTAAATTTTATTCACCGTTCACTGTTTGTTATTTCAGTAATATTGATAATTGGTGTCAAGGAATCAAGTCGGTTTAATTGTATTTTTACCTTAATTAATCTATCAATGGTTTTTTTTACTATTGGCCTTTTTCTCTCCAAAGCCGACATAAAAAATTGGCAAACAGATGAAAGGGATGTAAGATTTCTTCATTCAATATTGGTTGTGAAAATAGGATGGGATGAAATCGTTTATAGTTGTTCTTTTCATTTTTTGTCAATTGAACTAAAAACTGTCAGACCCCTTCATTATTTATTAAGTTTTGGTTCTAGCTGTTAAATAATTCTATGAATAAGAACACCTCCTGTGGGAAGCATCTTATGGAGAAAAATGAATTTGTTAGCATAGTCTTTTCCGTTTTATTGTTTGATTCTTGACTCACACCGTAAAATGGAAATGTATTCGTTGTCTTTTTGTTAGATACCTAATTCAACAAATGCCGGAACTGGGGGCTTCTTTCCTTATGGCGTTGATGGGATGCTTACTGGAGCTGCCGTAACATTTTACACTTATGTGGGTTTTGATACCGTGGCAACAGCAGGTAGGCCTAAATTATATATAATTATATTGGTTTTTTTTACTCAGTTCAGTGTTTCAGCCTCGAGGAGGAATATTCTTTCGTTCCAGAAAGCTTGATCCTTAGTATTGATTTATTAGGAAATGTGTTATTTTCTTTTTTTTCAGGAGAAGAAACTAAAAACCCTAAGAGAGACGTACCCTTATCTATAATTCTGACTATAACAATAGTAGCTGTTATATATATTTTGATGTCTATGTCCCTAACACTTGTCACACCATATTATAAGTTAGATCCTGTTGTTTCTGTACCACTTATATTTGATAGTATGGGATGGCATATAGCAAAGTATTTTGTTTATGCTGGGGCTTTCTGTGGTCTTGCTACAAGGTATGCATAGTTTAAGGATTTAAGATAGACAGTGAGTCACTCTCGGAAAGTCTAGATGTGGCTATGTTAAACTACGAAGTATTAAAGTGATTATCGTAAGCAAATTATCGTTTGGTGTATACACAAATGTCTGGTTCTTCCTGGTTTATTTGGGAGTTCCTTATTACTCAAGACACCTTAAGGGGGTTGACAACCTTATCGTTCAAGGTGTATTTCAATCAAGAAACGTATAAAGTTTATATCCATTCTATCTGGCATTAAAAGAAACTCATCTAGTAAAAATTTTAGCTCAATCGCTTCAGTAGTTCGTCTGATATCCGTCCGTGAAGATAATCTACTTATAGAACAAAACGGGGTATTCCTCTATGTAGACGTACAATTTACGTTGTCAGTTGACATTTGTGATTACAACGTCATCGGCTAAATAAACATTCTCTACGTTTGCCGGTCAGTTATTGTTAATATCGGCACGCGAAGTAAGAGTTTGTGTATCGGGGGAATCCAGAAGTCACGTGATGTCCCATAAATCTTTACGTCACAGGTAAACATAGAAAATTTTATGATTGGTGGGTAGGGGTGTTTTGACATGTGCTAATCCATTGTTTTAGCACTCCAATTTTGTGGATATCGGTGCATATCGATGCCTAAAAGGTGCTTAAAGATTTCTACAGCATGAAAGACAATCTTTTAACAACATGGTCGTTACTTACGTAAGGTTTACATGTGTTTGCAAAATGTTGAAAAAAATGCCATTTTTCCAAAGCAAAAGCATATCTCGCTTACAATTTATCCGATTTTTACTAACTTTGGCTTCAGCTAAAGCTTACGATGTCCTCTATAACTTAACGTTGGCTTTTTTTTTTATAAAATGAATAGTTTTTTAAAATTTCAATTTTTCGTAAATGCACTCGCAAAATTTTGATTTCTATCAATATCTTCAAAATAAAACAAAATTTTCCAAAAAGCCAACGTAATTTTGTAGAGATACATGTAGACTTGCGTTGTGCAAAATTTCAACCTTCTCTATTAATTAGCCTAGTAGATATGCTAATTTTAAGGGAATAATTGACGTTTTTTTCGTTCATCTTTCATAACCTATTTCTTAAAGTTGAAATGTCATAAAGAAATAAATTTTATACTTTTGGATAGCTGAAAGTCCCCTCTTTCCATTGATATTTAAATATTTCAGATAGGTGGAAAAGAAGTGGTTGAAATCGTCTATTTTTTGTACATAGGTTTAGGGTTGTCAACCCCCTTAAGAAGAAAGTTCATTCAGGTTCTATTAAATATTTATCTGGAAATTATAAGTTAGGTTACATTCTGATTTTCCACACAAAATTCATGTAGAAAAAAGCCATATGACGGTTGAAGACTGTGGGTAAAATATAGCCAAACTAGGCGGTACGAATAATACAGATAATTAATTTTGTAATATTGCAGTCTTGTTGGAGCGTTGTTTCCATTACCAAGAATATTATATGCTATGGGTTTGGATGGTGTTTTATTTCCTTTCTTGGCCACTATAAGTGAACGTTTTAAGACTCCGGCTATTGCTACCTTATTTAGTGGTACTCTGACAGGTAATTTAAAGTTTCTTTATATCTTTATTGTTTTTGTGTACATGTAATTCGGTATAACTGAATAAATTACAAATTTTAAAATGTCCCACAGTTATATTTATAGCAGAATTTCGGTCTTATGGGATTCGAACTTGTTCTGTTTAAATATTTAACAACATTTTAACAGGATGTATATACAATCCATACTTCCATCAACAGATAATGTGCACAAAAGTATATAAGGTTCTTGTAGTAACTATGATGTAGAATAACAAACAAACAATATTAACATCAATGTAAGTTTTTGTAAAACAGGACTGATAGCCATGATGTTTAGTGTAGAAGAATTGATAAGTATGTACAGCATAGGAACTTTACAATCGTATGCCTTGGTTTCTGTTTGTGTTGTTATTTTAAGGTCAGTTAAAAGCTAAATTTTCCAAAAGCTGTTTACTTTCCTTCAGAATTATGAATGGTCAATGCGGGTGAAACTGTGCTAAATAAAACAGAAAAATCGCCAAGTAGTTTGGATTGGTTAATTTTTATACGCCCACATGAATATGTGGACGTATATTGTCGTCGCCCCTGTCCGCCGGTCTGTCGGTCCGTCGGTCCGTCAACAAATGTTGTAGACACTATAGAATCTACAATTTTACATGAATTTTAATGAAACTTGGTTTGGGCATTGGGATTGATAAGACGACGGTCAAGTTCGAATTTGAAGATTTTTCGATGAACGGTTTTTTAGTTATTGCCCTTGACTTAGTTACATCACTTTAAAATTTATGGCTGATGCAATAGAGGCTACAATTTTGCATGAGCAATGGAATTGATAAGACGGTGGTGAAGTTCGAATTTGATGATTTTTCTATAAACAATTTACGAGTTATTGCCCTTGTCTAAGTAAAATTGTGTAAAAATTTAATTGTGGGTTCAATAGGAGATACAATCTTCAATGGATTTTGATGAAACATTTAATGAGTACTGAAATTGATAAGACGGTAGTCGAATTTTCGATGATCGTTTAATGAGTCATTGCCTTTGATAATTGTATCAAAATTTTATTGTGGGTGCAATAGAGACTACAATTTTCAATGGATTTTTTAATGAAACTTGGTATGAGCATTGGAATTGATAAGGCTTGGGTGAAGTTCGAATATGACGATTTTTCGATGAACATTTTATAAGTAATTGCCCTTGACTAAATAAAATTGTGTAAGAATTTTATTGTGGATGCAATAGAAGCTACAATTTTCAATGGATTTTGATGAAACCTGGTTTGAGTATTGGAATTGATAAGATCGCGGCCAACTTCAAATTTGACAATTTTTTGATGAACAGTTTTTGAGTTATCGCCCTTGATTTAGTAAAATCTTGTCAAAATTTATTGTTGCTGCAAAAAACCTACAATTTTCAAAGGATTTTGATGAAACTTGGTGTGAGCATTGGAAGTGATTGGACCTCACTCAAGTTTGAATTTGACAAAATTTTTCAATGAACGATTTTGAGTTATTGCCCTTGACTTAGTAAAATCTTGTTAAAATTTTATTGTTGATGCAATAAAACCTCTAATTTTCAAATGATTTTGATGAAACTTGGTGTGAGTATTGGAAGTGATTAGACCTCAGTCAAGTTTGTATTTGACAAAAGTTTTCAATGAACGATTTTGAGTTATCGCCCTTGACTGAGTAAAATTGCCTCATTAATATTTTGTGGGTGCAAAAGAAGCTACAATTTTTAAATTGAAATAGATAAGATGGTAGTCAAGTTTGAATTTGACGATTTTCCAAGAATGTTTTTTTAGTTTTTGCCATTGACTTAGAAAATTGTATCAAAATGGTATTGTGGGTGCATAGAAGCTAAAGGTTTCAAAGGATTTTGTTGAAATTAGGTGCAAGCAACGTCATTGAAAAAATATTGAATGAATGTTTTTTGAGTTTTGCTCAATTTATTATTGAAATTCAATGCTGCCAGTGGGCGTATGTTACCTTGCCTGGCTAGCTATCTTTATTATCAAAAGCCACTTTGACTGTTGGAAATTGAAAAATTAAACTTCTGCCACTTTCCAGGCAAAATATCCCAAATTGCAAACTGAATGAAATTGCCAGTTCACAAAATAGTAGAAAGTGAATTTTCGTTTTAATATGTTTCTCTATCGATTGTCTATTTGTTTATGCAGGTATCGGCAACAGAAAACAGACGACACATTAATGAATGAGCGATTTCGTTTTAAATTATTATTCATGTCCGAGAATACTACGCCGACAGCTGTGACAGAGAAGATAGTGAAGATAGTTATTACATTATTGTGTCTGTATCAATATTAATGTTAATAATAATTATTAATAGTAATACTCATATACATCGAATACAAAACAACTATTCAATTGGACCTGACATAACTTGATTTTTCCATTTTCTGATGCAAGGTTTCTATGCTGGATAATTTCATACACTTTGCTAACGAACCCAAAATAGAGCCATATTTAGTCACTTTGACGTTTATGTAAGTTAAACCAACACATGATTATTTAATTCGTTAATGAATTCTGAAATTCAATACAGCACCGCAGGTTTATCTGTGCTATATGATATGAACAGAGCCCATATTAAAGGGATAATAGGTCTTATAACGAACATAAAATTTGAAAATTTTAAAATTGGACAAAAAGAGCTTTATTCATCATTAAATATACCTGCTGCTATAAATAATATAAAACAATAAATAAATATCTAAAATACTAAGTAGTTATAAATAAAGATGCATTTGATTATTTAAAAACGCTTAATAACTTAATTAAGCGTTTTAAAAATGACTTTTGTGAGTTTTTAAGATTTAAAGGAATGCTTTTACTTTATGACACCAGGTATGACACTGATGAATAAAATATACTCATATTGACCATTTTTGAGAATTAAAGGGATAATAGGCGTTAGAATACACTCGTCCTACGGCTTATATTTGTGTTTCATATTGACTATTAGTTAAATAAGTATGCATCCTACACTTTACCAAATTTTAAAAAGCCACAATAAAAATAAATTCGGAATTTAAAAAAAAAGTGAGCCAGCGACAATTCCATTCAGTTTGAGAATAAAAGCGTCTGGTAAATCAACGCTAAAACATCATTGTGGAATTCAACAGTAGGGGTCAAGGACGCGTGAAAACCCGCATGTTAGAGTTACTTCCCTTTATATTTACACGATTTGAAAATCGCTTGATGGATGGCTCAAGCGTTTTATGATTAACTACTTTATTTTGGGGATTTATCGGATTTATGAGGGATTTCGATGTATAGGTAAGTCCACTGATGGATATATACTGTTATTGTCCAAATTTGAGTGAACTTAATTTTTTATGTTCGTTCTAACGCCTATTATCCCTTTAAAATTGTATGTTCATGCGAGACACAGTATACCTTTACTACTATGCCCTTGCTTTTCTTTGTGAATGCATATTTATTTATCAAGATGTTTTTATAGGTTTGATTGCAATATTATTAACAGTGGTTATGAGAGTCATTGGTTGGGGTTTATTATCAGCGTGGTATGGTATATGTACTATTACCTTGTGTTGTATTGGCATATTTTTCTGTATTCTAATTACCTCAAGACAACCCCAGAATGATATTACTAAAGACAGATTCCAGGTCAGTGTCTAGATTCTTAAAGTTTTTCTTGTATATTTTGTTTCATATTTATTTCATTTCAATAGAAAAATACATTTATATAGGCCCTATTCTTATTAAGGTTTTTTTTCGTAACTGGCGTTTCTAAGAGCTTTGGTCATCACATTTAAAATTTCTGAAGTGCCTTTTGAGATGTGAGCACCCTTTGACAGTTCTGTGCTGTGGAAACTGAAACTTGACCCCAAAACGTGGGGACCTTTATTTACATTCTTCTCAATACAAGATATGGTCTGCATTATTAAATCCAATGGTACCATACAAAATATAAATAAAAGTTTCTTTTTCCAGGTACCCTTGCTGCCATGGATACCCTGTATCAGTGTGTTTATTAATATTTATCTAATGACAAAGTTGTCCACTGCTACCTGGATACGATTTGCAATATGGATGACCGTGGGTAAATACATGAACAATACTTTTTCATTGATTTATCATAATTCGATTTACCGAGTTTGTGTAACCTATCTTGTGATTATCGTTATAAGTTTAGCACATCGAAAATTTAATTCGATTCTATTGTGTACATGTCATTATTTAAAATTTAAATTAAATGTCATTACAGGTTTTGTGTTGTATTTTGGATATGGCCTGTATAAAGGTATTAAGAATGATAATGGCGATGATAAAGGGTATGATGATAACGAAGATATATTATTAATTAATAAATGTGATAATAAATAATGTTTAAGTTTCAAATGTTTTATTTGTGTACTTCCTCATGGAATTGTGGACGCATGTTGCTGTCGCGTCTGTCCGTCCGTCCGTCCACATTTCTTATAAGTGAGCCAGAGGCTGCAGTTTAAATTCGATCTTGATGAGACTTGGAGGCATGTATATAATGATGATATTGGTCAATTTCGAATTTGGTAGTGGTCGTATTAACGGTTTTGATATAATTGTCCTTAGCGAAGTAAAAACGTGTCACATTTAGCTTGCACGCTCTATAGAGGTTGCAGTTTTTATCTTATCATGATGAAAAATGCGCATTGATGAGATCTTGACCAATGAATGGTTTTGGAGTTATTGCCTTTGACTTATGAAGATAGCTTTCCAGGCAAGGTAATATACGCCCATTGGCAGAATTGAAATTGGAGAAAAAAAACTTGACAGTACAGTAACAATCATCGTAATAAAATATTCAACCTTCAGTTTTATTACTAAGTTTCATTACAATCTGTCCAGAATTATACCTTCTAACAAGGCAATAACTCATTAAATATCATTCGATATTATAAATTTTCAATAGGGTTCACACTTGGTGATAATTAACAATTTCAGCCAGTGTAGTCAATATTCGTAAATGTTTGTGCATTTTAGTGTGTTTACGATCCCAACAAAGAACAGGGGCAATATCTCATTAATTATATTTCGAATTTTTTTTATTTTCAATAGGTTCATCCTTGGATGACAATAAAGAAAATCAGCAAGTTTCTCCAGGGAGCCACGGTGGCTCAATTAGACGCTTGCTCGCTAATCTGAGGATCCAGGGTTCGATCCCGGGTCCAGATAAACTTTCGGATTTTTCAGCCAAGTTTCCCTTTGTCAGTGATGCAGGTTGTAGGGACTGACGTCATTCGGATGGAAGACATTAAACCTAGCCCCCGCTTACTAAAGGCTTTGCACGTTAAAGATCCCTCGACAGTTGGAAATCGCTAAAAGAGTATACTTATACCGCTGTCCTGAAATAATTCCCTCATTGCATGGCGTTGTCCGTCTTCATAAGCCCATAAGGTGCAAAAGAGTAGTACGTTAAATTCCATTTATTTCATTTCAGCAAAATCAGTCCAGAATTGTGTCTTCTAAAGTGTTTACAAGCTTAAAATTGAATGCGTTTTCAAAAACAAGGGCAATACTACAAATACTAAATATATTTCGATTTATCTGAATTTCAAAGGGGTTTATCCGTGGGTGATAACATACTCATGCTAAGTTTCACCAAAATCCATGAAGAATGGTGATTTCTACAGTGTTTATGAGGTAAAATTGAACGAAATTTTCAAGAAGGGCAATGACTATTAAATATTTTTTTGTTTTCGCTGATTGGGATCATCACTCACCTTCACACAGAGTTCAACAAAATCCGTCAAGAATCGAAACATTGAAGAGCGTTAACGAACATTTAAAGAACAAGGGCAACTCATACTAAACATTTTTCGATTTCGCTGATTTTCAATAGGGTTCATTCTTGAGTCGGTAATGCACGTGACAAATGTGGTAGTATAAAAAACGTTTCAAATTTGGCATGTAGGTACGATTGAGGCAATGATCATGGCGACACTTATAATGATATGATTATTATCTTGTTGATAATCGAGTAAGCCAAATTGAAGCTTGATGAAACTACAAATTTATTATGAATATCTTAAATTGGAGAAAATCCTTATTTTTGTCACAAAAATGCATAAGCTATAAGAAACATTCACCCTTAGAGAAACTACATTTAGGCATACAACAATTCAATGATTTGAGCTCAAATCAGAAAATATTAACACATAAATTACATATACATAAACTATACAAATATAAAAAAATATTGGCTCGTATGCACCAAATCCTATCAAATTAAGGAGAATAGAATCATTTTAAACCTTAAATAGATTTAGTTAAATTTATTTAAAGATAATTCTATTTTTTGTATGACCAACTAACAATTAACTAAATATATTCATCTTGACCGTAATTGAAATTTTAATTTCCATTCGAACCACACACTCTATAATCTATAATATATATCAAAGGAAGTGTCTGTGTGTGTATGGTCGCCATAGCTCAAAGACGGAGGCAGGCAGGAAGGAGATGCTGTGCATGCACAAATATGCAAGGATGTGCACCTGAGTCTTTGTTTTGGCATTCGTTGTTTACATTGTCAGTAAACAGTAAACACAGTAAACAAGCCTTCCAGAAATGTGAAGAACATTCTAGAGCCAATATAAGGGAGTGACCATAACTGAGAGACGGCGAGACTGTGGATGCATATTCCTGGAAATGCAAAGATGTGCACCTGTGTCTTTGTTTACGCATTCGTTGTTTACTTTGTCAAAAAACACTGAAGACTGCCGAGTGAAACGGCATACTTTTCTTTTATTTACTTTGGCTATTAATAGATTTATCAACGGTTATCAAGTACGTGGAAGCCGATGACAAATTGTTTTTGGATAACCATGTCTACAATTTAAACCAATAGAATGCCTCTCAAATATTCGGCGCCGATATTTTTAACTTTTAAGTACTGAATGTTTTTTCACAACTATGGTGGCCTACCCCGCTATCATTCAAGGAATTAAGTAATACTTTAAAAGTTTACGAGAAAAAGTATGTTAAAAGACATTTAAATTTAATTCTAAATGAAATTTTATTCATAAAAAAAGATAAAAGTAAAAATAAATCTGAATCAAAATGAAAGTAACTTAAAAATAAATTAAAAACGAATTTCCCCAAAAACAAAATGAAAAACAAAACTAAACTAAGATGAAAATAAAAATACAATTAAAATGAATTAATAAAAAAATGGAAGTGAAAAAAAAAAAAATTAAATTAAAGGGATAATAGTCGTTAGAATACACTCGTCCTACGGCTTATATTTGTGTTTATTATTGACTATTAGTTAAATAAGTATGCATCCCACACTTTACCAAATTTTAAAAAGACACAATAAAAATATATTCGGAATTTTAAAAAAAAGTGAGTCAGCGACGATTCCATTCAGTTTGAGAATAAAAGAGTCTGGTAAATCAACGCTAAAACATCATTGTGGAATTCAACGGTAGGGTCAAGGACGCGTGAAAACCTACATGTTAGAGTTACTTCCCTTTATATTTACACGATTTGAAAATCGCTTGATGGATGGCTCAAGCGTTTTATGATTAACTACTTTATTTTGGGGATTTATCGGATCTTAGAGGGATTTTGATGTATAGGTAAGTCCACTGATGGATATGTACTGTTATTGTCCAAATTTGAGTGAACTTAATTTTTTATGTCCGTTCTAACGCCTATTATCCCTTTAAAACAAAAGTAAAGAGAAAGCAAAGTTAAAAAAAGTGTAGAGCCTTTAGCTATCATAGTATACCACAATGCATTGCACTCAGGTCGAATTATCTTCTTGGGATGGGCGATTTGTCCATATATGACTGCTAAATAGCTGTAGTGGAAAACTGCTTTGGCTGAAAATATGGATTTCAAATAGTGGTCCAAAACTAATAGGAGCCTTTTATGCTAAAATTGTAAATTGATGACAGAAAGATTTTTGGCCTCATGATAAATTATCAGTTGAGATATTACACTGATTTGAGATGATACGATGTTATTTAGAAAGTTGTGTATTACAATATTTTCGTTATTGGGATGACACTTACTTGGTATAGCACAAGGTTCTAGTGCTGAAAATTGGCCGAACAGGTCAGTTGGCCGAGTGGTCTAGACGGTTGACATTGCTGGCGATTAGGTGCCGGACTCTGAGATCGCTGGTTCAAAACCCGTTCGGGTCTCAGCCAATTTTCAGCACTAGAATATATTATGCTATGCCAAGTAAGTGTTATCCCAATAACGAAAATATTGTTATTACACTGATTTGACTGTATCGATTGAATTGGTTAATGATGCTGTTGCTGATGAAGCAAATGGATTAGGGGCTCTGCTTTGTTATAGGGGTATGTACAAATAAATAAGGCAAAAACATCAATTAAGGGTGCCCGAAGATTTAGCTTATGCTGCAATGTCTGAAATAGACCCTGTTAGATTGGAAAATCTTGCAGTTATTGTCACCGCACTTACTGATAACCTTGTGATCATATTAATGTTGACAATTTATTTTGGAAGTAAAAAGATAACTTTGTGACCAAATTACTGATAATTTATCTTGAGGCCAAATTACTGTTATTAACTTGCGACCATATACTGATACTAATTTGCCTTGTGACTGTTACTAACTTAACTTGTGACGAAATTAAACTTATTGAAACATTACTGTAATTAATTAAACACTTGTAACCCCATTTCTATCATCAATTGACAATTTTAGCAAAAAAGGCTCCTATTAGTTTTGGACCACTATTTGATGTCCATATTTTCAGCCAAGCAGTTTTCCACTACAGCTATTTAGCAGTCATATATGGCTAAAGAAAAAGCATCCTTCACCGATTCAATCGATACAGTCAAATCAGTGTAATATATCAAAGAATCTCAACCGACGGTCGAGCGTAGGAATGATCCATCTATATTGGCTATAATCTCTTTTGAGAAAATCAATCATTTTATTCCTTTGAATGTCTTGACAAACGCAATTATCATCCATTGCTTTTGAAATAAGCAGTCATTTTATGTAAATAAAACAAAGTGTAGTTTCCCTTATAGACAAATCGCCCATCTAAAGAAGATAAATCGACCTGAGTGCAATGCATTGTGGTATACTATGATAGCTGTAGGCTCTACACTTTTTAAACTTTGCTTTCTGTTTACTTTCGTTTTAAATTTAATTTTTTTTAATTTCCATTTTTTTATGAATTCATTTTAATTGTATTTTTATTTTGATCTACATTAAGTTTTGTTTTTCATTTGTTTTCAGGGGAAATTCGTTTTTAATTTATTTTAAAGTTACTTTCATTTTGATTTAGATTTATTTTTATATTTATCTTTTTTTATGAATAAAATTTCATTTAGAATTACATTTAAATGTCTTTTAACATACTTTTTCTCGTAAACTTTTAAAGTATTACTTAATTCCTTGAATGATAGCTGTAGGCCACCACTATAACCAACTACTCATGCATTGAATTAAAAATATTTCATGCCCACATTTCTTTTATTCAATTGCCATTGATTGAAATGGGTTATGTACGTGAAGGCCGATGACAAATTGTTTTTGGATAACCATGTCTACGGGGTGTCTATAAGACGAAGACCCACTCTACTATAAAACGAAGACCCAACTATAACACGATGACCCACTCTACTATAAAACGAAGACCCAACTATAAAACGAAGACCCACTCTACTATAAAACGAAGACCCACTCTACTATAAAACGAAGACCCAACTATAAAACGAAGACCCACTCTACTATAAAACGAAGACCCAACTATTAAACGAAGACCCACTCTACTATAAAACGAAGACCCAACTGTAAAACGAAGACCCACTATACTATAAAACGAAGACCCAACTATAACTATTTGATACAAGATTTAAAGTGATACATTACTTAGGATTGCTGTATTTTTATGATTATGATTATGTCGATTAGACCTTTTCTTTCTAGATGCCACCTGTGTAGTACAGAATACAATTGAAGTGAAATCAGGACAAAGGGTTCAGAAAATGTTAAATAGAGCTAGTCATTTTGGCATAAATGAAGTATAAACAAATTTCCCTTCAATGTCAGGACTTCAAAAAGAATTAGTCTTGGTATCTGATTTAATTGGGTGTGTGGTCAGCACAGAAAAGTGCAGTAAAAGTCTGTTTCTGCTTTTCAATCACAGATATTCTTTCTTTCCTTTTGATATGTGATCAGGTTATCCACATTAACCTTCACTTCAAAGGCTGTTCCTGTTGGGATAAAGTAAAGATTGGTTGGTCTCTTGGTTTTAGGCTGTGATGAAACCTATATTGGTGAGACATCCAGACCCATTTCAGTTTTTTTTTTAATACAATACTTTATTCAGTTATCTATACAATTTTACAAATTTAAGAGTGGGAGTCTGAAAACAAGCTAAGCTTATTTTTATTCATTTCCCAGTATAAATTCAATTTACAATATATATACATAACATACAATTTATGTATAAACAAATATGTGAAAAAGAAATCAGCTGTGCCTAAGGTTCTCTTTTAATATATATTTCTGTGTTGCTCTACATTTCATACCATTAGCACTATCATATCAATCAATGAAATATAATTATGTTATTATTGTATATAATAAGTAGATAGGTATATATATAGATGGCGATGGCTTAGATAAGTGGATAGATGAGTAGATAGATAGATGAATAGATAGATGGATATAGATAGATAGATAGATAGATAGATAGAAGATAGATTTGGTGTAGAGGCCCGAGATCATCATTTTATCAGCTTGAATCGTTTTGTCAGAGATATATAGGCGTGTACCGTCTCTGTGACAAGCTTGTTCGTTTCGTCGCTCAGATCTGTGCTACCATATAGCAAGAGTTGTATGTCTATTATGAAAGTTGGTAATGTGTTGATAGTTGTGGCTCTCTCTTGATAGTAACGAGGGCACACCAGCAGATAATGGTAAGAATCTTCCAAAGGATGACCACATAAACTTGGGTTGTCGGAGATGTGCATGGAAAACTTGTGGAAATTAAGTTCGCTTTTTAAGTGGCGTAGTCTACAGTGGATGATTTGCAATTGTCTTTGGCCAAGGTAAGATTGAAAAGGAACAATAGGGTCAGAAAATTTGAGTTTATTCTTAAAGGTGCTAATGTTTACTGGATTTTTTACACTGTCGGGGAGTGCATTCCATTCTTCGATTGTCGATGGTAGAAAAGATTTCTTGTAAGCCTCAGTCTGGCATGGAATTGATCGAAGTTTGTCTGGTTCACGAACAGGATATGGATTTACACTTCCAATAGATGGGGGTACTAATAAATATAGATAGGATGGGACTAATTTGTGGAACATTTTGTAAAAAAGTACTAGCTGATGACGAAGTCTTCGTGTCTTTAGTGATGTGAAACCGGTTTCGGAGTAAAGAACTTCATGTGACGTTCCCCTGACCAAGCCTGATATTGTTCTCAATGCGTCGAGATGAAGGTTTTCGAGAAGATCGGTTTCCTGGACTGAGCAATTGTTCCATACAACATCCCCATAGTCAAAATTAGGCAAGATACAGGATTTGTAGATAGTTTCTAATGATTTTCGAGAAAGCCTATACTTCAAACTTCTAAAGCTGTCGATGTATTTGGAGAGTTTCAGAATCAATGAATGAATGTGCGAAGACCATTTGCACGTGGGATGAAAAATTAATCCTAAATGTTTATGAGAGTCTGCGTCCAATAAATACGTGTGTTCGAATTTTAAGGTGAATGAAGAAGGGGCTTGTTTTCTCGAGAATGTCAAAGTTTTGGTTTTGGCAGTGTTGAATGATACCTTCCAAGTGTCTGCCCACGCAGTAATTTTTCGTTTTCCATGACTGATTTACAACTGTCAGAGTCAACTAAACCATGAAGAGTGATGTGTCATCTGCGAAAAGTTGAATATTTGAATTTATATCGTGGACAATATCATTTATGTATACGAGAAACAACAGTGGACCTAGAACGGAACCTTGTGGTACACCGGAAGTGACATTTAACTTGGACGATCTTTCATTTGAAACTTGTACATATTGACATCTGTTTGAAATGTAGCTTTGTATGAGGCTCAGAAAATTTCCTCGAATACCTATCGCAATTAACTTAGTTAAAAGCCCAGAATGCCATACTTGGTCGAAAGCTTTTTGTATGTCGCAAAATATGGACTTTACTTCATTACCTTCATCCAAAGCTTTCTGAATGTAGTCGTAATAGTATGTGAGCTGGTAGATTGCAGAATCATTTGGTCGAAATCCTGACTGAAAAGACGTTAATATATTACATGTGTGAATGAAATTATAGAGGTTTTTGTAAATGCATTTTTCAAAAACCTTGCCTATTGTACATAATAGCGAAATGGGCCTGTAGTTTTTGCAGTCACTGGAATCTCCAGATTTAAACAAGGGAATAACCTTTGCAAGCTTCCAAACATCGGGAAAGACTGACAATGATTGGAAGATGTTGAAGAGTTTGCAAAGTGGGTATGACAATGAAGATTTACATGTCTTGAGAATTTTGCTGCCTATTTCATCCGGACCTGTAGCTTTTGAAGGATCAAGGCCACTGAGTATATCTGAGACTTCAGACTGGTTGTATGTTGGTTGTTCGATCTCAACATCATTGAAGTAGTCTAGAATTTATGATGTTTTGGCTTGTGAAAAATTTATTGAAAAGATTTGCTTTTTCGGGGTTTCCATACAGTACTTGTTCACCAGAATTTAAGGGGGGGGGGATATCGCATGTATGTTTATTCTTACTAATATTGTATGATTTGACAAGCTTCCACCAATTCGAGTGCTGGAAGTTTCCATCGCTATCTAAGTTGTCATAATACTCACCCTTGATACGTCTTACCTCATTTGTAACGTGGTTGCGAAAGTTTCTGAAAGTTTGCCAATCCTCAGGTCCATTCCATTTCTTTGCGGTGTTATGAAGTCTGTTTCGTTTGCGAATTATCCTTCGAAGATAACCCATTTCAGTCAGAATTAAAGAACACCAAGCAGCAGTCAACAAACGAGAAGAAAACAAGTCAGCTATAGCAGAACACTTAGCCAAAAAACCAGGACATCACATCGAATGGAATAAAACTGATATATTAGCTAACAATCTCCCAGAATGGAAGTCCAGAGTTCTCCGCGAAGCTTTAGAAATACAGAAAGTTAAGCCTCAATTGAATAGGGATACTGGTCATTTTTTTTACCAAACATTTGGGCCAACTTATTCGATACCTAACATCTAAGGTTGGTTTTATATTCATCCTTGAATATTGTTATAATACTACTGACTATTGTTATTTCAATGTTATTCATATTCATCAGTGCTCTGTTGTTTTAATATTACTCCTATGTTTCAGTGCTCTAATTACCTCATGTTATCTACATGTAGTTAGTTATCTAATTGGCTTGCTTTCATTTGTTACCTTTGTTGTTATGTACTCATCTTAATCTTTTCTTGGTCATTGTTAATCGTTTTCTTTTGTACCCCTTTAATATCTTCAATGTATCTCATATATATTGTCACTGTTTTATATTGTTAATCATTTTACTTGATAACGTTACCTGTATATGTTCCGAAACGTATGTAATAAATTCAGAGGTAGTACATCCATATATTGTCCGTTCTTAATGTAGTAATCCTACTTCTATATACCTTATAAAGAATATGTAAATAGTGTTCAGAAGTACTAGAAATACACAAAAATCACATAATTCCTTCAAATATATATCAAACTAGGAATTTTACTTTCTTTTTCTATATATGTCTTTTCTATATATTAGGTCTTGAATATATGAAAATAGTCTTTAAAAGTACTAGAAATGTACACAAGTCGCATATTCCCTTCAAATATATCTTAAATAAGAAATTCCCTTCCTATTTCTATGAATATCTTTTCTATATTGCGTAGTCTCGCTAATATTTGACAAATATTATGATCTTCAAATGGGGATAATTAATGATGCACATAATAGATTTGAAGGCTCAAATATCAATGGTGAGTCGTGAACACTTGTTCTGAATAGCTGAGCTACAAAAAATCCCGTTTCTGAGACTTACCTAAATCAACCCATGAAAATGGAGATGGTTTCTCTTTAATTAGTATTACCGGTAGTGTCTTTAGCTCTGTGTGCATATTTCCTTTTTAGGCTAAACACTAAGATAAATCGTTAATAGATACTTTATAAGATGTTCCTGATATAACACAGGTGATTGTTATATATGATATTTCATTACCGTATTGTATTAACTACTTTGCAAAAACATAATAACATGCGATAGCCAGGAAATTTGGCAAATAGAAGATTTGCCCCACCCATTCAAATCCTGGAGGAAACGCTGCGTAGAAAATGCAATTTGTAATTTTCGAATACATGAATTTGACTTCCACTCTTATTCGGTTTGTATCTGTTATTGTGTTGATAATCATACACATACAGTGTACGTTAAGTTTCAGTGGTCTACGCTAGATAATAGCTGGGGAATACAATTGCCAAATCCCCCTTAATGAATTAGTGTCCAGCGGGCAAGAACTTTTCTAAAGTGTCCCTTTACTGATACCCAGTAAAAGAACACAACAAGAAACATATCCTTACATAACCATGACCAAACTTTACCTGTAGGCTACGTATTATGTGACTGTGTACTGGTACCAGAAAATCTGTGTGTATCCCCACACTTCTGTCTATAGGTCACCTGAATTAATGCCTGAAGCCCTTCAATGTGCAGGCCTAATCTTAAACTTTTGGCCAATGGAATGTATGGAAGAAAGACGGCGCACCGTGCGAAAAGGTCCCCAAATTAAGACTTGGAGAAAAGTATAATAAATAAGCTGTCCTCAAATTCATGTACATGATTCATGATAATCCGATAATCCGGAAACCCCGCACACTTTTAAGGCCCTACTGGGAACGAAATATTTGTCATGTACATTGCTCATTGATCCGGTTATTCGGATTCTGGTTCCGCACGGTCGTGATTGGGAACTAATTATTAATTTATATAGTAATTAGTATTCATCAATCCGACGCGTGTCACTTTGCCATTTAAAGTAGGCCTACTTCATACTGGCTTCCGCATTAGCGGTTTTTGTCGTCGTATTGATAGGCCTAATGATCATTTATGTAGGTCTTAAGGGTCGTCCATCACGCTTGTCTTCATTACGGCTATCATCAATATTTGTGTTATATTTATTCCATCATATAATTTTCGTTTTTGCCAAAACATACCTTAGTTCGAGGTGACAAAATGCCGAGATGAATGACTACAAAAGTAATGTTACAGTTCGCAGAATCCAAGGCTATACTAGCCGATAAATCATTAAAATAGGGTGTCTGTGATCGGTTATTCAACCGGTTTATACAGAGGATTTGAAATATACAGCTTCATAATGGCATAGAACTGGTTATGATTATAGGCAGTGAGAATATATTTAGCCTATCGTTTTGTTTAGCCTAAAACCAAGAGACCAAGAGACCAACCAATCTTTACTGTATCCCAACAGGATCAGCCTTTGAAGTGAAGGTTAATGTGGATAACCTGATCACATATCAAAAGGAAAGAAAGAATATCTGTACTTGAAAAGCAGAAACAGACTTTTACTGCACTTTTCTGTAAACAAAAAAGACAAACAAATGTTAACGCTGACCACACACCCAATTAAATCAGATACCAAGACTAATTCTTTTTGAAGTCCTGACATTGAAGGAAAATTTGTTTATACTTCATTTTATGCCAAAATGACTAGCTCTATTTAACATTTTCTAAACCCTTTGTCCCGATTTCACTTCAATTGTATTCTGTATTACACAGGTGGCATCTAGAAAGAAAAGGTCTAATCGACATAATCATAATCAGAAAAATACAGCAATCCTAAGTAATGTATCACTTTAAATCTTGTATCAGATAGTTATAGTTGGGTCTGCGTTTTATGGTATAGTGGGTCTTCGTTTTACAGTTGGGTCTTCGTTTTATAGTAGAGTGGGTCTTCGTTTTATAGTTGGGTCTTCGTTTTATAGAGGTCTTCCACCTTCGGTCTACGACACCAGTAGGGAAAACGAAAAACGTAGTCTACCCTGAAGTCCTTCAAGACTGATCAGTCAAGGGGCATCCAATGCAGCTGTATAACCAATATCAATCAGCCTTCCAAACTATTGAGCTTTTTGTGTGTATATGTCTGTGGTTTGTGTTCGTGGGTGTGAAAGTCAAGACATTCAGGGACTGAATAAATAACCGGCGAATCCGGGAATAAGCGCTAGTCTATAATATGACAAAAGAGTCTAAAGATTGGTCACTAAGACAGATTTCTTTTATACATTGTTGTTGTGTGATCGGGTGATTCTAAAAAAAAGTGCCGTTTGTTTGACGTATATCATTTGGAAATCGAATTGCTGCGGGGGTAGCACGCAAGCTAAGTTAGCTAACTTATACTCCTGTATGCAAGAGTGAAAATCAGTAGCGAATTTCATTTACTAATATATATATTTCTTTATTTCCTCCAATGATGAAGATTTACAAGAAAGTATAGAAAGTAGCAATACATAATGAGATCAATTTAGAGATTTACAATATAAATGTATACACGTTAATTACAAATGCAATTCTATTTAAACATTTCGGTTAACCTTTACAAGTAAGATTTTACTGGAAGTGGGGGGGGGGGATGTTAGATGTCTAACTAAGAGATAAATGTATTTAACAAGACATTTTTGGTACCTTAATGTGACTACCTTATCAGTTACAAAATCTGGCGGTTTCAAACTTAACATTAAGGCCAATAATGAAAAATCATCTAATAACTTAATGTAAGAAACACATTGCATAGAAATAACCACAGTGAGTTCTTCCCAAGATCTTTCCCTTATATGAGTATATGATATCAGGTACAAAGCCCTGTTGCTTTGTCGTACATTCGTATTTGAATTCAAGAAGTAAAGTACGTGGTTGGAGGTTAAGTAGTTGACTTAGAAACAGGAGTTTTTGTGTATCGATGTACGCTTCAATTGATTGCCAGCCTACCAAACTCCTACAGATATCAGTTCTGGTCAGTGTATGCAGGCCTTGGATTCTCTTAATAACGTAGGACTGTGCTCTTTCTAAAGTTTTAATATTAGAACTGGTTAGGTTGCACCATAACTGGCATCCATACAAGGCTTTTGGGTACAGACATCGTTGTATGAGTTTTGAGCTCGTCAAAAGGTTCAGGTTTCCACTTATAGCACCATATCTCATCAGTAAAGCAGCATTTGATCGCATTGACTTACAAGCAGTTTGCACACATTCTGATTGATTAAAATTGTGTGTGACAAGAACTCCGACATGTTTGATAGATAGCATTGTCAGTAAGGACGTACCAAATAGAGACACCTCGCTAGTTTCAGTCGATCTGCGTTTGGCCTTGAAATTGATGACAGCACTCTTAGATGATGAAAACTTAAACCTCCATTGGAGCTATAATCTGCACAAATATCCAAAAGTTTCTGCAGTCCATAAGTAGTGTCACTTGCAACTGCTATATCATCTGCCTGTGTTGGACAGGAGGTCACGATGTTGTTCACTTTGGCGCCGTACGTCGAATTGGAGATACCGTTCAGAAGGTCGTTAATATACAGAAGATACAGCTTGGCAGATAAAACACCGCTTTGCCTCACACCGCGGTCTAAAGAGAAATGTATGAGAAAGCTTACAAACGGATCTTACATTACTGGACATATTTGTGTATAAGCGCCAAATTACAGGTTCAATATTTACATCGTACAGCTTCGACAGTAAGCCATTGTGCCAGACACAATCAAAAGCTTTCGTGCTGTCCAAAGACGCCACATGAAGGTCGCTCGAACGTTCGCTGTAATGATGGATGGCTTCTTGAATATTGAAAGAAGCATGGAGCGATGAAAGTTTTTTCTGGTAAGCCATCTGTTGGGGGTTTGGAAATTTGTTGCCACTACTTATACTGCCAAGTCGCGTCTCGATGACTTTTTCAAATATTTAAGCTATCGTTGGTGTTAACGATATCCCACGGTAGGAGTTCGGGTCGCTTCTCTTTTTGGTGCCACCCTTGTATATTGGTATGATCACACTGTGTCGCCAATCATCTGGAATAATATTGTGGATGAGTATAGTATTTAAGAGATTGGCCAAATGCCGGTACAAAACATCACCACCGTAAATGAAATGTTCGTAGACATAACCATTTATGTCGCCTACTTTGTTTTTCTTTAGAGAAGAAGATAATCGTTTCACTTCAGAGAACGTCGTTAGTAGATTAGCGGGAGTTTCATGAATACTACAATTTTCTCTTATCTCTGAAATTCTATTTGTGATAGTCTGGAAAAAAGTAATTTGGTAGCTGGCATCGGGGTTATTGGCAAATACGGACTGGAAGTGAACTGCCCATCTAGGATACTATCAGATGTCTTGAGGCACTTGTCATTGATACAGAGTTGATGTACTCCAGGGTTGTTGTTCTTCTTCTTGGTGTGGTTTTTATTAGAGACCAGAACTGGGTATGGTTCATATCCGCTGCCACATCGAGTTTATGTAACACCACCGGAGTATTGTGATCTGAAATACATTGCCTTGTCTCTATTATTACATTTATAAAATACGACATAATATTTATGAATATTGGATAATAATAGAATAAGCAGAATCATTACTGAGCCAATGCTCACTTAAAAACAGAATATCAACTTGTAAATCATTTAATAGCTTAACAACGTGGGGAAATTAAAATTTAAAAATTAAAAATCCCACGACAGTTCTATTTAAGAAGCTTTATGAATGTGCGCTTTTCTCTTCAACAAATCGCTTCCAAGAGAGCCATGGCTTTACGAAGATTCCATCAGGCCATTTGGGATTTTCAATCAAACTTCTTTGGTGTTCATGTACATTTAAATGTGCTGAGCAGAATCGTTTTTGTGGGTTATTAAAGAAACGCAAAAACGTAAAGGTTATATTCTGGCTTGCCAAGAATTCTTTCATTCCATCTTCACTGGAATCTTTAGAAATACCACCTACATAGAAGCGGGCAATTTTTAGACTTTTTGAGATTCTAAACTTTGGCTTTATGCTCATGGTAGCAACGCATTGATCAGAATTTATGATTGTCTCAATTCGTGCATTGCTAGGTTCATGACTCATAGCATCAATTGATACTAATTTGTGGCTAGGATTGGGCTGATTGACCGAATTTACAGGCTGTAGCGATTTATTAAAACTGGAAGGTATTTCCGATGTTTCTAAGTTTTTGCTCAAGGTAGCAGAATAACTTATCGGACGGGGCAATTCAATGTCTATGTTAGATCCTGTTGGGTCGAGAACTAAAATATCCCGATCAGTTGAATAATGTTCACTTTATTACTTATGGATTTTCTCGATGGATGCTAACCGATTGTCAAGATCAAACAATCTTGTATTATGAGATTTTATAGATCTAACACTGTCATTTAATTTGCTGGACGGGTCGGTTATAAGTTACAACAGAGTCGAGCAATTTACAATTGTCATTTACAGTTTTCTTCATAATGTTTAGGTTTTGATGCCCATCTTTTGACAACTTTGTTACAGATCCATTAATACAAGTCACATCAACTTTGGTTTTGGCAAGTTTGACTGAAATTGATTTTGTAGCTTCACAATTAGCCGTTATATCACTTTCTAATATAAAGTTTGTATCACAGACATTCACAACAGCACTGGTCAATTCTGATAAGTCTCTTTTTAATTTCGAGTTTTCACCTCTAAGTTCATTAATCTGACTACGTAAAGAACTGTTTTCACTTTCACATTTCTCAATCTTTTTGTAAAGACATTCGACCTCTTGGATATATTCACCTTTAAGGGATAAAAGTTCTCGTTCAAACCTTATTAAGTGTTCTTTAATACAGATAGATTGGATTGGTGAGTGGTCGTTATCGACTGAGTTTGTATTTTCAAGGTCACATTTACTGATCGACACACATTATTGTTTTACGCTATAAGTAAAAATATCACCAAGCTCCGACAAATATTCTCTTAATATTTATTTTGACAAAAGGAAACAATCCTTCGAAAGTTTGCACACAATAGGCTCTTTACCCTTCCCTTGGGAATTTCCCCTCTCTTTAAGAGAATAATTGACATTCTCTGCTGCTCTAGAAAATAGCTCACTTCTTATCCTTTTCAACAGATCGAGATCACTATTTGTTAGAGATAAAATGTTAGGAATGAATGAGTCCCTCGGCTTGTGACAGAAGTCATCTCCTAATATTACATTGATAATATCAGTTGGTTGGGAGTTATACACAACCTCGCTTAGTATTGAACAGTTCAAATTGCGTCTCTTTAATTACCTATATCTCGCTGTAAGAAACTCCACTATGTTCCACACGAACATATATATATAAAATATATCCTGATTTTCACAATTAAATCCATTTATATCCACATTTGACAATAATGCATTATTTCAGATCAGAGATTATAACCACAAAATAATATAAAAAGAAAACCTTTTATTTTCCAATTACAACAAATTACAATATTAAAATTTTAAGTATTGAGTAGTAAGAATAATTTTGTCCCTACTTTTGGCAGTTAATGTCACAGCTTAGATTTTATTATTTGTATTAGCTCCAAATAATTCCATATCATAGGAACGACGCAATGTCAAGATCCTTACCTACACAATAAAAGACCACTTCAACAATATAAGTTTTTTAAGGGTTTACCCTGGTGAGCGAAGTGAAGCCTTTAGTTCATATATCACTGAAAATGGAGCTATAATGAAATAAGTGCTATATAAGAAAATGAACCTATGTATATTTATACTAGCAGTTCCAAACCTAAATCTTAAATATTTGAAGAAATAGTTAGCAGGAAAAATTGATGGCCTTCTACCTCTTTGATAATTTATGAAGAGGAAGATATAACTCCGCCCACCTGTCACGTGGGCTATGAAAAGCACCAGGTATCTCTTCCTTTACAATAATCTGTTTTATCATAAATGTACGATAAAACTAGTAACTTTTGTTATTTTCTGGACTTGGATAAAAAGCCAGAAATTCGTCAATCCGTCCACCATCTTGAATATAACCAACACTCCTATATGGTGGAACATGAAATTTAGCGAGCGGTTTCGCTAAACATTAGCTTCTCTTACATAATGAAAGACCACATTTAGCGAGCGACTTCGCTAAATAACCAACACCCCTATATGGTGGAAGATGAAATTTAGCGAGCGACTTCGCGAAACATTAGCTTCTCTAAAATAATTAAAGACCAAATTTAGCGAGCGACTTCGCTAAATATTAGCTTCTCTTACATAATGAAAGACCAAATTTAGCGAGCGACTTCGCTAAACATTAGCTTCTCTTACATAATGAAAGACCAAATTTAGCGAGCGACTTCGCTAAATAACCAAGGGAATTACCACTGCAAATATTATCAATGGGATAGCACGTATGTTATTATTCCCGAAGAAGATTTGAAAAAAAAATAACAACGATGATATTGTTTTGTTGAGTTAAATGAATCCGTACCTCAGATTTGCTTTACATTCCTTGAATCTCGCTTTGCTTTATCTGCTTTGAATGTAATAAACTTGCTTTACCTATCTTGTATGTACTTGAATTGCTCAATCTGCCTTGAATGTACTTGATTTGTTTATCTACCTTGAATGTACTTTGATTTGCTTTAACACGACCCCTACCAAACCAACACCACCCCCTCACCCAACCGTTAAGCCGTGTCGTTCACTAAATTTCGCCTACGACTATTTAGCGAAGTTGTCCGCTAAACGTGGTCGAAGCTACAGATGGGAGTGACGTTTTAGCCAAGTCGTTCGCCAAATTTGGTCTTCCACCATATAGGAGTGTTGGTTATTTAGCGAAGTCGCTCGCTAAATTTGGTCTTTCATTATGTAAGGAAAGCTAATGTTTAGCGAAGTCGCTCGCTAAATTGCATCTTTCACCATATAGGGGTGTTGGATATTTAACGAAGTCGCTCGCTTAATTTGGATTTTCATTATGTAAGGGAAGCTAATGTTTAGCGAAGTCACTAGCTAAATTTCATCTTGCACCATATAGGAGTGTTGGTTGTTTAGCGAAGTCGGTCGCTAAATTTGGTCTTTCATTATGTTAGGGAAGCTAATGTTTAGCGAAGTCGCTCGCTAAATTTTTTCTTTGGTCTTTCGTTATGTAAGAGAAGCTAATGTTAGCGAAGTCGCTCACTAAATTTGGTCTTCCACCATATAGGAGTGTTAGTTATTTAGCGAAGTCGCTCGCTAAATTTGGTCTTTCATTATGTAAGAGAAGCTAATGTTTAGCGAAGTCGCTCGCTAAATTTCATCTTCCACCCTATAGGAGTAGTTATTTAGCGAAGTCGCTCGCTAAATTTGGTCTTTCATTATGTAAGGGAAGCTAATGTTTAGCGAAGTCGCTCGCTAAATTTCATCTTCCGCCATATAGGGGTGTTGAATATTTAGCGAAGGCGCTCGCTAAATTTGGTCTTTCATTATGTAAGAGAAGCTAATGTCTAGCGAAGTCGCTCGCTAAATTTCATGTTCCACCATATAGGAGTGTTGGTTATTTAGCAAAGTCGCTCGCTAAATTTGGATTTTCATTATGTAAGCGAAGCTAATGTTTAGCGAAGTCGCTCGCGAAATTTCATCTTCCACCATATAGGGGTGTTGGTTATTTAGCGAAGTCGCTCGCTAAATTTGGTCTTTCATTATGTAAGAGAAGCTAATGTTTAGCGAAGTCGCTCGATAAATTTGGTCTTTCATTATGTAAGAGAAGCTGATGTTAAGCGAAGTCGCTCGCTAAATTTCATCTTCCACCATATAGGGGTGTTGGTTATTTAGCGAAGTCGCTCGCTAAATTTGGTCTTTCATTATGTAAGGGAAGCTAATGTTTAGCGAAGTCGCTCGCTCAATTTGGTCTTTCATTATGTAAGAGAAGCTAATTTTTAGCGAAGTCGCTCGCCAAATTTCATCTTCCACCATATAGGGGTGTTGGTTATTTAGCGAAGTCGCTCGCTAAATTTTGTCTTTCATTATGTAAGGGAAGCTAATGTTTAGCGAAGTCGCTCGCTAAATTCCATGTTCCACCACATAGGATTGTTGGTTATTTAGCGAAGTCGCTCGCTAAGATTGTCGAAGCTACAGTATATACAGTAAAAGAAAATCGCTACTGATTTTCACTCTTGTATACAGGAGTATAAGTTAGCTTACGTGCTACCCCCGGAATAAGGTCTAATGTTTTTCATTAATCTGTGCACCTAACTGTCTCAATTTAACATCAAACAAACCAGACTGCACCTTTAAGAGACATCAGTGATATATTAAAGATGTAGTTCTCTTGACAGGCTTTCGGAACGTCTTCGTCGAGAAAATAAATATGATGAGTTGTAAATAGCTTTAATTTGAAATCCGCTTTTTCATACAAATTAAAGATAAAGGGATCTAACTCCAAATCTAACGTAAAAATGAGCAGTCAAAATAAAAAAAAAACATGGCCTAATTTGAACAGTGTCAAGGCAATAGGTTAAAGGTCTTTAATACTATTACAGGTCTGATTACCCCAAACAGACGAAACTCTGTCGATGTAACCGGTAACAGCTGATCCTTATCAACTTCACATTAATTTGATGGTATGATCATCCCCAGGAATATCTGTTATCAGGAGCTGGGAAAAGAGTCAGCAAGTTTCAGACTACTCTGCAACAAATAACCATTAGTTATTTTCAAATGACAAAACAATATCCAAAACAATATCCAAAAATCTCTAGAAACGAATATCTCTACATGGAATTTGTAACAAAATATCAATGTAGATCATTTCAACCAAGATTAAAGATTATATAATTCCATTAATATCAGACATTGATCACAGATACATGTTTAGGTTGCGATATGATAAGGTTCATAAATACATTAAAACAATATCGCCTTGACTTTTTATCTTCGATTTATCTTCTTATATGTTATCGGAATTTACAATTCGAACACGGTCAATCACTTTAAACCCAATGATAGTACGCTATTAGTTATTTTCAAAATGTTTCAGTATGAGTGAATCTGAAGAAATAGAGAGATGTACTAATAAAAGAAATCTGAACACACCGCATTTCTCGGTGGAATCAGATGAAGGCTGTGAATTATATCTGCTCGGTGAGAACACAGAAAATGATGCAGAGGTGGAAAATAAAAATGATTCAGAAGCGGAATATGAAAATGATGCTCAAGACGAAACAGGTAGGCCTAAAGGATTTATGACCTACGTCACTCACTCCTATTTCATTTAGCCTACTATTTTAACTATAACACCTGGATGCATAATTGCGTCTTTTATAAATTCAATGATGTCAATAATGAATTTTGCACGAGAGGGAAATTATCTGCATTTGTTCATCAAATGACAAAGAAGAAATAGTGTTAACACACAATCTTTTATAGTTTCTAAATGCCCAATGCTTAATTTTGTTTGAAACTTTGTTAAATTACACGATGGAATATAGACAAGGCATATTTGGTAATGTCCGTATTTCCCAGGTTTTACTGTAGTTCAACGGTCTTTTAATGATAGATCACGTGATACGTGTTTCTAAATTTAGAAGATACAATAATATAATATTCCAAAATGGTTGGAGTTAGCTGACACGAAATAAATTTGTCTTACAAATACGTTCATCAACACAATACCTAAATCAAATGGGTAAGCGTTTTTTGTCTAGATAATGGTTTAAACACTGTACTAGGCTAGTGTTTGGAAAATTGAAACTCCACGATCATGTACAATGTCAATGATATACATGTACAATGTGAAGATTAGGCTGTATCAGGTCGGTAGGGTAGGCCCAGCAGCATTACAATAATGAGTGAGTACGATGAGTGAGTAACATTGTTGCGTTTTGAAGGATCTACAAAGGTTATAATGAGCATTCATGTAAGGTTAAGTTAATCAATTTATCTGATAATTTTTTGGGGATATAAGACCATCAATATAAGCAAATAATAGGCAATCTGTGACTTGAATTTGAAGATATTATTGCCTTAGAAGGAGGGCCAAAATTTGAAATGCGCTTTCTGTACCCTTATTTGTGTTTAAGGGGAATAGAACCATTAATTTTATATGAATGGTTAGGGCAGATTTGATTATAATTCCTACTCTTAAGACCTAAGCTTATTTGATATAAAACCAAGTGACATTCTAGGTCTACCTGCTGAGGTTGAGTAACAATACAGGTGCGATACCAAAAAATTACTCATATAATTTTAAAAATACCATTTTGATTGTGAGCTTATTATGATGGCCATCGGTATTTTTTTTCTTTACAGAAAAAGATGTTAAACTATGGGCCACTGGTCCACCGCCAATGGTGCCAGGAAAAAGTTACATCAACCCAGGTGATGAAGACCAAATGGTAAGTTATTTTCAGAAACAAGATGAGCCTAGTTTTCATAGTTTTTGTATAAGTTTAGTTTTTAGTTTAATCTTATAGTTTTAATCTCTCAATAATTTTTTTTACTACAAAATGGAAATCAAATGAAAATAGATTTTTGTATAAAAATATTTTCACTAGAAGGCAAATAATAAAGTTATTAATTAAAAACTACCAGACTTATCAATTTCACCTAGGTTAAAATTTGTAATTAAAAGGTACCCAACTTATCACCCAATTCACCAGGTGAAAATTAAAGTTTTTAATACAAAATAAAAAAAGTGAATTATGTGGTATGTGAGCCACTATTCAAAAAATTTTTTCATTGATAGATAAAATGCTTCATTGATATATTTTCTATCTATATATGGTATTTATCTGATTCCAGGAAATTAGTGGATATAGACTAAATCGTATCAAACAAGTTCTGATATGGATATTTATAGTATTAACAATTGGCCTTCTACGACTGGTATTCTATTGGTTACCACACTATTTTTTACGGTTGACACATGATAGATGTTCACTGGCTCAGGCAGAATCAGTTCTAATGAAGGTAAAGAATATTGTATAAATTTAAGATTATATAATCCTGTAAGATCACTGTCTACAGCTAATTATGAGAGAATTTAATGTTTGTGAACCACTTGTATAAATGGCATTTAATAAATTGACATGAATTAAGATTAAAGAAATACTTTTTTGGGAATACAATTACTATCTTTTTGTCTGATAAAACCGCCGCCATTTTATAGGGCCCGGTCTAGACAATTAATATATACTTTATTCTGGAACTGTACCAGTATACATGATTTTGTACACATTCAACTTTTAGAACCAGTTTGAACAGTATTTTGTTGCAAAAGTAGAAA
This sequence comes from Nipponacmea schrenckii, assembly GCA_030562195.1. NCBI lineage: Eukaryota > Metazoa > Mollusca > Gastropoda > Lottiidae > Nipponacmea > Nipponacmea schrenckii. The sequence continues at coordinate 33,644,515 of JAUJPP010000005.1, forward strand.
CAGCAACTAAAGAGGGAACCAGGTTTGTAAATTTTATAGTAGTCTACCTCCTCAGTTTCACTAGAATTGTCTTATATATAAGATATTATAACATGTAACAAGCCTGTCCATGATTCATTTCTGGTTAATTATTTCTTTACAGTATGAACTTGTATTCTATTTTGTAAAATATATCTATAATGTTAATTATGATTGATCTTTTTCATAATTATGTACAATTTATTTTTAGAGTGCGACTGTTGAATGGTAAAAGTAAATACATATTCCACAAAGGAAATTCTCAGCCCATGATAACTTATCAAGATTCATTGGTATGTAAAAATTGAAGCGTTTTTTAATTTAAAGTTTGATGTATTGAAATAGCAGAAGTAATCTGATTCACTAATTATGTGGCAGTATAGGAATATAACAAGGTCAAACTATTAAATTGGCCAAGTGGATGTCATAATAAAAAGTATATATTAGATAAAGTTCAGATATTAATGTTACATCATCATCAGACTGACATGTATTATAATACTTATTATTCTAGTATCACAATACAAAATCAATCTTAATTGAAGTTTAAAGGGGAACTGTCTTCTATCATATGAATTTAGTTTCTTATGGTAATAGTGGTTTTACTATATCCTTGACAATTGTAAATATTGGTACAAAATTAGCATACAATAGTTCACAAGTTTACAAAAAAAATATATATTTCTTTCTTGTTTTCATTGAGTGGTGTTTCAGTTTGTTTTTTCAATTCTCATGTTCACATATTTCTAATTTCTGGATTGTTTTCATTGTTTATGTGAATATTGACTTTAATTTTAACCCATATGACAATACTGCGACACATGTTAAAACATGCCATTGATACATGTACTAATAAATTTTGATCACATATTATCTATAAACATACAATATATTCAATCTGGTATCAAAATCTGACCGGGACAAGAAAACAAACATTTGTTTGAAATATTATCAAAATATTTACAGTTTCTATGTCAACACAAAGTCATAAATATTCAACCTCCAAAGTGAAAATAAAGGCTTGTAATGTTATGGTGTTATAGTGAATTCAAATAAAGTAGCCTCTTTACCTCTTTACTCATGAATATGTTCTATGATTTTACACTTGTCTGATCAAGTATAATGAAACATCGGGATAATCTACAGCTCACAACAAGTTTTCTTTGTTGACAGTGTATAATTTATACACCATAATGTATCACTGTATGTCATATAAAATTCCCACAATTTTGTTGTTATTGAGTGCCTTTATATTTTTCAACAATGTTTATTTTGTCATCTTTTGTGATACTGGTACCTACTAATGTGTCATATCTAAAGTAATGCAAACTTAACATTTCACATCAAATACCTGTTCACACATGACACCTCAAAGATACTAAGATTGTGCCGGTACATTATGCCACATACAAAGTAGAGCTGACATAAAGAGCATGTTAAAGATGGTGCTTGTTGAAACACAAAGAGTATTTATCACAGCAAAGATTATTCATTTTACATTACTCGATTTGTGACGATTTATCTGTCATCATGAATGATCCAAAGTCCATTCTCTCGTCTTGAAAAAGAATTGACTAGATTCGAGAAAGCCTCAGGATCAAAAATAAATAAAAACTAGATCCCCAGGCTTCGCGAGGTTCTGACGCAGTGCGTAGAAGTATTGATATACGCTTTAAAACTGTATACGTACAACAGTAACGTTATTTTCACAGCTTATAAGTCGTTTTATTTCAAAGCATAAACGGTTCGCTGAAACTGGTGTCATGTAGATCGCCCAAACGAAACATTTAAGAAACAGCTTTTCACTATGAAGTTCGCAATTTTCAAATGGTGATAAAACGAGAAGTATATATCGTACAACAAAATATAATATATCAATGGATAGATCTGATCGGGGGCTATCACATTTGTGCTGCTCACAAGGTCACCAAAGGTCAAGGTTAAAATATACGACCATTCGAAGTTTTTATATATTACTTTCGGTCAAAATATCAAAATCAAAATTCAAAAATCGGTTTCCGAATATAATTCAGGAATCGATATAAAATTCTATAGACATCAAAATTACGCGAATCGTAGCATCTCCAGAGGCCCAATTTCGATTTTAAGAAAATTACGCACAGTTAGTAGAGAAGAAAATATAAAATTTCCAAATATTAAAAAGCGCATTTTTGGTGGAAATATGTGGTTTAATATATCATTACAAAGAGCAGATGAACCCTAATAAGATTCAATATAAATATTTGTTATTTATAAATTAATTCACGTGATAGAGCTCGTTAAAAATACAAATTGCAAATTTCAATCGGCTATAAAACTGGAAGTAATCATCAGACAACACAAATGAACATATAAGTGGATAGATATCATCAAGGAGAATAAATCGTGTTCAGGTCACACGGTCACCAAAGGTCAAGGTCACGAAATTTGGGCCTTTAAAGTTTTTGACATTACCAAAAATATTAAAATGGAAATAAAACAAAATCCAAATCTAAATTCAAAAATCGGCTCCCAAATAAAGTTGCGCAGTCGACTTTAGTCATTAGATACGTAAAAATAACGAAAATCGCTTTATCCCCTGAATTTGAATTTTAAAATTTACAAAAGTTTGACATTTCAATATGGTGGCTTATCATTTGCTTCCGGTCCGGATTTTTTCATCTTCGTTTTTTTGTATGATTATTTCTAGCTTATTGCAAACAGAATTTTTGAAATATCTTAAGAATTCAGAAAATAAAATTTTAATTTTTAAAAGCGAATAGCTTTGAAACCGGAAGTGATGTCGAAAATTTGAAAAATAATTTTTGATGGCATTTACAATGTCTATCTACCTGTAAGTTTTCGGGTGGATGGGAATAAAATTGTAGAAGTTGAAAAAATGCAAAAATTGAAATAAAAAAAGTCAGCTACAAAAGTAATGAAATTAGCAGTTTAAAACTGCAGTTATGTAGCTAGCAGTTAAAAGAAGCTAACAAAAGAAGTATCGTAAAAATCCGTCGAAAAATAGAGGTAATAAAGTGAAAAAAACCAAAATGGCGCTATTGCTCGTTTCCGGTTGACCTAAATGTCATCATTTTACATTTAAAAGTTACAAGTCTCGCAGTTTGAATAGCAAACAGTAACAGGTAGTTTGTGGCAAGTTGCCTTCTTAGAAAACCATCGAGGGTAAAATTCGAAAAAAAAAAAAAAAATAGTCATTTCGAAAACAAAGCAGTGCGTTCAATGAACGCACTGCAATAAAACAGAAATCCATGCTACAGTGGCAATGTCTGCCAGTGTATATAAAGTGTACATCAAACAACACATTAAAATTTTAGATATAGATTGTGGCCAAAATACTCATGGTTCTAAATGGAATTCATTATTAAATAGAATCAACCTACACTAATAAATTAGAAAAACTGTTCTTTAAAATTCAAAGAAAAAATAAAAATTCAAAATACATACATTTTGTCACAAGTCTGAGAGAGTTTGTCACTGACAGAAGCTACTCTGTAACATAGTCAGGCATCACCAAATGTCAACAGAAAATGCCTCTTGCTTTTGGAAAATAAAAATTAATTGGCAACAGCACATTATTTCAAAAACCATCTACAACAAACTTATAAAATCAGTAGACCATGTCCTAATAGTACAGAAGCATTACCCACACATCAAATTCTCCTGCATGTCTAGAATCTTTGGAAGTCGAGTCTGAATCAAGTGGAGAAGAAATTCCTCTTCCTCCTGATCCATTCTTCTCTTCAAAATCAACTCCTGTAAACATTAAGCACGCAAGAGATTGATGTCAAATGTTGGTATTGCCACAAAAAGTCTGAAATATTGCTGCATCTTTTTGTGGAGTGTAGCATATTGCTACCTCTAGGGAGTAGCTTCTGCCAATTTACGTTGAACTCTCTGGAAAAAGCCCATCCTGATACATGAATTCACAAGATTCATGGCCAGGATTGATCACTCTGTGTTCCCCAATATGTAACATTACTTCAAAAGCATATGGACAAATCGTTCTGCATCAAAACCTGTTGGTGATATGATAGATACACTTTTGTTGGAGATGTCACCTTTGCTTTTATAATATTCTCTTCTCAGCCAACTGTTATTTTCATATTCCATTTCATCTATATTTTGGCAAAAATTCTCATATATTTTTATATTGATAAACATGAATCACCTTGTCTTTACATAAATATTTAGTTTTCATAATATACATCCATTTAAAATAAATATAAATATACTCATATATATTACATTATTCATATACACAGTAACTATTCATATTTATCACCTTATATTTCTATAATCAATGGATAGGTTTAAATTTGAATTAAAATTATATATAAAAAACACAAATAAGTATATCCATCTGCCACTTGATCAGAGTGTGAGTGGATTTGGGGGATTAAAAAAAAAGAATTTGCTGGTAATTTTTTTATACATTATAATATATGACAATATATAAATATCTGTAATTTAGCAATATTCAAGCATCAAATGACTGTCAAGAGGTTTATGAAAGTCATTTTCTGACTCATACGATAAGCTTACATAAATAAAACTACAAGGTTCAATTGTGTTAATGAAATCATGGATCGTGTATTTCATTTAATTATGTGATGATTTGAATTGATACGGTAGCATTAAAATTGGACATTAGATTGAAAGTAAGATATCATTTCAGCCTCCTCATTTTACTTGTTTTTATATGGGATGAAACAGGTAATAAGCTGAATGTGTAATTTAATGTACATAGCATGAGAGACAATGAATCATTTTAATACTGGTATGCTGAATATTTAGCAGTTTTCATCATATCTCTATTGATTTATAAGTATGGAAATAGGGGTCCTCTATTAGAATAATAGAATTTACATGTCACAGTGTACAAATTGGTGGAATTTTTCAATGGACTGTTGTAAAATGTTGCATAATTATAATTTGTTTAATAAAAATATCAGACCAGTTTATTGTGATCAATGATGAAATGACCTGTATAATAGTAAATATTGTTTATTAAATTTGTATATAGCTACACATCTTCTTTGTGTTAGGATGGCTTAGGCACTAGTAGTGCTTAGGGATGTTGTAAAAGTTTGAAATATTGATAAATCAGCATATTATGTTCCTGTGTCAATCTCTCCGTTTTAAGACTTCATATTGTTTCACTTTGACTAGTCAAATTGTATAGCAAAGAAATTTTACACATTGCATCGTGTATGATCATTTTTTTCTAGTGTGCATAAAATAAGAGTGTAAGAAAGAAAATTCACACTGACTGTGAAAATTCAGTGAACCATTCAAATTGTTTGATATTTAACATTCATTTAGAGGTCACTGAGAATTCAATATAATAGATACTTTGTATATATATGATCTTCTTACTACAATAATCTAAATATATCAAACCCTCTTACACTTACAGTCAAACTTGAATGATGTTCAACCGGTGTAAAAGGTCATGGCCCCTTTTGATTACATTAATGATAGAAGTTGTGAATAGGGTTAACAGGTTTACAGTTTGTAGACAGACTTGGTGCTACCAGGACAGTATTGTGGGTGCATGGAAGGGTAAAAATATACCAGCCTGACTGCATATATAGGCTACTCATTGTGCAAAATTTACAATTTATAACCAAAGGGTTCATAAAACAATTAATAAAACAAACAAAAACAAATTGTATTCACAAATCTTTTGAGATTTTATAACACAGGCTACCTAAAATTCTTTAAGCTTGAACAAACTTGAAGCATTGATAGATGTTTTTGCCTGTAAGGCATTAGTAAATTTAAGGAACGATTCCAGCATCCTTGATGAATGAACATTGTTACACTATCACAGAAGAAAGACATTTTAAATATCTTTATTTCTGTTATATTTTACAGAAAGATGAAAATCTTATCCATTATTTTATCAGTAAAAAGCTAAAGTATATATGGGATGGCAATTACAATGAGTTCCGGGCTCTCAAGTAAGTAGACAGATATTTATACTATATATATAGTTGTACTACTACAGAAAGGAATTGTATGGCAACATGTTTTAAAATGAGTAGGGCGGAGATGTTGAGAATTGTATTGTCTTTTTCAGTATTTGAAATGTGATTGGTAATGGGCACCATCAGTTTTTAAATTCTAAAACAGATTAAATGCTTAGCAAGATACTACAGTGCAGTATATAAGAGAGCAAAATAACTTTTAATATATTTTACAGGGGTCTAGAAAGTGGAACCAGCTGCGCCTATTTACATAAAAGTCAAGGTCTAAATATTACTGAACAATCAAAAAGGTAAAGTATTGAATGAATTGCCTTTCTTACAGAAATACCTAACTTAGGACTCAGACACTGTTTTCAAATTGTGCAATTTGTTGTCTAGACATAATTTGAGGAGAAGCGTAAAAATTTCCATAGCCTATTTTCTTTCTATTTTTGACTGGATTTGATAAAAATGCAAATTTTTGTTGAAGGTGTAATTACTCACCCTCCACGGTCTATCAAACTTGTTATGCACCACAAGTTCAACGTGAATTAGATATCTAAGCAATTGTATGTTTTTTGTTTTTTTTGTTTTCTGAGAAATACATGGTTAACACTGTTTCCCAATAATGTTGGATAACTTAAAATAAATTATAATCAATCAAGATCCAAGAGATCATACCTGAATTGAACATGATTTTATTGCTGAGGTCTTCTGATCATGGATGGTCAATGCAAATGTGATAAATTAAGTTCATCATTCAATTTGAAAACAAATCTTGAACAGCTGGACTGGATAGATTTGATATTGTCTATATTGGTAGATATTGAACAGCTAAATCATTAAATAAAACTTCAAATGTCATAGTGATAGTCAATCCTTATTAAAATAGCTTATTATTTTCACAACAGGAAATTGTCATGGATTAAATTTTTGTACATTTATTTGAACAGCTTGAATGAATATGATATTCACATTTGAATTTAAATAATGACTTAAAAAAGGTCACAAAGTTCATGCTTTTCTAAAAGGTCATAAGAGATAAAAGTTGGCTTATAGGTCCCTTAAAAGATATTTTGGTGAAAAGAAATATGTCAATAACAAGGCCCAAAGTATTTTGTATTTAAATTACATGCTGATATATTGAACTTTTATTTTTTGCCTACAGCAATAATTAAATCCTTTTAAAAAGCGGATTCTTTTTTAATGCCTAAAAAATTCTCAAGCTTTTATCATCTAGTCAGGTAGAACATATAGAGTCAAGGTTAGATGTTACGTCATTTGATCTATTATCTGTATTTATCAATTCAGCAAATCAATGTATTTAGTTATCACTAAGTGTAATGCATTTTAAAATATTACTACATCTAATAAGGCTGTTTACAGAAAATAACTTCCAATAACCTACAGCTAATTTCACTCAGATATAAAAATGATATAGACCAAAGTCTGGGAATGGCTTAAAATTTATTAAGCAGACTAATAAAATTGTATCAGATTTTTTCTTTTAATTGACTAAAACATAAAAAGAAATATCATGGACTTGTTTACCATTTTTAGTCACAGAAAAGGAATTGTTCAGAAAATTGTCAGTAATTACAGCGTACTGTACAATTTGTGTTTGATTGTAGGACCATATTTCCTATTGTAAGAAATAGATTAAGTGCAATTTCTAGTTTGAGGTATTCTTTAAGGATTTATACGATTTTTGTTCAGTTTTGGTAATTCTCAAGACTGTTTGAAAAATTCACAGCCCAAAAAACCATGGCCTTTAAAGACCTTGAAATGAATACATACATCATTTCCTTATGTTCACCTTTGACTGTAAATGTGTATTTTTAAATGTTGCTTCCTTTAAATGCTGACATGCTCTCCTTGAAGAATGAGTTTCAGTGTTCTATTGTTTATAACATGTATGTTTGTTATTTTTTAGGAGAATATTGTATGGTGTCAATTCTATAGCTGTTCATGTTACACCTATTGTTGTACTTTTATTCAAACAAGTTAGTTTTTCTATTTTATGTTTCATGCCTTAATCATCAGTTATTTTTATAACCTGACACACTTAACGATGGTGTTAACATTTTAATTGCATAATGTTATATTTATTCTATAAAATTAGTGCACTTGAAATTTTGTCAAGTTCTTATCTTATATATCTCATGCTGCTTTAGACATATTTAAAGTATTTTTTTTATTCTTATTTGATAATAAATTTGAAGTTTGGTATTATTTATCTTCCCTGCACTGTTCTATTCTATACGACCCGCTCTATTATTATCTATAATTCCAAGTAGCCTACGACCTGCTCTATTATTATCTATAATTCCAAGAAGCCTACGACCTACTCTATTATTATCTATAATTCCAAGTAGCCTACGACCCGCTCTATTATTATCTATAATTCCAAGTAGCCTACGACCCGCTCTATTATTATCTATAATTCCAAGAAGCCTACGACCCTTTCTATTATTATCTATAATTCCAAGAAGCCTATGACCCACTCTATTATTATCTATAATTCCAAGTAGCCTACGACCCACTCTATTATTATCTATAATTCCAAGTAGCCTACGACCCGCTCTATTATTATCTATAATTCCAAGAAGCCTAGACCCCTCTATTATTATCTATAATTCCAAGTAGCCTAGACCCCTCTATTATTATCTATAATTCCAAAAGCTAGACCTGCTCTATTATTATCTATAATTCCATGTACCTAGACCCCTCTATTATTATCTATAATTCCAAGTAGCTTTTGACCCTCTCTATTATTATCTATAATTCCAAGTAGCCTACGACCTGCTCTATTATTATCTATAATTCCATGCTACTGTTCTATTCTATACGACCTGCTCTATTATTATCTATAATTCCAAGTAGCCTACGACCTACTCTATTATTATCTATAATTCCAAGTAGCCTACGACCTGCTCTATTATTATCTATAATTCCAAGTAGCCTACGACCCTCTCTATTATTATCTATAATTCCAAGTAGCCTACGACCCGCTCTATTATTATCTATAATTCCAAGTAGCGACCCGCTCTATTATTATCTATAATTCCAAGTAGCCTACGACCAGCTCTATTATTATCTATAATTCCAAGGAGCCTACGACCTGCTCTATTATTATCTATAATTCCATGTAGCCTACGACCCTCTCTATTATTATCTATAATTCCAAGTAGCCTATGACCCACTCTATTATTATCTATAATTCCAAGTAGCCTACGACCCTTTCTATTATTATCTATAATTCCATGTAGCCTACGACCTGCTCTATTATTATCTATAATTCCAAGTAGCCTACGACCTGCTCTATTATTATCTATAATTCCAAGTAGCCTACGACCTGCTCTATTATTATCTATAATTCCAAGTAGCCTACGACCCGCTCTATTATTATCTATAATTCACAGTACATGACCTTGTATATTTTTGTCCAGGAGTTATAAAAATATCTATGTAAAATGAACAAATTAACTGTATTACAGTGTGTATACTTGTATACCTGAAGTTGGTAAAAGCATCAATTTGTTTGGAGTATATGCATGTAACAGAGCCCTCAATTGCCAGCACAGCCAATCTGTTAAAATCTTTCTGCATTTACAAACTTCAGTAACTCAAAGAAAAGTTCCTACATATGACTACGGTAGATATTAGGGTGTATTGAGATGAATTTCAAATGAAAGCACTGTCCTGGGTCAATGTAATAGCTTGACTTTATGATTATTGTTGCTATATATAGCTTTGCATTGCATTAATACATGTTTTATTATTTTGTAGGTATTGTCTCCATTTTATATATTCCAAGCATTTAGTATGTGTTTATGGTATGCTGATGAATATTATATCTATGCCACCTGTATTGTTGTTATCTCTGTATTTTCTATTATTGTAACCATTTATCAAATTAGATCTGTGAGTAGCTATTTTGATTTTTACATAATTGAAAATTGTCCCTAACTAGTCATGGACCGGCTGTCAAAAGTTTTTTAATTAGAAGGTCAATGCTAAAAACCAGATAAGTTGATAAAATAACTTCACTGAAATCAACTTCTCCTCATCCAATGAAGCTTATTCCTGAAAACCTTTTTATTTAAATATAAGCCAGATTTTACAGTAATCTAACTGACTGAATTTAAAACTGAGTTTAATGATTGACACATCAGATGACTGGAACACAAAATCTTAGGTTAGTTAGGTTGTAGCTTATTACATGCTTTTTTCTTAAAATTTAAGATGCAAAGAGCTTTACGTAATACTATATCTTCAACTACTGTTGTTACTGTTTGTAGAGGAAATGATGGTAAGTTTATTATTATGGTCTGTTCTATGACAATGCTGCTAGCTAATGATTTCCAGATATTGAAGTCTAAGCAAGTATATATTTGTACTTTTCCTGAACAGAGAGCAGTACCTTTCCTGAACAAAGAGCTGTACCAGTTCTCATGTTGATATACATGTATGTAATTAATTATATGACAATAATTGCAGTTTGTAAATATTCCAATTATTCAACAATTATGATCAGACATTACAATCAAGGGATATTTTTAAACTCTACTCAATAGTCTATGAAGATATACCATCAGAGGACCTGGTACCAGGTGATGTTATAGAGATACCACGTCATGGCTGTATGATGCAATGTGATGCTGCTCTACTCAGTGGTAATTGTATTGTTAATGAGAGTTCACTGACAGGTATGATTATCTTCTTTACTATACATTGAAAACCTATTAGTATTATTCAATAGAACTTCATTAATTCAGAAAATCTTGAAACATATTTATTTTAAAGATATATTTTTAAAAAATTTTAAATGTAGATGATTTTAGTATGCCTGTCATCTTAGTGACAATCAACCAAATTCAATTATAGGCCTATATCTAATTATTTGTATTAATAAGATTATTCTAGATCTTGATTTATCTTTTTGATTTTATTCACTTAAATATTTTATACAAATGAAAAACAATTTGATTTCTAAAACTTAATTTAACATAACCTCTTTAAGGAATGATTAGCCAACTTGTATTTATATATATGTATAGGTTTTCAAACTGAGCATCTAAATTTTATTCTTTTGTTTTCAAGGTGAAAGTGTACCAATAACTAAAACTCCTATACCTAATCCCATGACATTAGCAGAACAACCAGAAGTAATGTTTGATCTTTCCACACATTCTCGTCATGTTTTATTCTCCGGAACACAGGTTATTCAGACACGTTACTATGGTAATCAAAAGGTTCGAGCTGTTGTTTTAAGAACAGGTAAGATTGAGTTTTGATTCGGATTTCTAATTTCTATCCTCATTGCTTAGCAGCGCTACATTCTACCAAACAGAATTTAAATGGCAGTCATATTTATAGCTTATCATAGCTTGGTGACTTAAAGTAGTGTTATGAGGACAATGATGTAATTGAAATGTTGTTTCTATGAGAGAAACAGTCACTGTCTCCTGCTCTGTGGTGATGGTATGCCCCAGCAATAGCAATCTTATTTCGCTTGTTTAGTGATCAAGTGACGTTATAGCTGAATGGTTTATCTGTTTTCAGGTTTTATTACGTCTAAAGGTAATCTTGTTCGAGCTATACTCTATCCCAAACCTGTAGATTTTAAATTTAATCGAGATACCTATAAATTTATTGGTGTGTTAGCCTGTATTGCTATATTAGGTTTTATATATACTATCACGCTAATGGTAAGACAAATTTAGTTATTTGATATTAATTATAATTGCTGCTTTGATACCATTAAGTACATGTTTGTTAAGAACATCAGAAATCTTCCATGATTTCCATATGAGAGAAATTCATTGTACATCTAGTTGATTACTTGTTGAAAACCATAGAGTGGTCTTACTATTTTGAGCAAAAGTAATCTAATAAACTGGCTTAAAACAGCTTAAGCAATTTAATAGATTTTTTCAAGATTTGCATCCCCTCAAACAAGGCATATTCTTATTCGAATAATTTATTAAAGGTAATGGATGGAGAAGAACCAGGACACATCGTTGTGAGAGCATTAGATTTAGTAACTATAGCTGTGCCTCCTGCTTTACCTGCTGCTTTAGCTGTTGGTGTGGTCTTTGCTCAACAGCGCCTCAAGAAATCAGCCATCTTCTGTATTAGTCCTAGTAATATTAATATTAGTGGTGCTGTTAATGCTGTATGTTTTGATAAGGTAAGGAAGCACAACAGATAGGATTATCTTAGATGTTTGTTGATACACAAGACACAAAAGTCTAATCCAGGTATCTGTTAACACTTTAGCATAATATTGGAAGTAGGATGTACGCTATTGATTATGACAATATTTGTTTTGACATTTGGATAAATGATATTATTGTATTTATAGACTGGTACACTAACTGAAGATGGTCTAGAATTACAAGGTGTTGTTCCTGTCAGTAAAAAGAGGTATCTTAACTTATAATAACTGAGTTTTCAATTATTGAAGGTTGTTAGCGTGTGCAAGGCAGGCATGGTTAACTCTCAGAACAAGTGTGTGTGCGAGCTTGACTTAATTTTTATAACCAGATAATAGTGTTTCAGTATTATCAGCCTAAATCTTAAAGAAGTTTTCATGAACATGTCAATTCAATTTATAAGTGTGACTATGATTTCAATACATAAATCAATAAAACATTTTTTTTCTTGTTTTTTTTTTTTAGATTTGAACCAGAAATTCGGAACATGAATGAGTTATCTAAAGGAGGATTATTGTATGCTATGGCAACATGTCATTCACTAACTATTATAGATGGTGATCTAATGGGAGATCCATTAGATTTGATTATGTTTGATGCTATTAACTGGGTATGTATTATACATCATTTCTCTCCTACCCAGTTTATACATAATACTGATAGGGACCTATCACCCGACATGTTAGTTAAAGAGCACCTGAATGCACCTTTTTTTGGTCCTTATATAATGCTTACTTGTACTATAATTGTATCTCAAATACTATAGTTTCTATAACTAATGCAGTGGGAGCATTTATATTTTGTCACAGTGAGTTTGTATTCCTGATGTCCTATATCCCTTGTTTGCTCTAACTGGGTGTAAATAAATAAAAGTAGGAAATTTGAAAGACTATTATAATATATTTTCAGAAACTAGAAGAACCCGGACAAGAAGAAACCAGATTTGATATGATGGTACCAACAATTGTTCATCCTTCTAACTCCTCTGTCATGCATCAAGGTTCCACAGAAATGGTAAACAGTGTTTTTAGTTTTTTCAAGACAAATCCTTCCTGAATTGTAAATTAAATATTGAATAAGAGCTCATCTGGTAAAGAAACTAAGACAATTTGTTGTTAATAATTAGGCTCTCAATTGAAAACACATTACTGATCCTCATACATGTCAATATTCTCTGGTTTCTCAAATTACATAGTAATTACATGTAGATGTTACTAGTATTATAAATCTTGTGTGTATTTAGTTACAAGGGGAAGATATTGGTATAGTTCGACAGTTTCCCTTTTCATCCAGTCTGCAGAGAATGTCTGTTATTGTCAGAACTTTAAACTCCAGTAACTTTGATCTGTATGTAAAAGGTTCACCAGAAATGATCTCTCAGTTATCTGAACCAGATTCAAGTAAGACAGCATCACTTTTCTTCCCAAAAAAATCAACGTTTCTTTTAATCAAACTATTTTAAAACAATTCAAAAACATGTCTCATAGGTCTTTAATAATTTCATTTATCATCCAAGATAAGGTATTTTCTGTATAATGTTAAAAAGAATTTAGGGCAGTAATGTGCTGGTTTAATTCTTGATCTTTAGATGATTATTATTCAATTTATTCATCAGATATATTTTTTTTGTGAATAATTGAATAAACCAAACAGATAATTTCTACTAATGATTTCAGTACCAGATGATTTTCATGAAGTACTAACTCAGTATACACAGTATGGTTATAGAGTTATTGCTGTTGCCTGGAAACCATTACCTACTAAATTGAACTATGTCAAAGTTCAAAGAATAGCACGGTATTCAGTTGTTATTTTTTTGAAGGATCAATAATTCTAATAATGACATCAGAAAGATATGTTGGCATGCAGACTGTCATCATTGAAGTTATTTCTTTCATTCTAAAAAGATTGATAGATTGAGCTATGTAAACTTAAAAAGCTAATAGTAAAAGTCACTGTATCTTTGCAAGTAAACAGGAATCTTGTTTATATGATGTTGAATTAACAATCAGAAGTTGACTTGGTAATATTTGGTCTTGGGCAGGATAACAAATATGATATTATTCTAATATTTACAGAGATCAAGTAGAAAAGGAGTTGATATTTTTAGGATTATTGATAATGGAGAACAAAATAAAACCTGAGACATCACCAGTCATAAGAAAGTTGCAGCAGGCTGATATTAGAACTATCATGGTTACAGGTAAAATAACATCTTTTCATTTTCACTTGAAGCTCTATAATTCGCTGTAATATAGGAATAAACATATTATATGGAAGTAACAAAATAAAACAACATTTTTATCCTATTATGGATGGTTTAAAAAAAATCTCTGAAACAGAGAATACGTCTAAAATGAATATTATGCTGTACATATTTCCATTGTTATGTGTATATATCAGCGAAAACAGTTTTTAATTTAACATTACATATTTGCGCTGCTCCATTTGTAGCTAGAATAGGAATGAATATCTAGTATGAATATTTTACAGGAGATAATATGTTGACAGCTCTCTGTGTAGCTAGAGAATGTGGAATGGTAGATAAAAGCGACAGAATAATTCTTGTACAAGCGTATCCACCTACAGAATTAAAAGCTGAAGAAATAGAGTTTGTGTATGCTGGAAACAGTCAAAAGAAAGTGGAAGAGGTTATAACTAGTAAAGTAAATAAAAATCTATCTTATCAAGCATGTATATGGTCACTGGTGAATGATTTGACATTGTTTCTTCAGTCACACTTTCTGTCACTTCACATAGCATGATACTGTAAAGCAAGAAATTATTGCAAGCTTAAAGTGATAACTTAAATTTCTGAAAGAAATAAATGTAAAATTCATGGAAATGTTTATCAGCATGAAAATTCTTTTGAATAAAAACAGGGTATATGAACAACTCTGAATTTATGAGTTATTCAGATTATTTACACTAATCGTAAAAATTGCTTTTATTAGTTGCTTTTTTTAAGTCCATGTGAATATGTGAACGTATATTGTTGTCGCCCTCGTCCATTCGCCTGCGGTCCATCAACATTTGTTGTAGACACTATTAAAGCTACAATTTTATATGGATTTTAATGAAACTTGGTATTAGCATTGTAATTGACAGGACCGCAGAAAAGTTCGATTTTGACGATTTTTCGATGAATGTTATTTTAGTTATTGCCCCTGACTCTATATTTGTTGTAGACAATAGAAGCTACTATTTATAATGGATTTTAATGGAACTTGGTGTGAGCATTGGACTTGATAAGACGGTGGTCGACGATTTTTCGATGAATGGTTTTTGTGTTATTGCTCTTGACTAAGTAAAAATTCGATTGTGGATGCAAAAGAGGCTACAATTGTTTGGATTTTGATGAAACTTGATGGCAGTCAAGTTTGAATTTGACAATTTTTAATTGAACAGTTTTTCAAGTTTGGCCTTGCCTTTGTAAAATTTTGTCAAAATTCTATTGTGGTTGAGATTAGAAGCTGTAATTTTCAAAGGATTTTGATGAAACTTGGTGTAATTATTGGAATTGATAAGACATTAGTCCAATTTGAATTCGACGATTTTTTTGATCAATGGTTTTTGAGTTATTGCCCTTTTCTTAGTAAAACTGCGTCAAAATCTTGGGTGCAATAGTAGCTACAGTTTTCAATGGATTTTAAAGAAACTTGGTATGAGTATTGAAATAGATAAGATGGTGGTAAAGTTTGAATGTGACGATTTTCCATGAACAGTTTTTGAGCTATTGCCTTTGACTTAGTAAAATTGCATCATAAAGGTATTATTGGTACATAGAATCTGCAGGTTTCAAAGGATTTTGATGAAATTTGTAGGCGAGCAATGGCATTGGAAAAAATATTTAATTTTTTTTTAGTTACGGTACCCAGTATTGTGCAATTTATTCAAATTAAATGCTGCCAGTGGGCGTATATTACCTTGTCTGGCAAGCTATCATTCTGTCTTTAATCAGAAATAAGCCTTTTTTTTTTCTACTTGTGGATAGTTTTTTGTTCTGAATCATTCATAATGATTTCAACCATTGAGTACTATTTATACACCAGGTGAAATTTCTTGTTTTACAGTAGCGTTTATTTATATTGCTTGATGAGTATAGATTTATGTTTATTTTTTTATGTATCATTTTGACAATTAATTTTGTTTCATGCTTTTCTTTCGGTTTTATTTGAAGTACTTATTTTTATTTACTAAGGAGACAGATATTTATGTAGAAGCCCAGTGTCTATTGGAAATGGTAATGTATGTATGATTGAGGCTGCAAAAATAGACTGCTTTTTGATTATTATAACTTTTTCTTTTTTTTTTTTTTCAAAACTCTTCTATCACAAACTTTTGCATGAGTGTAACTTTAAAGCGGCCCAGGCTTTATTTGTTTCGGACAATCATCCGACAGCCTCAAACACATGAAATCTTTTGGTTAGCTAATCAGAAATAGTCTACAGAGCTTACCTTTGAAATTTGAGCCTTCAAATCCATGTGTATCCATAATTATCCATGTTTGAAAAATCATAATGACTTAAGAAATTACGAACGTCCCGCCATATTGGAAAACGGTTCGTCTTGATAATCAAAGAGTTATCCTTCCCATCGTGCAATAGCGGTCATCTATATAAACAGACTACAACACGTTTTTCAGTTGTAGACTTTGTCAACAGGACACACAATTTTCAGACTGACTGGAGACCAGCCGCGTACAGCATGGAAAAAAAATGAAAAGTGAAATTTTTTGTTTGAGGCATATTTCAAGGTATTTTGCGATTTTCTCAGAGCTTGAATATTTCTGAGGACTGTTTAAATGTAACAAAGGCCCAAAACGACCCCTAAAAATCAAGCCTAGGCCCCTTTAATTAAGACTTATATTTATTATACCCCATGTATAATATCAGATTATTGATTATCTTATTAACATGAATCTAAAGTTTGAAAATGATGATAAGAGAGAATAATAACAATAATCTGCTTTTTTAAAATTTTTTTATAACATTTAAACATTGTAATCTGCAGGACTGATGACGTTATTTGTCGATTTTACTGCTTTATAAATAAATTATTATTAGTATTATTATTATCTGTCAAAGCAATAAATAGAGAAAATAAATTTGTGAACTGTATGAGTGTAGATATGTTTACTGTAATAGCTATATTCTGACTAGAGATGTTGATCAATGGGAGAATATATAATAAGAAATATGTAGGTTACGTTGTAAACTACTAGAAAAATTAATACACTCATACTTATATTGTATTCATCTCCTGTATCAATTTCATGTTTGAATAGCAGTTATTATTGTTCTTTCTTAGAGCTTAGATTATTAAATCCCCCTGTAGGCTGAATTCATGTACATGTAGTTTGCTTGTGTGTTTGTAGTTTTACAGTAGAATGTAGATTCTGTAGTGAGATATTCTGTCATAATACTTATTTTATTATATTGTTTATTTTAGAAAGGAACTGTGATTGAAATAGATGAGGACAATAAGCGCTTCCATTTTGCTCTTTCTGGTAAATCTTGGGCAGTATTACGTCAGTATTTTCCTGATCAACTTTTAAAGGTGAAATATTTTTATTATTCTGTATGTTTTAGAAAATTTTACCACTAATAATCATTAAGTTTCATTTCACTTAATCTTCTGCTGTACAATATGTTGGTTGTAGCTAAAATGTTCCTTACATTATATTTGCCTATGAGAAGTTTTTAATTGGCCTGGAAGTCGTGCCATTGTAATATTACATGGTGAGTTTGAAGAAAAGAACATCAGATTCATTTCTGAATGTCATATCTTATCATGAAAGAATTATCTAAAAAGGCAAAGCAAGTAACAGATTACAATACTATTATTCTAGCGATTGCTATTTAAACATTGATTTATTTTAGATCTTAGTGAGAGGAACTGTGTTTGCAAGAATGGCTCCTGATCAGAAAGCACAGTTAGTTGAGGGTTTACAAGCTTTAGGGTATGATTATCTATCATGATTTACACCCTATTTATATTATATTTATTTATTTTATAGTCATTGTGTGTTTATTCAATTAACTTTATTGGTATCTTGAATGGATGTAAAATTAGGCAAATGATGGTCGTTGGCTTGATCTTAACTACCTTAAACAAATCATATTGATTTTTTATACAAATTACCTGTTATTCACCATTGTCTGCCTTACATTTCAGGTATTATGTTGGTATGTGTGGGGATGGGGCTAATGATTGTGGTGCCTTAAAAACTGCCCATACTGGTATATCTTTATCAGAGGCTGAGGCTTCTGTTGCTTCTCCTTTTACTTCCAAAAAACCAACAATTGAATGTGTTCCAAAAGTCATAAGGTATGTAATTTCATTGACCTTACACAGGCATATCATATAGAGAAAGCTAATTTGTGGAGAACATGTAACATGTGTAGAAACCAATTTAATACAGAGGTAGAGTATGGAGCAAGCTATTTTGATACAGAGGTAGTGTAAGGAGCAAGCTACTCAAATAAAGAGGTAGCGTATGGAGCAAGCTATTTTAATCAAGAGGTAGCATATGGAGCGAGCTACTTTAATAAAAGGTAGCTTACAGAGCAAGCTACTTTAATGCAGAGGTAGCATGTGAAGAAAGCTAAAAAAAAAGGGCAGCATGTTGTTCGTTGAAACAGCTGCTGGGAATGGAAAAACAGTGTAGATTGTAGAGGCACAGTTCTATGGACTACTTCTCATTTCAGTGAAGGAAGGTGTGCCTTAGTGACATCATTTGGTATATTTAAGTATATGGCCAGTTATAGTTTAGCTCAGCTTGTGTCTGTATTAATTCTATATTGGAATGGTGCTAATTTAACAGATCCTGCATTTTTATACATAGATTTATTTTTGATAACTTCCCTTTCTGTTACCTGTGAGTATTTCTTTTTTTCTCTAGCCACACAGCAGACATATAATATAGCATGTAATAGACAATGGAATCAACCCTAGATGTACCCCAACATCACTATCAAATGGAAATGTTTGTTTTACAAAAAATAAAATGCATCTAATGTCATTGAGTTTTTGAGATTCCAGTACATTCGTGAGAATCCACCTCAAATTCTAAAATGAGTATGTCTTTCTGTTGTAGTTGGTTATACTGAGCCGTATCAAGAGTTGGTTAAGGATCTCCCATTGTCATCTTTAATCAGTCCTGGTCCTATTTTGTCTCTGATTACACAGACTATAATACATACTGCTTTCCAAATTGCTGCTTATTTCTATGTTCAACAACAAGAATGGTATGTCATCAATTTTTTCAAATTTCATAATGTTTAATTGAATCACTTAAAAACTATGATTAGTCTGTTAGTTGTTCTGTCAATGAAATGCAGATCTGTTTTGTTTCATATTTTTTCTCTAGGTTACTTCACATGCCATCCAAAATCTAATGAGATTCTTGTTGAATATATTATATTTCTTTATTAAAGGTTTGAACCATTTGAAGAAAATGAAGATGATGATTACAGTAGCCATGAGAATTCGGCAGTGTTTTTGATCTCAGCCTATCAGTACATTATTCTGGCTATTATTTATTCTAAAGGAAAACCTTTTAGAAAAACTATTTTCTCTAATTGTGAGTTCACTTTTGAATTTTTTATATGTAAATTTTAGGTTGGTTTATGTTTAATAAAAATGCAAATATGAAAACATTGGACATGTTTGTACCAAGAGTTTACGAATAAATGTAAATGTTTCTTGAATTCTGAAAATAACAGAAAAACATCTTTTTAATTTGCATTTAATGTTTTTGTATTTTAGATCTGTTTTTGATCAATATTGTAATCTGTATTGTTACCACAGTTTGGATTACTGTTTATCCTACTGATAACTTTGCTGATATCATGGAGGTAAGATATTGTTTCATTCTGTACACAGAAAAGTTCCATTGTAGCAAGAATAGTTCGCCAAATCTTTGAGAATCCATGTTTGATGTATGTATGAAGAAAACAAAATGAAACTAGAACCGTGAACAGTATTAATGCTGTGCGTGTCCCTTTCTAACCTCTCCCTTGTCGTAGTTGGATTGACGTAAAAACTATTAAAATATGGAGAAAAAAAATTAAGACACATTGTTTTGTTAATATAAATCACTTACGACGAAATATGTAACGAGATTTCTTTATCAGAAATAATAAGTACTATTTATCGAAATCAAAATCTGCTGTCTGAGATTTGTTAGCAATTGTTTGAAGAATACATAGACATCAAAATTAGCGTTGTCGGATTACCTTCTAAGTTCCCATGTTTCGTTTTACAAAAGTTAGTCATTTCATGTTGGCGCCTTAAGTGTTACTTCCGGATCCAATTTTATCACTTTTTTGGTCTTTGTTTGTCATGTTCTATAATATCAATAAAAGAATATGTCTGCTTTCTTAAAAATACGTAATTAAAAAAAACATGTGCTGTTTCCCGCCAAAAATCACGCACAGTTACTATGAAACAAAGAACAAAAATTAAAAAGCGTACTTTTGATCAAAATATCAAGTGTTATATACCATTGGAAATAATAAATTATGTGTAACAAGGACATGAAAGAAATTCTGACATAAAAATACGTTATTTAAAAAAACATGTGCTCTTTTATAAATCACGCACAATTACTATAGAACTTAGAACAAAATTTTCAAATTCTCAAAAGCGCAATTTTGATCAAATATCAAGTGTTATACATCATCGGAAAGAATAGATTACCTGTAATAAGGGCATGAAAGAAATCTTGACGTATGTTAATTAGGTCACATGACAGAGCTCTTCAAAGATAAAAATTGCGATTTTCAAATGGCTGTTTAACCGGAAGTTGACATTGCACAACGAAAATGAAGACATCTATAGAAAGGTCTTGACAAGGGCAATAACTTTTGTGCAGGTCACAAGGTCACCAAAGGTCAAAGTCATGATATATGAACGGTAGAAAATAAGGCACTTAGTGAAAAAATATAACCGAAAATAAAGGAAAAGCTAAATCGAAATTCAAAATTCGACTTCCTGACAATTGTTAGCCATCAATTGAAGATTACATAGACATCAAAATTACATTTGTCCAATTAACCCCTAAGGCCCCATTTTTCGTTTTACAAAAGTAAGTAGTTTAATGATGGCGGCTGACCTGTTACTTCTGGGTCAAGTTTGTTAATTATTGAATCATTATGGGTTAATAGTAACTACTTGCAAATGAAAAATTTCAAATATCTTAAGAATTCCGGAAGTTGAAATTTCAAGTTTAGAGTCGAATGACATCAAAACCGGAAGTGATTTCGAAATTTGGAAATATGTTGACAAACAAAATGTCTATCTACCTGCAAATTTTTATTTTGATCTAATCAAAATTGTAAAAGTTTAAAAAAGTGTGAAATTTAAATTACAAAAAGTCAGCGACAAAAGTCAAAATTTTCGAACGCACTGCAATTACAGAATAACTATCATGGTACATCTATCAGAATGCTCATTATTTAATTGTCAATGACAAACTCGTATGTACATTCTCAGTCTTATATTATATATGTGACTATAATGTCTCTTTTAGATCAAACAGTTTCCAGTTATAGATTACAGGTTAATATTTGTTGGTTTGGCTGTAGCTAACTTCCTGATCTCTCTTGTTTTTGAGGTAATATTATATTTCTAAATTTGCCTCACACATGATTTATAGTAAAACTCTGTTGATCTTTTGACATATAGAGTGCTAGCATGTTGTGACCATATATCATCATCAGCTCTCTTGAAGGATAAAGAATACTAGAATATATCTTAATAAACCGAGGCCCGTGTGCTACAGGCTGTGCACGTCTAAGATCCCTCGACAGTTGGAAATTGCAAAAGAGTAGGCTAATTCCGCTGTCCTGGCAAAATTTCCCTCATTGTACACTGCATGGCATTGCCAATCTTCATTAGCCCATAAGGTGCAGATGTAAAAGTCCATTTCATTTCATTTCTTAATGTTTGTAGATGTTTATAGTAGATAATTTAGTTGTTATCAAAAAGTGTAGAGCTCAATGTTCTTGCTGTAAACATGATGATTATGAATATACACATATTGAAAAAGAACTGAAAGAAGATCCATCATGGCCACCATTAGATCAATCTGGACTAGGATTAGCTCATTATATACAGAGATTAGAAAGCACCAACCAGGTAATTCTTGAAAAATTATGAAACTAAATAGGTTGAGTCATTGATTGCAGGGTAAGATATCAATGTAAAGACAATCAAAGCAATGGCTTGTTATCGATATAGTCATCCCAGTGTTTGATCTCGAAAATAGGGCAACGGTATTACTTCCTGGTACCAATTTCGGAAATTGACTGACAGTATTAAACTTATAACCAAACAATAAGAAAAATTAGGTTTGAAATTTCAGAAAGTCTATTTAACTCTCATTTTGGTTTTTGTCCAATTAGTTCTTACAGTCTGAAGATTGTGATGGTAATAAATCAACAGCTACTCTAGAAGATTTACTCAATGCTACAGATGAAGAGAAGGCTGGAAAAGATGAAGATGGAGTTGATAGACAGTTTTCAATAGCATCATTTTATAGTGATGATAGCAACCAAGATAAACCATTAGTTAGAAAATCAGATGTTAACATAGAATCTATTAGTACTGCCTTATGATCACCTTATACAAATCTTCAAATCAAAACTTCTAGCAAATTTTTCAAACAATTTTTGATGTAATGGCACTATTCTTAAACCTAGTTGAAGACTAAAAATTCTGAAATACACTTTCCAATAATCATTATTGTTACTTTACTGTTACCATCAAAGATATTAAAACATAACAAATTCTTTGATATTTGTAATGGTTTAAGTGTGTATTACTATAATAGTCTTATTATTTTGTTTGTGTAATGCTTCTATACTATCAGAGCATCTGAAAGGGTTTTACCAAGAAAATTTTCTAAAAATTGAATTGGTGCATTTTGGCAAATATTTCAGGGCAACAACATATAAGAAGTACATATATATATTAAAAATGTAGTTGGGGTACTATTGAAGACTTGATACAAGAGTAACATCTTAAATCAAAGAGTATGGGCATTATAAAGGTGCGTGAGGATTTCATATATAAATGTAAGACAGATTTTATTACCATAAAAGGCAGCAATTAGAATTAGAATGTTTTTAAAATGAAATGTGTGATGGTTTAATATTTATATTTAAAAAAGTTTTATGTCCAAGTATTTTCATATATCTCAAATGCTTATTCTTATTATTTTCAATCAATCTGATGATCCAAAGTGTTCTATGTATAATAAACAATTCTTTGCATAATTAATTTGACTTTATGACAGTGTTCAATTTACATGTTGACTGACTGTTACAATTTTCTGCTTGAGTAAAGGCCTAAACAATTTGAAGTGTTATCATAGCACCTTTATTATTACAGATACAATACTTTACTGTAGCAAAAAAAAATCTCTTATAACCTAAAATAATACGCACGCATCTTGGCACAACCCGGACATTATAATATTTGGTGTATTTATTATGTATTCCACTGCATGGTATTTGATGATTGTTTCACGGTATTTCTATAGCCATTACACCCTAGAAACACCCTAGGTGTCAATGATGTAAGATACATACATGTATATATAAATAATTTGATACATAAAGATTTGCTATCTATAAAGTTTTTATGATGTATTAAATAAGTTGCATAATGTTTTATAATTGATTTTGTTTTTTTTATGTATGTAAATTTTTTGTTTCCTACCCATTTTTCATGTTTACAAATAACCTATATTTCCTGTGATAACATTTTATTTCAGAGCAATTCTTATAACTAGAGTCTGCTAGCACAAGAAAAACAGGAATGATTATTTTCAAAAATATAAATAGAGAATCAACTATTCAACAGTTATGATAGACTTGTTAAACTAGTACAGTAAACCTTTTAAGTATTTTACTTTAAAAACTGGAATTAATATTAAATTAATGTTACATATTTTTCTTTGTTTCTTTTTTGCTTTTACAATTATTTTCCAACAAGTTATTTCTTTATAATATTAATCTACTGATTTTAAAGTAGTAAAGTTTACGTGATTAAAGAATTAGATTATATTTATCAATAATTTATTGTTTCTCAGTTTGATTTATACAAAATGTTGATTGGACTGTAATATTTGCTTTTAACTTTGATGTGGATTTGCAAAATATACTTATATTCTGATATTGTAAGAACTATAGACATGGGTTGCAGTGGTGTTTGTGGGATAGTTTTATGAAAAAGTGATTATTATAACAATAGTAAAATAGCTCATTCTAAAAATTATTGTAGTAGTCCAAAACTTAGTAACATTTTGACGAACTGATTAAATTGTGTAATATGATGGTCTTTATTTAAGCAATATATGATATTGTGATGCTATTTTGGCATTAGTGATTTCACAAATCTTATTTTAAAAGATATATGTCCATGTCATCTTTGTCCAATAAGCTGTAATTACCATTCTTTAAAGTTTAATTATGGTAGTTTTATTAATGATAATGGTGATGGTACACTATCCAACATTAGTATAAATAAGCTTGTATTGACATTTTGTATTTGTATCATTTTGCAAAGAAACTAATTGTTACCGATTACTAACATTTCTCAATAAATCCTATTTTTATAATATAACAACAAACCCTTATTCAAGTGGCCAAAGTCTTTATTATCCTTTGGGTTTCGAGTTCAAGTTAATGACATTTTGTACTTATATTGTTCTGATGCTGCTAGAGAAATAATATTTCATGTTTAAAATGATCACAAACTTACATGACATTTTAATAAATGAGTTTATATTGGAAAATCATCTGCAAGATGTATATGGTGCTGATGGCCCAAGTGATTTTCAATCACTGAATTATAAGAAAAACATACATTTTTACAGAAATATGAATTTATTATAAAAACATGTAAATTGCATGATAAACATCTTACAAAGCCTAATATCTCTTAAGTTGTATCTAGCTTTAGTGATGATATTAAAAAGTTCAAAATTTTCAGTACTCTTATAGTATGGCTCGATAATTCATAAATCAGCTCTAACCACAACAATTTTTATTGCAACATGAAGCATACCCAACAGATTGTCAATAATATTTGTTAAAGACTGTTTCTACACACCTAAAAAAAAACAATCTGCAAAAAATTGCATGTACATTGTACCATTAGCAATTATAACATCAATATAAATATAGCATCAAAATATACATCATACATCTGTTGTGTAAATATGATAAAATGTGTAACTTGGGACTGGTATCTTTGGAAGTTAAAGTTAAAATTCATTCAAATAATCTTAATGACATTTCCTACAAATGATTTTTTGCAGCACTTATAACCTCTTATGAGAACAAGCTTGTATATTAATGAACTACCGATAGTTATATCAATCACACACTCATATTAGTAAACCTGTGCAAGAAAAAATGCTTAAACATTGACAATAAGTTCAAATGAAAATATTTTAGTAAAACGAATAACACAAAATTAACTTATTATTCCAAAAAATACAACCATTTGAAACTAGTTATGACATTGAATGTGTTACCATGATCTTGTTTGTTACAGGCAAGGTAAGAAAGGTGTTAAGAAAGACTGACCTTAAAAGAGATTTAAACATTACATTAATTATGTAATACATTGGATCTTTCTCATATATTTATCATATCATTTGTCATATGAAATCTGTGAAATGAGTAGCCAGAGTAGATAGTAAGCATTAAATTTTAAAAATATTAAAAGAAAGCTTGCTAGGCAAGGCAATATACGCCAACTGGCAGCATTGAATTGGAATAATAAATTGGGAAATAACTCAAAAAACATTCATTGAAAATGAAGTATCATCAAAATCCTTTGAAACCTGCAGCTTCTATGCACTCACAATACCATTTTGAGGTAATTATACTAAGTCAAGGGCAATAACTCAAAAACTATTCATGGAAAATTGTCAAATTCAAACTTGACTATCATCTTATCTATTTCAATACTCATACCAAGTTTCATCAAAATCTATTAAATATTGAAGATTCTATTGCACCTACAAGCAACTTTACTAAGTCAAGGGCAATAACTAAAAAACCATGCATCGAAAAATCATCAAATTTGAACTTGACCGCCGTCTTATCAATTTCAATAGTCATACCAAGTTTCAGCTTCAGTTTGTAGCTTCCATTGTGTCTAAAACAAATATACAGACAGGGGCAATAACTCAAAAACTGTTTATCGAAAAATCTTCAAAATTGAATTTGACCGCCGTCTTATCAATTCCAATGCTCATACCGGGTTTCATTTAAATCCAAATAGAGAATTGCTGCTTCTATAATGTCTACAACAAATGTTTACGGACCGGCAGACTGACGGACCAACAGACAGTGGCGAGGAAAATATAAGTCCACATATTCATGTGGGCATATAAAATATCCTTTTATGACACAAAATCTCGTTTAAGATCCTCTATACATTATATTTGCTCTTACATAAATTATGTAGGCCTATATGCTATGCAAATTTTTCGACAAAAAAATTCTGTATAGACCATAAAAAGAGGTTTGAACACATTCAACTAAAATATCGTAAATAAATAGGATTAGAATACACAAACCATGACTGTTGCTGTGCAAATTTGCATGTCTTAAATAAATTTATATTTGTGACTTAAACAATACTCAGGCATGTATAATAACCTCCAGTATATCTGGTATGAAATATCTGTATGTGTTTTAGAGTAAAAAGATCTAAAAAAGACCGGCAAATAGAATATGATGAAAATAAAATCAAATGAAAAGTCACAGGGGAAACTATTACTATAAGCAAATTCACAAAATAAAAGCAATAAAAATCAAACAAAAAATATGGTTCTTAAACACTGTGAATAATATTGTATATACAGGCATTGATTTGACAAAAATTCTTTTAAATAATTTATCATACTTCTCATGTCAAAGAAATTTACATAACATTGATAAATCTGTTGTTATGGTCAGACATTTTGTCATACTGTGATATTCCATTACATATCAAACAAATTATTTGTCATTACATGGACATATTTCAACAATAATATATCTTTGGTCTATTAGGATTTTATCTTGTTTTGATAGATTGAGATTCTGATCGTTTTGTAATTTATTAATTGTACTGACAAGCAATTCACTCATGTTTTCTTAGACTTTGTTTTTAATTTGGTAAGATGTTGAAAAACTATTTTCCTCTTTCAGAACCCAAAACCACTTAACTATAAGATACATGAAACATAAATAGGTATATGATAGATTTGGAGTATGAAAAGTTAACAGTGGTTCAGATAAACCTTATGTAGAATATCAAAAATTAAATATCAGCTTACAATATATATATATATATCAATATGTCAGAGAGAAAATTAATATACTCATGGTAAGTTGATAAATTCAAATATTTGTAAATCAATGTCTATGCTTCCACAACCAAGAACTTAATAAATAGCTAGAATAAATAAAATAAATGATTGAATATAAAAACTAGAAACTAATAAATTATACAAGGCTATTTATCAAATTCTCAGCTAAATATAAATCAAAAATATGTTCCTTATAAAAATAATATTGCATGAATCACAGTTCTAATATTTTAACAATAGCTAACTGACTATTTCTGTAATTTTTTGGTTCCTGCTTTTATCACTGTGAAAGTCCCTTTTTATACTTCTAAATTTTGAAAGAGAAAAGCAACATTCAATCTGTTTTTTATGATAGCAACATCAAATCTGATTTTTAAGATAGCAACAACAAATCTGTATTTGTTATAACATAAAATCTTTTTTTTTATAACAACATCAAATCTGATTTTTAAGATAGCAACAACAAATCTGTATTTGTTACAACATCAAATCTTTTTTTTTATAACAACATCAAATCTATTTTTAATGGTAGCGACATATCTGCTTTTTGTAATAACATCAAATATTGTTCTAATTAAACTTTATATGGTATACATTGAGACTATTAAGATACAGTGAAAAAAAGCAGAACCCAAACTAAATGCCCAATACAATAATTACACACTACAAAAAAACAAAAAATATCTTGTTAATATAATTCTACTGACTATCTTATGGTACATTTCTGTTATCATGATCATTTCTGTTTACAAAAAATAGTCCAGAGTCCAAATATTATCTTTAGTTTCTAGATTTAGAAAGTTTCAGATACTAAAAATGATGTATCTTTATATAATATATTAGACTCAGTGTTGTTGATATTACTATTGGTGTATTGAATTTTGAAACACAACTTTGCTCTTCTTAATATTTTGGTCTGTAAAGAGCTAGTTAACAATGGAAATTCTTAAAGTTCTGTGGCCATCTTTGTACTCATAGCTTGTATTCTTAGAGCATTACAATTTTTACATAATATATGATCATCTAATGGATAACAACCTCTTCCTTCTGCTTCTGATGATAACTGTAGACCACAATCCTATAACAAAATTTTATTTCAGATAATTTTCAGTAACAAGATATAATCCTCTAAATGTCCCACCAAGTCAAGGCTCTTGGGTTTAATGGCCACCCCAAAACATTGGTTGAGATTCAGGCCAAGAAATTTATTTTCTCCTTTAGCATAGAAGAAGACCTCCTTAAATGAACTGTAACAGAGTCTAGCAACTAAGCTTGTCAAATTAATCTTGAGAGGAAATCTCACAACCTCTCTCTTATTAGAATAATGTTAGAAAGAAAGGTCTGGACCATCTCTATTACCTCACATCTATAACAACTGACATGAAAGCTTTTATCCATAGCAACAATTCTCACTGTTTCATCTTGACCTTGTTCCGGCATTATAGGCTTATTACAAGCACAGCATCTTGGTGCAAATTTACTACAAAAGAAAAAGAATTTTTGGTTCTAAATTTGATCAAATACAAAATATTTTGTTTAAATACACAAAAATAAAGGAAGTTGTCCAGTTCATGGGGTTCTGTTGCAGTTAGAGTATTACATGAAACCAAGTTTATCTTGAATAATTCATCAACCAATTTGTATATGGGTATAGATAAAATACATGCCAAGAGGTTTGACCAATAACCAGCTGGTGCAAAAAATATAAAGTGAAGACAAATTATTTATTTTTCATTCTTTCTTTTTACTTTAGCTATAAAGTCAAGAGAGTTTTTCACCATCACACAACTAATTAATGAAATGATTATCAATAAAACTTACTTATGGAAATCCTCAATACAATGTATTTGGTTGGTAGCGTCAACTGTAAATGGAATACCATCTAAACTTTTACCACATACAACACAAGTAAAACAGGCTGGATGGTAGGGTCTACCTGTAGCTCGTAATAACTAGAATAATAAATCAAAGTTTAATTTCAACTACTTCTGTTACTAATTGGGCTAAAATAGAGAATGTCATGCAGTGTACAAGGTTGCTTGCTTTGTAAGAACAGAAACATAAGGCTACTCTTTCACAATTCTAATGGTCAAGGGATCTGAAAAGGTATAAAAAATTTCAACTGCCCTGTAAATTTAATAAATAAAAAGTCTAAGAAAATATGAGTGGCCAATTAGGTGGTAACTTTCCAATGATACAATTAATAAATAACACAGCAGTCAGAATCTTGACAAAACAAGATAAAAATTTTCAGAAATATTTTCCTCTGCAAGACTTAACTTGTAGATTTTTACTGCACTACCAGTATATAAACAAGTTATCAACTCACCCTATCTGTGATAGCTTTAGAACAAACAGAACATTTTTCTAAAGTATTCTGTAATAAAGAAAAAATATTTTGAAATTCTTAGTAACAGAAGAATATGATGAGACAGAATAAGTGTCCACGATGAAAGAGTTACTCATTTTTTTCAATCGTTTTGTTTAAAAGTGATTTATACACAATCCTTTCCATTAGATATAAACTTACCACATAACAAGATTCACAATAAGGTTTGTTTTCCATTTGGAAGAATGATTTACCATGTAGACCACAACCTGTAAAAAATTAATTATCATTATCAATTATCACTAAATGATCAAGATCCTAGTCAATTATCTCAAATTGTCCACTTTTTATAAGCTTCGTGAAAAAACAAAAAAAATGACCACATACATAGGGGATCTTCTTTGTCTACCATTTTCTTTTCTATATTTCAATATTATTTATGTTTCAGAATATTTTTGATCATATTTACATTGATATATGACCCAAACTTACAGTTTTAAAACCTAATGTATGAATATACAAAAAAATATCATATACAACATTAAACATAAAAATAACTTACCACAGTTATTACAAGTAAAACATCCAAGATGAAATATTTGATCCATGGCAGAGCAACCATTAACTTCTCCTAAAACTTTCATACCACACTTTCCACATACACCTGATATAAACATTTAAATAATATATTTAGGTCATAAAGGTTGTAACTAATGACAAAGTCATGAAAGCATAGGCACAATTATAATAAGTTTTTAGGATAATAAAAACAACAATATTTCTTTGACATGCTCCAGCAGCTGTAATATTGTCATTTTGAAATCACACTGACTCCTTGTAACTCTCTGGGTGTACAAAACAAACAAAAATAAATATATTCTCACCATAAAAATCGGGTTCAGCAGTTGATTCAATACTCTGCATTAATAAATTGGTTAAGGCATCCACCTCTGCTTCTTTTTCTTCTTTGGGTGATTCCGGTGCTGTAGTTGTTATAACAGGTATTTGAGGTGCCATTCTTTCAGGTTGTCTCATAAAGTCACCAGATCTTGCAGCTGGAGCATTTGGTGGAATATTCATATAGGTACTAGTATTTGGAGAATTATAAGGGGAATTCCGACCATAGGATTGACTTGGGGAATCCCTTCCGTATGATTGATTCGAAGAATATGATTGGTTGTTTAAGTTACCATATGTTGGTTGTTGTTGATTGATAGGTGAATATTGTTTTTGATTAGTTGATCCAGAGTAGATAGGTTTGGCTGAGTATTGCTGCGACCTATCATAGTCTGAGTTGTAGGATGTGTTATTAGAGTATGATTGGCTGTAACTGTCTGGGGGTGGGGGTAGATCAGTGTTGACACTATAGGTGTTGGTTGAGTAAGACTGATTACTGTAGCTGTGTGATTGAGATGGGGGAGGTGGTGGGGGGAAATCTTGACTTTCCTGGTAAGAATAACCATGGTATGGCTCTTGAGGAGGTGGTGGAGGTGGAAATTCTTCTGGTGGTCCAAAGTTCACTTTTCTATAACCTTCACCTAAAAAACATGGTACTATTACTAAGGTACTATTGATATCTGTGCAGATCCCAGCAGGGTTCTAAAAAACTGGAAGCTCTCACGCAAAAACCGGTAGTGGTAAAAAAAATTTTATGATGCCGTTTTAAAATTCATGGTCATTGAAGGTCAAGGTCATTTGATATAGCCTTGTGAATTTTCAAAAAACTAAAACGGGTACCGAAAAAATTGTTGTCGATCATAATAGGCATATGTGTGGATAGCTTAGGTCAAGAACAGTCTACTTGAAAAAATTCAGGGTCATTGAAGGTCAAGGTCATTTGATTTGGCCTTTATAATTTTCAAAAAAATTCAATCGGGCATTAAAAAAATTTAAATTTGAAAATCAAAATTCTATTCCCAACAAGTTCTAGATAAAGTAACAAGGTTTCGAAAAACACCAAAATCGGACAAATCAGGATAAAAATTAAAATTTTGCTGAATGTTACCGTTCTGTGATGACACATAAAGTATCACTTCTGGTTTGGATTTTTTATTCTAAAAGGGTTCTAATTATGCCTGATAGTATATATGTATAGCTTTTGTACTGATTTCTTACATACACCGGAAGCTGGGTGACCCAACGCAGTTCTAAAAAACCGGAAGTTCTCACGCAAGAACCGGAAGTGGTAGAAATTTTTTTATGATGCGGTTTTATTTCTATAGGCGACTTCTCTATATTCTGTAATTTTCAAAGAAATCGGATAATTAGCAACAAAGTTATGTAATTATGCATATTATTATTATGCAATTACTAACTACTGATGCATAAAAATTTTAGTTTTATATATTCATTTTCTATTCCAGTATGTATCTTATCGTATTTTTCAAACCAAATTTCTATACCATTTTCGAGTTGGGCTAGGAAAAAGTCAAATGAAAACAAAGAATGGCAAATTTCTAATTTTTCTAATGAAAAAGTCACAACCGAACAACTGTGCTACCAACTATATACATGTAAAACAGTATTGTATAGCCTCATAAAGTGGTTATCCCTTTAAGAGGAATACATTTATCTCAAATGACTCACTGATAAGGTGAAATGATTTAAAAGTAGATTATTTTTAGGACATCCTTAACTTAAAACAAAATACTTTTATAGCTGTAAGTGGAAGTCTGAAGAACGAAGCCGTTGTTTTTAATTGACCCTTAGGCTCATGTTACCACTTAATAAAAGTTAGATCATATAGTTAGTCATTGTTTTTTTCTCTAATACATATAAAGACAAGTTTACATAGCCTAGCCTACTAGAAATATTTCCATAATTGTTCAATCTTAAGAAAGATAGCTTGCCAGGCAAGGTAATATATGCCCACTGGCAGCATTGAATTTGACAAAAACTTGACAGTACAGTTACAATCACCTGAATGAATATTCAACCTTCAGTCATACACTTCTTTTCTGGGGTGATAGAACAGTAGTACTAAGTTTCATTAAATCTGTCAAAAATGTACCTGCTTACAATGCAATAACTCATTAATCAGTATTTTCCATAGATTTCATCTTTTGATGATAATAAACAATTTCAGACAGTGTTGCCAAAGCCAGTAAGGAATTGTGCCCTGTAGAGAGTTTACGAGCCAAAAATCAAACACATTTAAAAGAACAAGGGCAAAAAATATATTAATTGTAGCTTCTATTGCGTCTGCATTGACAGGCTGACGGAGAGGGGCGACGACGATATACGTCCACAAGTATCTATCCATAATAATTGTTTTTATTTATAATATTTACATTTCTACTATCACTCCCATCAATGAACTAGTTAAACAAACTGGCGTTTATTTTCCAATAACTGTAGTTGGTCAAGTGATACTATAACATGATTGACGTCGCCAAGGCACCACATAATAACACAATCTCAGATTTGTGGCAAATTGAAGGGAACCCATCATAAAAAAGTGAAAATTGCATTAATAGAAGTATCTGAATGTAATTATAAGAATCAAACGTTAGTCTCACTAGCATTATTGGTGTGTAAACGTAGTTGATCACGTATGTTTTGATCAACTACGTTTACACACCAATAATGCTAGTGAGACCAATGTTTAATCCTTAAATGACCAATGTTTTGGGGTTTTTTTCAGTTGCACGATCATTTTTTTGTTTCTTACAAAGGTGTAAAAAGAAATCAACTTGAATTCATGATTGCTTTTATTCAGGTCATTATAATTTATATAACATATCCTTAGGGCAATAAATTACCAATTGAAATTAGGAAAAAACAACACAGTAATAAAAATACTTGATAAACATTTACTGTGGAAAAGGGAAGGTCAGAGTGTGTATTAACATACAACATGTAAAAGTCATATCAATTGATTGAATTAAGTATCTTCTACGAGTTTAAAATCCAAATGATACTAGTCTATAGAAAGGGTAGAATTTATATTTGATTAGAGGAAGCATAGAATCACAACCAAATTCTTCCTGATCTTACATCTCTAAGACCATCGAAGAAGTCCTTTTCTTCCTCTAAACATAACTATTGACAAATATATGAATAATAAGACAAAATACTATTTACTTTATATAAGCTTATAATTTGCAGATTCGATTCTAGATAAAATATGATCTATATTATAAAAATAATGAAATTAGGACAAAAACATCCTGATCAGATCTTTAATTAAATCAACTGGTGTTAGGGTGTATTGAGACGAGTCTCAATGAAAGCACTGGCCTAGGGGTGTGGACATTATAATTAATGAGTTGAACCATCCTTAATTACCTTTATCATTTCTTATCTCAACCATTGCCATCTCTTGAGGAATTCTTGGCATTTTTTATCAAAATACTAAAGTTTTATTTACTTGGAACTGAACCAAGTTCTCAACTGTCTTTTTAAATTAGAACTTCTGTATACTTATAACTAAAGAAAATGTAAAATAACAATTAACAGTGGTGTAGGTAATTAAGTACTTAGCCCATACACATTACAGTTAAGACCTCAATTTTAGGAATGGTCCAGAATGTTTCTGGTACAGAAAATTTAAAAGAAACCTCATTTTTTTTGGGGTTCTTGAATATTTTTTGATTACCTCTTTTGAGACTGTAATTAACTAAATCTGTTTAAGCAATGTATTTAAGATTTGAAATTTCAAAATTCAGTCAGCATATTAAACACAAATTTGTTTTTTCAAATTGCCTGAATATAAAGATAATGCTTATAAACAACTCGGCCATTTTTTTTATTCCAAAAGAAGTTTAAAGTTGGGTTCCCTCATTAATCAGAGTCAAAGTAAGCTGACTAATTGATTAATGGGGGTTTCTAATGAATAATCCATGTATTCTCAAGATCAAAAGACCTATGTGGACGTAGAAATGCTTGTGGAATCCATTTGACTCTGATCTGCTTTGAAACGCTAAATTAAGACTCAATGTTTGTTCACGTGACCAAATGACGTCATATGAATGAAGGTGTATAAGAATTGATTTTGTATTTTATTATTAGTGAGTTAAAACTTATTTAAATTAATTCATAATGTTTTTACAAAGTGATATTTGAACGTTTTATTGCATTTTGCTAGAGATAATAAATGGAATACCAAAATGCCATTGTGGTTGTGGAAAATTTTAAGGAATGTGGGCAAGTACACATGCGTGCATATTTAACAACCAAGCGTCTGTTTATGTACCGAATTAACAGACTGGATGATCAAAAAAAAAGATCAACGACATTTGAGACTTGACGTACATACCTATGGTAGTACCCTACTGAGGGAAATCCGATCATAATTAGCCTACCGGTAATTACGAGTTAATTAAGGACTTGTGGGATTTTTCCCAGTCATTAGAACACCTCTACTTTCTATTGATATAAGTATTACCAGTCCAATTATATGTGTATATATATATATATATATATAAAAATAAGGGAACCCTTGTTTAACATTCAAGAAAAGAATTTGTTTTAGAAATGTCACACATTAAAGGAGCTATCTTGGAATCTGCTTGTGTTTCAATTACTGACATTTTCTCCAGTCATGAGTTTGGCCTTTTTACACGAACCTTTATAATATATCCATTGAGGCTATTCTCACACATTTACTCCAATGTAATTGTTGGTAACATAAGGTCACCAGGTTTTATTTTGGCACTTGGCCAGATATTGCCAGATAAATAAAGTTTTATATATCAATGCCATCATTCAGTATTATCTAATGGTTACTAACAAACAAACACTAACAACTAGCCATATCACCTGTACAAAGCAACTGGACATCTTTTGTTACATTGATTATGCGTTGGAGTTAAATTACATCAACATATGAATACTATATACTCCTGCTATTTTACACTTATTGGGCAATCGGAAAAAATAATAATCGATTAATAGGAATAATCAGAGAGGCATAATCGATTATAAAATCGAAAAATAATCAAAACCTGTCAATGTTAATATGAAGGGTTTATTTAAGGCTTTATACATTTACATATTTTGTCCCCAACTAAGAATTAAACTACAGTGAAACCTGGCTATAACGAATCATACGGGACCGAACGAATTGGTTCGTTATAGCCGAAATTCGTTATATCATTTTCTATGTCCGCTATCTTGGAAAAAGTCAAAATTACCCATACCGTCCCAAAGAAAAGGAACGATCGCCGCTTTAAACAGTACTAAACTTTTAGCACATAATTTATTGCAAATTCACGTAAATTATAATCATGCATTTTCGTATCGTGTTCAAAGCTCGAAAAGCTTCCGCAAATGATGATAACTTCATTGTCTATGATTTATTCTTCGTCATCAGATTCTGGGATGGTGTCATTTTTCACCGACATAACACTCTCTACTCTCTCAATTTCATCGTCGCCCAGTCCGTCCTCTGTCATAATATCTTCGTCGACTTTTAAAAAATCGTCCAGTCTTACGGTATCTAGTGCATCGGTAAATTTATTCACCTCGTACCAAATTTTCTTCAATTCACCTAAACGCATGGTTATTTTCGTCATCGGATTCGGAATTTTATGGGCTTTGAACGTAGCCATGTTGATGTTGAGAATCGAATGACACTTGAAGACGGTTATCGTTATTTACGATTTCGCCGTATATTTATTGTTTTGACCGGTAACCAAAATGAATATCTTGGGACTGTGGGTGAACAGAGGAGGACAAAAGGATTACACAAAATGTTAATTAAGTTTAATTGATAAATAATAATTGATATTCGGGAGTCGGGAGGTGTGAAATTCTGTGACAATTTATTGCCGTGATTGGGGCGATTGAGATTATCGGTTAATTATGACTAATCCATTCGTAATAACCATTAATTTTGGTACACAGGGTGTCAATTTCTATTTGTTATTACCGAAAATTCGCTACTAGCATTTCGTTTTATCCATTTATTTTTCAATGAAATTAGTGAAGTGAAAAACGGGACTTTTAAATGTGTTCGTTATTACCGGTTTTTCGGTATAAGCATGTTCGTTATAAGTGAAATCATGTTTGATTCTATAAGTATTTATAAGAGCATTTGATTCTATTAGTATTTATAAGAGCATTTGATTCTATTAGTATTTATAAGAGCAATATGTCGTATAAGTTTATTTAACAAGATCTGAAATTAAATTAACTTATTTGCTTGACTTTGTAGAACAAATCTAACCCGTTTTAAACGAAGGCAATAATTCATATAAAAAAATTTGCGAAATTTTTTATTTTCAATAGGGTTTATCCTTAGGTGACAATTTCAGCAAGTTTCGTCAAAATCTTTAAAATATCTAGAGTGTTTATGAGCTAAAATTTTGACCCGTTTTTAAAAACAAGGGTGATAACTGATACTAGATCTTTTTCAACTTAATTGATTTTCAATAGGGTTCATCCTTGGTGATCACAAATACTCATGCAAAGTTTCCAAGTTAAATTAGATTGCCTTTTCAAGAACAAGGGCAAATAACTCATATTAAATACTTTTTCCATTCGCTGATTTTCAATAGGGTTATTTACACAACATCAGTTTCATGCTTGGGTGATTACGAAGACTCACAAAAAATTAAGTCAAAGTTTTAGAGGGTTTTAAAAGAAATTGTGGACAGACGGACAGACATGGGTGATGGCAATATACGTTCCACATTTCATGTGGGCATAAAAAAAAATTGATTTCCCGGTACACTGAGTAGTAACAGAGCAAAACAATTGTATAGTTGAAGACCAGATATTTTGAGACAGAACTTACCAGGTCTATATGGAGCAGGAGCTGCATTATATGGTTTGGGTTTTGGAGCAACTGATGGTGGAAATTTAGGAGTTGAATCTGCTACATGCATCTGAGAAAAATCTCTCTCTAATCCACGATATGACATTTTCAATTTATTTCACTAATTCTCTTCTAAACTTTAAAGATACTGATATTCAATAAATTTCAACTTGTTGTGCCTGAAAAACTACATACATAATATAGGTTAATCAATGACTGCAATTGAAGTCCACAATACAGGTTACACTTCTAAATGCCATTAAAAAATATTCATAAAATGTGCCGACAAACAAAATTTCATAAGTCGGGCATCGGACAAGTACATTACCGCTGATCTCGGTTTAAAAGAAGTTCCGATCACACGTATCAGTAATAATGTTTTCTTTATTAATTAATTAGTTTGTTAATCGTTTAATCGGGCCTAGATTTACCGAAACCATGTTTAAAGGAAGTTCCAACCGGGAAAAACAATCTACCGTTGGTCTCACTTACTACCGAAATCATGTTTAAAAGAAGTTCCGATCGGATGATCGGGAATTCGAAACCAAAAGGTTTTTAAGATATCACCTTTATTCCAATAATATATATTGTCTCCGAGTTAACTCGAAGTTGGCTCCGAATTAACTTATGGTTGTACCCGAGTTAACTCACTTTGTCTCCGAGTTAACTGTCCCCGAGTTGACTTGTCCCCGAGTTGACTGGTATTCTTAAATACATGTGTCGTACATGTGGAATGAGTAAAGAGCAATAAACTGCCAACCTTTTCTGTTAATCAGTCACTGCCAGACAACATCACCCCTGACTGAGGCTGCAGGGCCATGAAACTGTAGTATTAGTAATTTCAGTAGAAAAAAACCTAAACTATTTAAGACCAGTCATTGGCACTGCATCCAAGCTCAGGAGTCCTCTGGTCTGCACTCCCTCTTATAGCCTGGTCCAGTCTGTGGCTCTTTTCCCAGCCTCTGATAGCTATTTGGACAGAATACTAGGCACCAAACCCTCAAATCGACCAAACCTTGATCTTTGGGAAAGATGGATGTGTTTGTAGTTCAATCATACCACCATCATTATCTCCCTACACCACTCATGTCACATGGTTGCATCAAATTCAATTGCCCAGTCACCATTTCAAATTGAGTAAGATTCCAAAATTCCGTCATTACTGTGTCATGAAATTGAAAGTACAACATGATGGTTCGTTCAGGTGACCCTGTTTTCGTGATTTTTTAATGAACATGCAATTTGTGATGGCCACTGAGTGATTGAAATTCTCGAGAAAAAAAACTGTAACGCAAGTCCACAGGCATGACATGAATGGTGTAAGGTCAAGGGGATAATTATGGTATGACTGAACTACAAAAACATCCATCTTTCCAAATATAACGAGGTTTGGTGGATTCGAGGAAATAGGTGCTGAAAATCCCATGTTTTGGTGACTAGTTTTCCTGCTTTTCCAATCAGCCATATCTGTCCAAAAAGCTATCAGAGGCTGGGAATTGAGTTAGCAAGATTAGGACTTCCAAGGACTACACTCACACTGCTACAGCTACCACTTTGTAAATTTTCTATAGTAAGTGTAAGTTCACTAGCAAAGCTCTTATAAAACTTTTGTGTTTTCAGTCAAATGTAGATACAATAACTAAATACTCACCTATCTCCGATATGCCTGATTAAAAAGACGATCCTGTTTTAATAAACTTCAAGTTTAAAGTGACTGACTAAAACAAAAAACATTTCGAGCATCCATACAAGGAAATGACAGGTACTCTTACGTCACATCCGATAAAAGTACAATCCGAAGGAATACCAGTTAACCTTGTGTTAAATGTATTAAAACGAATAAATCATAAAATCCTTACACAACGCTAGATCTTTTGATCTTGAACTATGAGTATTTCATTGTAACAAAAACTTGTTTCATACCAGATAAAGATGCATTAAAAACAACATGAAAAATACATGGTCAGAAGAAAAAAAACATAAAAGACCTCAGATTTTACGGATTATTTATCTTTTCAACCTTCTTCTTGAAGAGTTTAAAGAACGGTGTCAGTATATTACAAATTCCAAACCACCAAAAATAACCTATTTCGGAGTAAAAGAGTAATGGGAAAAATTTTTCTCAATGTATATAAAAAGAAAATAATATTCCTTAAAAATTGAGTTAAAAATACATTTTCAATTTATTTTTTGATATAAATTACTATTTTGTGAATTTGTAAAGTTATCCACCCCTATCAAATCAAGACAAGGGAGATAACAAATTTAGAAAGTAATTCATCCAACGAGAAAATAGAAATAAATTCGTCGAGGGGTATTTAAATGATACTTCCGCTTATTTAAACGTGTGACAATGAAAGCATTTTTCGTATTATGTGTTATTATTTCATCTTTAACGAATTGTCATTCACTACTTGAGTGGTTGTTTGGTGAAGAAGGTGAAAACCTAAATAGCAATGATGAAAATCATCCATATGATGAAAATGACATCAAATACGAAGTTGTCACAACTGATAAAAAGTTTCTGGAGTTCGCTCAAACATTAACTGATGAGAATCCACTAGATGCTTGTTACAATATTGTAAGTTTGTTTTCTTAAAGGTCTATTTAAATTCTACCAGCAAGTGAGATATGCCAACTAGCAATTTTGTAATAGGCACAAAATAGACCTTTTGCTTTTGAGAATATGACACTACCTGTGAAATGAATTGGATGGAACTGGCTGTTAGATCTTTTGGAAATTAATACAAATATCTGAAAGCAACATTTGATTTAAACAACACTGTCTTGTTATCCTTGTTAATAAAGAAAATATTGGGAACTTTAAAATATCTCAGAAGGTACTCTACTATACATTTTATTTTAAAAGTTTGCGATTTTTTTTTACATTTCACTAGGTTGTTTATAATCTGAAGAAGAAGTGTGGTGAATTGACAGAAGATGAATTAGGAAAGTTAACAGTTCAGTTATTTAACTGTCAAGCAGAAGCTGAGAATAGACCAGTGTTTCCGTGTACTTCAACTATGGTCGGTGTGATTGTTGAGGCCAAGTCACTGATTGTGTTTATATAAAAAAAAATATATTCTATTCAGTATCTTAGCATCTTGACATAGACATGATACAGAAAGAAGCTCTAGATTGAATTTGAATTTCCTCTTAATAATTTTGAGCGATTAAATTGCATAGGCTATAGATCAATGACCCAGATTCATTTCCATGCATAGATTTGTTGACGTTTGATTTTGTTGATTTTTGAGATTTAAATTTAATAGTAAGTGAATTTTTTTTTCGTTTTTTACAGACATTGGGTGAGTGTACCAAGAATATGGATGCTACAACATGGAATGGGTATCAGATAGTTGGTAATAGAGCTAGAGCCATGTGTTATTCAGCTCAACAAATCACATTTAGAAAATTAACAGAGAGAACTGTCAATAATTTGGCTGCTACAGCTTATAATCATCTTGAATCTATGAAAGAATTAAAGGTAATATAAAAGACAGAAATGCTGTAAACATTTATAACATAATAATATTCATAAAAAGATTTAAACTTAACCTTAGATACCGGTAGTTGCTTTTTGCAATTTTTTCAATGTGATTGCGTGCAAGTGTAATGATTAGTCTAAAGAGATAAAAGTGTAATTGGAAAATGTTTAATTTGCTATTCTGTATCAATGATAATTAGTCTAAATGAAAATGTATTAATTTTGTTCGCAGAAAGGGCAAGATCAGATACACCAGTTAGCTACAGACACAGTTCGCAAGTTATTTGAAAGTCAGCAGGATTTGTTAACAACGCATGAATCACTAAAGATAGCACATCAAGATGTGTTTACACATGTAGCAAATAATGTGAAACAGTTGGTTCATGAAAAATCTCTTATAGCCACCGGTAACAAAGAGTTAGCTGACATGACAGAAAATATCAGAGAAAAATTAGGTATTTTTTTTATGTTCTTTGAAAGTTAATATGAATTAGTTTGTGAATATATTATCTGTAAATCTGGGATATCAAAAATAATTGATAATAGTTTGTGAATGGGAATTGCTCTTTATAAAGTTGATCATATTTGCTACTAAACTATTTTTTTTAATTTCAAATTTTATCAGCTATCTTTATGTGATTGGAATAACAGCTTCTCAGCAGCATTCTTAGAATGTAACCATGATTATTCATTATCTCTTTTCAGCCAAAATATTAAGCTATCTCAAGTTGAAATTTCTTAGAAGAAAGTGTGTTCATATTATTAAATGTAAATAATAAGACATTCAATTTTTGTACATTAAAGTCATTCTATGATTATCAGTTCAATAAAAAAAAATTTTAATTTTTTTTTAAAGATAAAACAAGTGAATTTTTACAGAAACAGGAAGAAATTCAGAAACAGAATCATAATAAAATATTGGATGATTTAAAGGAAATACAGAAAAAATCTCATGAGGCCCTGAAAGACTTGAGTAAGTTATTGTTTGTTTTATTAATGACCAATTCTCCATAGTTACCAGTATTTGAAAGTTTGCTTGATTCTCTCATCATAGACTACATGCAAATTATAATGGGTAACAAGTTTATTAAACCAATTTGCATATCGGTTGACCTTGAGGAACCAGTAACACTGTTCATTTAAAAAAATATCAGAACTAGGACCATAATATATTGACTTCATAGTTAAAGAGATAAAATATTGTTTTGATACTTTGAAATATGTCATGTTATGCTTGATATATTTTCTGTCATTCAGGTGGCAGTACTAAACAGTTAATTTCTAACCATGATGAGATGATGAATCAATATGAGATTATGTTTACCAATTTACGTAAAATGAATAGTTCTATAAATAGCTTGTTAAAAACAGTAAGTGATATGCAGGTTACATTAGAGACTAAAATTGGTTGGATATCAAGTCTATTAGGTGGAGCAGGTAATTATTATAATATTCTCTTTGAATTCTCAACACAACTGATGGATATTAAATTGTAAATGTTCTTGATTCTACTTTTGAGACAAGTTTGAATGTGGCCATGAGACTACATTGATTTCTAATTTTCTGTACCTTATGAATCAACTGAATATTAGCTACCAGTAAGTACTATGTAATGAGAAAAAACCTGTCAATGCAGTGGTACCAAAATTATTACTATTTATGATTGCCAAGCATCTTTAAACTTTATGTCACATGTTGTTTAGTAAATAAACAATTCAACTTGTACATAAATTATTAAAGAAAAGAAGAAATCAAGATATAACGAATGTCGTATTATATCTCTCATCAAATAAGGATGTTCACAGTTTATTATATTTTTTCAAAATTTGTTTTACAATTTTTGTACTGCTTTCATTGAATGTATTGCTTGTATTTTATTATGTTTATACAAAAATGCTTTTTATGTTTCAGATGATAAACTGTATGTAATAATGAGTTGTATTTATCATGTTGGTGTGTTTATATTATTGGTGATATTGGCCACCTTCTTTCAAATACCATTATTACTACGGTCTATATTAATGGTAATGATAATGGTAGATGGATATATAGAGATCAATTATAATTTGACTCTAACATACACTATACTTACTGCTATCATGCTGTTCACATTTATAGGTAATTATTTTAAAGGTTTTTGTGACACTTTGTTGATTCTAATTATTTAGGTGTAAAGGGCAAAACTTTTTATGAGTTTGTTAAATATGTGATTGTTTCATTATCATTCAATTAACTTCATATTTATTATATTATTTACATGTGATTTACTGTATTTCACAAGAAAACAAATTTTGGTTGTCCTAATTCTTTTTTGCAGCACATTGGATAATAACCTGGATAAAATGGCGTAAAAGCAGTAAAAGATTTATACCTAGAATCAGCTACTCTACAGCAGATAACGATAACACACCATTATCACCAGGTGAATTACGTGAATTATCATCAACATTAGGAAGATTATACCATTCTAGTAAGTTATCTTATCTTCTGTTACTAGCATTTCTTAACTTTTGATAAAATAAATGGCCAGGAAGTCTATTCATTGGAAGTATTAGATATTCTACAGCTTGTCCAAGTAGAAACAGATTAAAAAAAAAGATTTCAGATGTCAGATAAGGATCCATCTTGCATTTTAAATTTAACAAACGGTAAGCTAATGATTACTGGAATCTCATTAACAATGCGATACATTGTCTGTATTCATTGTCCATAGAAAAACATGATTTCATTTCATGTAGTACTTTATTAAATTTTTAGTCAATGAAAGTTTAAATATTAACACCAGTACTGAGAATTGTAATGGTAATACAAGAACTACTACTCCTGTACCATCACCTAGTTACCATCACCATTCACCATCAACTATAACACCATCACCAGTTAGATTACGTACCTCACCCATAAATACAGCTAATACATCACATCGCCATATTGATCCTATACCAGAGGAACTTGATTATTCCGTAAGTAGTAAAATTTATAGAATAAGTAAATTATATTGAAGGTCTATCTCAATGAATAAACTTAAATAACTTAATGAATAAATGAACAAACCAACCTGCTAGCATGTTAAACATGTTATACTAGATTCTGTGCCATAACAAAGTGAAGTAATTTGAGGGTGTTTTTAAATTGCCGCTCCTATTTTGATTATAACCTAATGTTTTTAATAGGCTGAATTTTTACAA
The DNA here is from genome assembly GCA_030562195.1 of Nipponacmea schrenckii. Classification (NCBI taxonomy): domain Eukaryota; kingdom Metazoa; phylum Mollusca; class Gastropoda; family Lottiidae; genus Nipponacmea; species Nipponacmea schrenckii. The sequence goes on from JAUJPP010000005.1 coordinate 33,688,865, forward strand.
TAAACTAGGAACCACAAAGTATCCTATTAATGACTAATCAACTCAATAATAATACAGCTTTCTGCAGAATGGCAGAATGTTTTCTTTCTGTATAACAGAAGGATAACTATTATAATAACCACGGAATCATTCTTAATTCTTTTAACATTTTTTTTTTGACAGCCAAATTTATCAAATGTTAGAAGATTATTAGTGAATCATTTGGGAGATGGTTTAAGATCCTCACTTTCTAGATCATCAACACCATCATCTTCTAGAAATAGTTCAAGGTATATATTATTCTAAATATAATGTGACAGAAATTTGATGCTAAAAGGGTTCAGGATTTGCAGTCTTCCAAATCTTGCTCTTAGATTAGTTGTAGAAAACAACCTATGATAACATTGTTGTCATTTCATTTTCTAGACTTAACCCTTACTGAGTCTAATAAGATAAAACGTTTTGTGCCTACTGAAGTTAACTGTCTAGGATCATGGTATTTACTGCACTACATGTATATTGTTTTGGCAGAAGTTAATCCTGTTGATAAAGATTTACAATATATATTTTTCATATATTATTCATTGTTGTTCTATTTATTTCAGAGCTTCCACTCCTACATCTGGTAAAAGATGTAGAGGAATAACCAGAGCTGGTTCTTTATGTCGATTGACAGCTACAGTAGATAATGACTATTGTTATAAACATAGATAGATATGTATATTCCAATTCTCACCAGCTTTATTTTTTCTTCATTCTAGTATTCTATTCTGTTAAAAAAAAAAACTTGTAAGCTATATTGTATTATAATGACAGTTAAGAGGGTAAATTTCCTTCTCTGACAAAACGCACCTTGTAATTCTCAGCTTCATTTCTTTACAGCCTATTCTTGACTGTTGTTTTTTTTGTCATGTAATGATTTTACTTTTGTTTGGCCTAGACTGTTATTGTACACATGAATCATGTTGTGCACAGAGTAATTAGCATTCTGTAAAACACTGTTATGTTAAAGTAACTGTAGCTATTGGCAGGTCTAGTATCTCAAGGTTCTCTGATGATCAGCTGGTTTGGATAACAATGCAGTAGTACTAATCTGCGTTTTATAGCTTGTGAAGACAGAATATTATGTTCAGTTTAAGCTTTGTATACTTAACAAAATGTCATGATAGGATTAAATTTTATGAGAAAAGTTGGTCTAATGAATGTTGCTGTATTGTATTTGTGCATGTTTGTTGAATATTTTGTTAATAGATTGAGAGAAATGTTTTATCTGTAGGTATTTTGATTATTGTCTATAGGTGTTCGTATTAAGTACACTATTAATATGATTCTGTATTGAACATTACATATTTTTTTAAAGAAATAAATTTGTCTAAGAAATATTGACTTCATAAGCCATAACGATTGTATTCTTTTTGTCCAAGGCTTTAAATGGCTATATTCGCTGGCATACGCTGTATTCCATGTCTCATTATATTAGAGTGTGTACTATACACTGGTGCACACTATATTTATTGCTTAATTATATACTGGCCAGCATCATAATCGAATGTGTGAACTAAACTTGAGTTTTTGTTAAACACTGGCGCGTAAAAATTAGTGTGCATTATACCCGAGTGAGTAACTTTAAGAAGTGCACAGTTTATAAAATGTGCGTTATCAACGATATACCATTAACTGGTGCGGATTGTTCACTTGTTCATCATTGAAGAAGGATACTATACACAACAAAAAAAGTGTTGCACCCCCATATTAAAACCACTGGTACACCATAAAATGGAGAGCACCCGAAAGGGGTCTTGTAGGGCATTCTCCCATGGGGATTTGGGTTTTGATTCATTGTGGTTTCCTTTGGAAAACAATCGCGCAAATGCAACAATGTGCACGAGATAAGCACGAGATAAGCATGAGGCATGAATTTTGCAAAATGCAGTATCTCCCTGTGGTAAAAAACGTGTATAAAAATCGTTGTTAAAAAGCCCAATCCATTCACACACAAAATGCCGGGTAGACGAATGTCAGAGCCAGGCATTCTTTCAAGGAGATTGCCAGAGGAGAGTGCACTGATCTGATGAAAGCAGATTTCTCCTGCATGTGGTGGATGGCCAAGTGAAGGTTTGGAGGCGTCGAGGCACAGCTTATGTACCAAGGAACATCATGCCAACGGTAGCCTATGGTGGTGGTTCGGTTATGGTATGGGGCTGCTTCTCATTTGATTGCAAGCTGGATTTGGTAACCATACAAGGGAATTTGACAGGGGCTCGCTACCTCCAGGAAGTTCTCGATCCAGCTGTTGTTCCGCATTTTGATGATCACACATTAGCCAGCAGACCCGTATTTATAGATGACAACGCTAGGCCTCATCGCTCGAGAGCTGTCACCCAATTCATCCACAACAATGCTGTCCAGAACATCCCTTGGCCAGCGATGAGTCCAGATCTTACTCCTCTGGAACATGTTCGGGACATTTTGGGGCGCAGGATTAAATCTCGCGACTCTCCTCCACAGAACTTGCACCAACTGGAAGCAGCCTTGCACGTGGAGTGGCGTCAGATGCCCATACAAACATTCCAATGTCTTGTGAGGGGTATGAGGAGGAGACTGGAAGCAGTGATCCAAGTGCGAGGTGGAAGTACCCGATATTGACTGGTATTGATTTTCTGATCACCATTTGTGCTTTTTGACATCCCGTTAGAGCTCTGTCAACAATAAAATTTGAGATCTCACCATACTTTTTTGCATTTTCGTTTTCCTTAATTTACACCCTATTTTCTACACAGCATTCCCACATGCCATAAAGTCCAGATTTTCAAAACTTACGTTCATGTTACAGTCAATGATCCATTTTATTGATATTCACATACTCCTGGCTCAAATATTTATTTAGGTTTACATACACGAGTTAAAACAGAACAGTAGGCCTACTATACCGAATAGTAGGGGGTGCAACACTTTTTTTGTTTTTTGTTGTGTATATATCCGAAATCCGGATCGCGTCATTGAGGACTTTTATACATTCTTAGTTTTATGACATATTTTGTGACATTTATTTTCCCGTTTTTATTTTTTGTTATATTATTTTTCTTTTTTAAGTATAAATATATTTTTGAAAAAGATCTCCCTTTAATTTTGTTGACAATTGATATTTACTATGGACTATGGATACGACTGGCGCTTCCCCCGACAACACTTTAGAAAACCCCAATTTCCCCCGCATAAACAGCAACAATACCACAGGAATCAGTATAATATGCAACCGAATCAGTACAACAGGCAGTATGATAGGCAAACGTATCAGTATGATAGGCAACAGTACTATAGCAATAGACAACAACATGATAGGCAACAGTACCGTGGTAATAGACAGCAGTATAATAAACAACAATATCAGACACAGCAGCAACCCCATTACAGACAGCAGCAGGATACGAACCCCATTGTGAAGGCATTGTTTCAGATTCTACAGTGCCTACATCATGTTTCTGTCATTTCACAGCAAGCAAACACTGGTTCGCCTACTCGCGGCTTTCTTTTTAAAATCAATGACTTAAATCGGTTTGTAAAACCAGCTTTGAGAAATACGTCAATTATTTCGGCCATTCAAAATGTAAACAAATCCTGAGCTAAAGACGTGGCATTGGCACTGAAATCTCATTATGAGAATATGCTTGAAGAAAAAATTAACTTTGTGAAGTCGCGCAAACTTTCTGATCAAAATTTAAGACAGCTCTCGTCGGAGGCTATTAACTGGGCAAAAAAATCTTATCATCGGATGCAACGCGATACTTTAGAAAAATATACCCGCACAATAAATTCTCTCACGTCAGAACCAGATTTCGGAAATTGACATGATTGTGGACGCTGTGGAATCTACTCCATCTACAAGCAAGCCGCCACCAATTGCCAATCGATTTGATCCACTAACGCAGTCTTCCAAGAAACGCCAACACTCTCCACCTGCCACTGACCATCTCGAAACTGAAATACTGCCAACCCCTAAAAGACATAATACCAAAATCAATTCTTCATCACCTCTTTCCAATACCGCCTAACCATTACCCCAGTCACCAAATACTCCGACCAATAACCACCGCCGAACACCTATGTCCATTCCAGAGACACCCATACAGACAATAGGCACTAGACGACGTCTTAGCTTAGGACATCAACCACCCAATTAACCACACCGCAATGACCATGCTAACAGAAAATCTGACTGGAGTCTCCCGGAAATACTTAAACCTATCCTGATCATCGGTTCATCCAATATCTCTCGTGTACCAGAAATAGACCTCAACACTCAAGCTGAATCCTACCCCAGAGCCCGTATCAGACACATCTTCAATATCCTTTGTAAAACAGACCCCACAGACGTACCAAAAAAGTCATATTTCATGTAGGCATCAACAATAGACAGGAGCCATGTGAGATTATCTACAAACAGATCTTGGAACTTCTAAACCTAGCCCATTCGAAATTTCCCGCAGCTACAATTTATGCCACATAGATACCATTTTCTACCAGTCTTCAAAGAGTTGAACCACAGGCTAAAGAGAATCTTCGCCGCTATAATGATATCATCTACCATACGCCATCTCCTGTCGCCACTACTATTCCGAGATTCAATGGAATAGTCGAGGTAACGTCCGATCATGTCCAATGGACAGCCTCCACTGCTACAAGTATCTACGTTAAATGGGTCTCTCATTTAAACTAGATGCGGGAGGAAGTAATCTAAAATTAGGCCTAACAATATTGAATCTTTTTACGCGCACACTTTCTCCCGTTGAAGAAAGACTTCTGGATCGCGGTTTAACTTTTATTCCCGTGTCAAAACCATTGTCTAATTCACCAATTTTATCGTCGGTTGTAGAAATCCAGCGAGTATTCAAACTCAATTTTTTCTTTCGTGAACGTCTTGGCCGCGGTAAGCGTACCAAATTTGTTGAAAAAACTGGTTGGAATCCACCAGATAGTGCGATAGACAATGGTATTCTTAATATTTGCGATGAAATGTATGATGAAGTCTCTTGGTTACCTTTGGTACACGAGAAGAATAATTTAACCAACTTTGAACGTAAAAATCTCAAGATCTTAAAGAATGATGACAGCATCATAATCCGTAAAAGTGACAAAGGCAGTTGCTGTGTAATACAGAATCGCGCGGACTATATTTTTGAATTAGAAAAACAATTAAGCAACCAAAATCATTATCGTGAACTTGATAGACCAATTTTCAAGGAAACTGCGAAAAAAATCAATGATATTTTGAAAACACTAGTAACAAAGAAGATTCTTTCCGATGCACAATTTGACTATCTTTCCGCGAAACCAAATGCACGTCAACGCCATATTTATTCATTACCGGTACCGAAAATCCACAAGAATCCCGAAACCGAATGGAGCGTCGCGAATAAGATACCGAAAGGCAGACCGATTATTTCCGATTGCGCTAGTGATCCTACCAAGTTTCTGAATAAAGTGATTATTTTTTATTACCTTTGGCATGTAAAAATCCATCATATCTTAAAGATCCTCCCTTTTTTATTGAAAAAATCAAAAAATTAGATATTCCGCCCACAGGTGCGTGTGGACAGGATAGACTACCGGGAAAAAATCCCCCCCCCCCCTTATTTAAAAAATCACAGATCGCCTTAAAAATAATATCAATAAAACTTCCATTCCTGGAGCTTTTGCGAATTTCAAAATGTCGATAAAATTGTAAATTGTTCGATTAAAACATGAATTACTGGACTATTTGAGCTCCGATCTAATAAATATATGTATGCCCAAAGAGCAAATATATTAATGAAAGGATTGAAGTCAGTGACATGAATGGTAGAATCGTTTATTGATATTATTTTTAAGGCGATCTGTGATCGGTACGTGAAGTAAACAAAACCCGAGTGACTTACCTTGTCTTTATATTAATATACATTTTCCCTATTATCAGTTGACTTGCAAAAATCTCAAATAATGTTAATTTATGGTAGCTTTGACATATTTTGCGAGTTGAAACAACTCGAAAGACAAATGTTTGATAAAAAAAAAAAAAAAATTTAAATAAGGGGGGGGGGAGGTGGGGGTTCCTGTGCACATACACTTGTGATTCCGCCTAATGCATTTTTTATATCTTTAGATGTGTGTATACCAACATTGATAACAATGTTGGTTTAGACGCTGTCCGTAAAGCCTTTCATAGAAAGTCTTCCGATGAAAGACCAGATAAAGAAATTTTAGAACTTCTTGAAATATGTTTAACGCGAAATGACTTTACTTTTAATGGAAAAACTTATCTCCAAATTTTTGGAACAGCTATGGGAAAACGATCTACTCCTAGCTACGCGAACGTCTTTATGGCGGAGTGGGAACGCGAAATAGACCAAATTTCACCTTTTAAACCTCTTTTTATGGTAGATTTCTCGACGACATTTTTATTATTTGGACTGAATCATTAGAAAACTTTTGGCAATATTTTGAAATTCTAAACAACTACCACCCTTCAGTTAAATTAACGGCAAATATTAGCGACAATAGTATGGATTTCTTGGACACTACTTAAAATACAGATTAACGAACAAAAAAACAACTCACTATAAATTGACATGGAAAAAGCGTCTAGCCGTGTGCTACAGGCTAAGTACGTTAAAGATCCTCGACCGCTGGAAATCGTAAAAAGAGTAGGCTAATGCTGCTGTCCTGGCAAAATATGAGCGATATATTTCGAAATATACTACAATTTAATTATGTCGATTTAGTTTTTAATTTCCCAATACTAGTATTTGGTTTTTATCTCTCCGCCCATAAAGAAGATTGTTCAAAACAGAAATTCAGTTAACTGTATACATTGAAACAACTGAAGGCTAGGGTTTTGCCTCCTGTTTGAGGAGTCCCGTCATAATTTATAACTTAAAAAGTAAAACCAAAAGTCTAGTCACGAAAATATTAGAATCAATGAAAATGACAAACAGAAAACTACTTATTATGCTTAAGAGATACACATTCAAAATAAAAAACTAACAAACTTAAAATCATTATGTTTAGGACAATATCAACTTTAACGAAATAGACAAACAAGCTAACGAAGGTAGATTTCTGTTTTTTATTCCATTAATTTTTGGGATAAGCAGCTGCAGGCGTTGTTGCCGGTGGGATGGGGTGGGGTGGTATAGCTTCATCGGTAAATAAAAAAAAGCAGATGCAGCAGCCAGAGAAAACATAGACATAATTTAGAAATGGGAAAATTAGCCAAAGGTTCAGGTATAAAAGACATCTCAGCAAGCAAGAAAGAGAGGGAATATACTTAAACACATTCCCACTGGTGATGGATTATTTCTTTCAAAATACAACCCTCGAAAATGTAAAATATTTAAAAAAAATGGCTACAAAATTTAAACATTCATTCCACAAAATTCAATGTTAATGTGTATTGTTGGTCAATCAGGGTCAAGAAAAACACACCCCTTATTTAATATGTTAACAACATCCAAATTATTTGATTTCAATTCCCTATACATGTACATGAACTCCAGATCCACTATATTTATCAATTTCTGAAAGTCCTAGAATATTTACCATAAGAAGAAATACACCAAATATTTCAATATATGAAAACGATGAAGATCAAGATGAAAACGATACACCTGAAGATTTTATAAGTTGTTGTATAAAATAAAAGAACCCATCATTCATTCCTACCGATATTCAAGTTTTACTCACTAAAAAGTTTGTATCGTAATATTTCCCACAATTTATAGAGGTTTAGTGACCGCGGAGGGCAAGCTCCACTTGCGTAAAGCCACCGGAGGAGGGTTTGGTTCCATTAGGATACATTGCGGTGCATCTGAGACCAAACAAAATCATGAATGAAAAATCTTATTGTTAAAATTATAATTTTCTATTTATTTACTAAACAAACTTCTTACTTCAACCGCAAACCAATGAAGATCTTTATTTACTCAGATGACAACTGGAGGTAATGATACGAACCTTCCAATACACAGCAAGTCTACTTTGGAACTCTCTGTCCCAAACAACTAAATCATCTTCATCACTAGTTATGAGGAATTCATTCGGAGGGAGGGGTTGGGGTCAGTGTTAATCTCGATTGTTATAATTCGTAGTATACTCTACATTTTCAGTCATTCCCCAAATTCACCTTTCCTTTCAAATTCTTCCCAAGACTTTTCATCACCACCGGGGAGGGGGTCCATATAAACCCCGGTTGAGAAGCACTGCCTTAGATTATGAATGTGAATTTGATTAAAAAAAAACTATAAGTTAGGACTAAAATATTTTTCAGTTTACAATTCAATAAGAAATGTTAGTGAACAGAATAATGTTTCCTCTAATATTACAGTCATTATAAAGCACGTCGATTTTCTACGAGGTTACACGTGGATTTATTATGACGTCAAACTATTACAAGATTTTAAGGTGATAAAATCATTCTTTTAAATATATCTTCAATTCTCTGAAACATAATCAAAGGGTGGAATCAGTTGGAATTCGTGGACACACAAGAACCACTATAAGATGACCAATGTCTTCACAAGAAAATCCAAGTATCCACGGGTCACGACTCTAGCTGATTACAGCGGACATGGAGCTAGGGAAGTTACAAAATTGCCGCGTTTACCATCCACAACTAGAGTGGGAAATCCACACCCAGAGGGATTAACTTATCAGGCTCTTACAAGTGATGTGGTAAATATGATTTCCCCAAATAATTTTTTACTTTATATCCTCGACAGACACAAGCTATCATGAAATAAACTTTTGGGTTTTCGGGACAAAAGTTAACGAGTTTCCTGAAGGGGTATACATAACCTGATAAAGAACTGAACGATTTAGCTTAAAAAAAGGTTTTGCAGCTTGTGACCAAGTATACCTCCAAAACATAATGATTGCAGATATGCATACTTCTTTGCAGATATTATTGGTTTGGTGACAAAAGCCTTTCTATTTTCAAAAAACCGAGAAATTTTTACGTCCACCCAGACCTAGCGTTGAGAATATTACATTTGAACATAGGCGCGGGAACAGGGGGGGGGGGCCCAAAAATTTTCGATGGGGGGCAAAAATATCTTTTGCCTCCCCCCCCCCCCCCAAAAAATGAAATAAAATAATTATATGTGGCGGGTAGCCTAAATATGTAATTATCTCATAAGGCCATATTTGTAAATTTCCTTGGTTTTTTAACCTTCGAAGCTGGTAATCCAATCAAAGAATATAAGTTTCTCTATCACGATCAAATTATTTAAATAAATAATAACTGTTGTCTTAATTCTTTTGAGTTATCTCCCGTAATTCGATTAATTTTGAAATAAAGGTATATGAATGATAACAGTTTTTGACTTTGAAATAGTTTGCCCACCCCCAACCTAAAATTTGTTCCCGCGCCCCTGCATTTGAAAGAGAAATTTTGAAACAAATTCCATTATTTTACATTTAATAGGTTTGTCAATACAGTACACCTCCGTTGGTGTGCTCACCCTTAAAATGCCGGATAGCTGGGATATCCAATCTGTTTTCATTGATGTCAGTTATTATAGGGATATTTTTTGTAGAAGTACAAGTAGTTAAGAATGGTTTCTTCTGCACTTTTCAGTGTTTTTTGGATTTTCTTGAAATAGTATAGAGTTCTTATTTGTATGAAATTAAAGAGTTTTCAATAAATTTTGAAAACATAGCTGACATTATCGAGATCATACAGTCCCTATTTTGGTCGGAATACCAAATTGCAAAATTACTATCTCGTTTGCACCCGTCCTGCAACACCTTCTTGACACAGATTATAGAAGGCATCATTTGACTTAATGTTTATAATAGAAAGTTTATAGTTAATAATATTCTCTTGCCAAACACTTCTCAAAGATCTGGGCAAGTTAATTGTCTAATTCAAGTCAAAAGATGCAAAAAACGGCCAGTATCAACATCGGCCTTTTATGCATCTTTTACAATGAGTTTGAGTTTGATTTGAGTTTGTCATCTAACCATTCCCTCCGGAATGACTCGCTCAAACCACATAAGTCTGGAGAACTAAAGTTTCAGGGATTTGATGACTCGACAACATGTTGATAGTGAAATGTCGAACTCTCCAGTTGTCGTACAACTTCTTTATGTGTGGTTCACCAGATAGATGCTGGAAATTATTTGACGATCTTCATTAGTGAGCTACCTTACATTTCTGAATGTGATCTTTTACACCAACTTGTATGTTACCATCCCTTGCTCTTTGTCTTGAAACTCGGCCATCTCTCTTCTCACCCTTTACAACCTCTTCTGTCGATTCTGAAATCTTCATCATCAATATCATCAGATGGTAGATAATTAGCATCTTGATCAATGTCCTCTAAATTTTCCTCTTCCTCACTGTCAACCATGATTCTCCTTTGACTTACCAACCGATTTCATGCTCCCCTTACCGTCTTTTCTTGATAATTTAGATAATGGTAAGTTATCATCATCGTCACTACCAATTCTCAGGTCGTCGAGGACAATAATTATCGGTCTGTTGACAACATTTTTGGAGCCAGCTTCGCACCTGACAAGTAAATCGATTGCATTGCATGGTTGCAAGTTTGGTTGAAAATAAACAAAATCACATCCTACTTTACCTATTCTGTAACAAGGAAAGCCTTGACAACGAAAAATTTCAATTTAGCAAACTTGTTTCTTTTCCAATACATTGAATTTATCTTTTTTCTTTCAGAAAGTGAGCATTTGGAATCCAAATTTTTATAAATATGATCAAAGAATACCAAAAATGCTGGAACATTTGGGTACAAAAATTATGTTATCGTTATGTTAATTTGTTGGGGGCAATTTTTGGGCTTGGGTAATTAAGAAATTGTTTGTAAATGTCGTTTTTAATAATATTGTGGTCTGTAGGCAAAATATTAAACAAAAAAGGATTTGTAGCAGAGAAAGCTACAATGTTATTAATCAAAAACAATTTACATCATTTGAATGTACATCCAGCCACATTCGTTGCTCAAATAATAAATGGTTTCAGTATAAAGAAAAGTCAAAATAACTTTTCTAATTTATAAAAAAAAAAAATTACTTTTTGTTGTTGTATTCTTACAGATCGTGTCAATTTTTCCTGTGGTAAAGTGACATATGCTCCAAGAAGACTGGGTAAATTTTACTTATATTATCAAATTTTATACCCTGATATCGGCCACTACTTTTGATATTTTCGTGGTATAAATGGGTGGACGGCACATCAGCGTGCTACAAATCGTTGAAATCGAAATTATAGCAAGATTTACTCTGTAAATGTATAGAGAGAGGAGAGACTAAAGATGTCTGCACAGATCACACTGATATATTAGCCCCACCTTCAGCGTGTGCTTCAACAAAGAAAACATGACAAATTGTATTCATCATTGTTTACATAATAGATTATTAATACACAAAATTTCAATTATAGAAAATGACAGTACTTGATTTTTCCATAGTATCATGCACGGTGTCTGCTTGATAATTTAACACACTTTGCTGTCTAACTCAAATATTATCAACGTCAGAAAAAAAAGAGATATATTTAGACACTTTAGATGCTTATTTACCAAAACACGTATCACGAAGGCCACTCGCCTGTCAATCGTGATATAAGTAATTTATAGCACTTCCAGGCCCGTAAACAGCTCTATGTGTCAAGGGGGGCGACCGCATTTGTAAGAGGGGACGGCCACATTACTTTAAGGAAAGGGGGGGGGGGGTCGGGGGTCAGTAAAGGTGCAGTTATAATGATAATTATTACAAAATACTTAAAAATACATTCAAATAGAATATTTCGCCCCCCCCCCCCCCCTTAGTTACAGGCCTGTGCACTTTGCGGCCGTACAAATTCGCCGTCGAAAAGACTGGGCCGATCATAAAATTCGCTGCGATCGGGCAAAAAAAATAAAATACGTTCGTGTGCCCCCAACCATAAGTGTTTGTTTCCGAGCAAATGAATTGCCTATTTTTTTCTTTCTTAGATCTATATCAGCTGAAATATAATTACACTAGCTTTGATTGGACCTTCAATTTCCAAAAAACCAATTCATATCATTCATTTCCAAAAAGGATAGAAACAGGTATCAAACCCAATCTGTCACAGACCACAGAGCCATACAATCTATGTCAAAATAATGTCACTCTCCAGACCACATCAATTATTGACATATTTAATGGATATCTAAAAAAAAACCTTTCCATTGTCCCGTTTTAATTATAGTTTTGTCATTGATTTATGATGATATTTTCAATTTGAAGGCAAGATGCCAAACATAAAGTATACAGAATCAACTGTTTCAAGAGTCAGCTACCGTAATCCTTATTTACTACCAGCAATAGATAGTAAGATGAAATCCACAAGATATGGTTATACACCAATTAATCAGCAAGCCAGAGGAATAGGTTAGATCTTCTTATTGACAGAAAACAAAATACACCTGTGTATATAACACATTTTTGAGAAATTTGATGTTAAATTATATACTTTAATGATTTACACATTAGTATGCTAATATCTCAATTTTCTATTTTCAGTTCCTGACTTGTCACCACCTCATTATAGAACCATTGAGCCAGCTGTATAGGTCATCCAGTATGCCATAGAGTAGTCATGTACATTTTGGTATCATAAATAATGACAAATATTATTTTTTATTGTTTGCTCTGTTATACTAAGAATAAACAATGAAAACAAAAAGTGTAGAATATCAATAATAACAAAAAGTGTGGAATATCAATAATAACAAAAAGTGTTAACACATATATTCTTCAAGCAGTCTATATCTCTTAGGAATTTATGAGGCATAATAGAAGTTTCAGATATTGAGCAAATGTCTACTTTTCCTGTTGCTGCAAACAAAAGAGTTACAAATGTAATAATTTGTATATTATGCCTTTATCAGTCTGTTACATCTACTATCAATTTACATTACATTAAAGTCTTCATATATTGTATATTGAGTTGACTACCATGTAATGAATGTATTAAACATTGTGTATTATTAACTATATCTTCTAGAGAATTCCTCCATACATTATTATCCAACTTGTGTATATACCTGTAAATATAATGAGACACTTTCATAACTAATTAAAGCCATTTTTCAATAAGCATATGTATTTAAAACAATGTAATCTAGGACTTTTACCTGTTCAAGGCTTTGAGAACTAAATCTACCAGTTCTAAATTCTTGTCTAGGATCAGTTGACTTAAATAGTTAGTAATTACCTCAACATCTTCATCTTGAGGAACTACAATAGTCAAATTTGAGAAAAATTCTATAATTACCAGAATAAGAATGGAAATATCAATCAAACATCCTGTAGGATATTACCAGAATATGTGAATGAATATTTCAAAGTAACAACGTGGGAAAATATGAATGAAAATATCAATCAAACTCCACTTCTAATAAGACATTACCAAATTGTGAATGATAATTTCAATCAAACATCTTGGGCCAATAAGATATTACCAGAAAATGAGCCAAATGCAGCTCCTCTATTTGTTCTAGAATAGAATAAATTTACCAGGACAACTATTAAGCCATTCTTTCAACAAATTTCTAATATCTTTAATATGGACAGCACCACATAAATTTATTTCATCTTCTACTGGTTTAGTTTCTGGTGGTGCTTCTATTACATGGTGGCTATCAATACAAGCATTCTCTGTTGGTCCTGGACCAGATTCTTCATCCTCTATAGATATTACTAATGTATCATTATCAACCTACAATAATAAAAGTGATATGAAATGTAATTTATCATTACTAAAATACAATACATAGGACTTAAAAAATTAAGGCCATAAAGTGTTTATGTATATTATTCATTTTTCAAATCAGACAAGCCAACAAATCAGACTTAATCATGTCAGCCCCACAGCTTCCTCAACTGGCTATCTTATATTGCTGTAAATTAATAATCTTTAGAAATAGCAAGATTGCCTTATTTAATTAATAATCAAAAACTTTTCTTATGGAACAAGTTAAAGAAGCCTGAGAATTGTTTAACACATACATGATGCTGGTCAACTTCTTTTGGCTTCTTATTTGAGAAAGAAAGTTTCTTTGGACTAAGTTTACGCTTCTTTGTAGCCCTTCCTTTAGGTACTTTAAACAGTGGACTTTTCTTAGATTTACTAGGAGATGTCAGTTTCGTAGGTGATTTGTGGTGAATATCATCCTGACCTGTCTGGTGTTTATAAGCAGACTTCAGCTCGTCTTGTAACTCTTTTGGCAAAGCGTTTAAACAATCCAAGTCAATCTACAGAACAAAACAACAAAATGACTAATTTAAAGCAAGAAGTCTTGATTGAGAAGTCTCGTCTTAAAATTGGCAGCAACTTGAAATTTACCTTATATTGTGAAGATACTCATAATCGAGTTGAACAAGCTAATGGTAAACATTTTAAATCTTGTATGAAATCATTATCAACTACAAAAAGTGTGGAGATAAGTACATAATGATGAAGTCATCCCTAAAACTACAATTGTTATATAAATGGGTTTTTATAAGGCTGTTAAATTTCCACTAAAAGAAAGTAATTGACCTGTGAGGGTGAAGGTAATGCTACTATTGGTGTATCATCCTCTGGTGATCTTGTTATCATATCTGTAGTGACAGGGTCTGGCCAGTAAGAACAACCTGCTTGTTGACTATCATGTATAGTGCTGGTGGATGATTTTCTACTGTCAGGTTGCCTAGATTTTATTTCCTGTTCTATTTGTTGACGTATATCTGGAGGCAGTTCTTTTAATACTTCTTGGTCTATCTAAATAATCAAATCTAAGAGTTATTACTGCACTAAAAATTATTTTCTACAAATTTCCAATATAAAATGTGAGAATAAAATTAGTTTTTGACAGAAAATAAACAATTATATCAATATATACTGAACGGCAAAAGAAACGTCACCCTACTAAAATTTTGGTCAGAAATGTTTCGTGGTATTTTGATTTTTAAAATGGATATTATGTTTGTGCCTGATGGGGTTGAAGCCATTCGTCACAAAAATTTGGGTTTATTTCCTGTAATTGATACTGTAAACGGATCGCTTAAATGCAGACATTAAAGTTACGATAGGGTAAGGTTGTTGTGAGATTTGTGTGAAAATGACAATGCACGTGCATTCTGAGATGTCGTCCCTATAAAAAGAGCCACCTACTCATTCACGGTTAGACTGCAACAACATGCCGCGACTGACAAGAGAACAGAGAGACCAAGCCATGGGAAGACTCCATGCTGGCCAGACTGCAAGACTTGTTGCAGATCACTTCAATGTTCATGTCCGAACAATCTACCGCCTACAGCCATGTGTTCAAGCTACTGGAAGCACAGCCGACCGACCTCGAAGTGGAAGACCGCCAATTACAACGTTGCGGCAAGATCGATAGATCGTCCAACACCACCTGCAGAACCGCTTCGCTAGAGCTACTGAAACCGCACAGACCACCCTGCGACCACACAGTGCGCAGGCGACTGAGGCAGAGAAATGTCAGATGTCACAGGCCTTACAAAGGTGTGATCCTCACTGTTGAACACCATCGCGCTCGTCTACAGTGGGCTACACTGCATCGTAACTGACGTAACTGGGACTGGCGGACTGTTGTCTTCTCTGATGAAAGCCGGTATTGCATTTCGACTGCTGACGGTAGAGTGAGAGTGTGGCGAAGAGGAGGGGAGCGAGAGAGAGACTGTGGGGAGGTCCAAGCATCATGGTGTGGGATGCAATTGCCGTGAACCACAAAGTAGGCTCTATGGTCTTCCAGAATATCGGCCAAGGTAGAGGAAACGGTGTTACAGCTGCCAGCTACATCGATCAAGCGTTGAGACCCTTCATCGAACCCCATTTTGCTCGTCATGGAAATCACATCTTCCAGCAGGACAACGCTCGTGCCCATACTGCCAGAGCAACGAGGGACTTCCTCCATCAACATGGGATACAGACTCTTCACTGGCCTGCCCTCAGTCCCGACCTTAACCCAATTGAACATTTATGGGACGAGATCCAGAGGAGTCTCAATGACGTTAGACCAAGACCGACAACTGCTGCTCAACTCACTCAGACTTATCACCGAGTCTGGGCCCAAGTTCCGATGGCCTTTATCAACCGTCTCATCTCCATGTACCGACGATGCAACGCTGTATTCAACGCCCAGGGAGGTCACACACGCTATGGACTTTGAGGTCGTGCTGAAGCGCCACCTGTCAACTCTAACACGTGAAATTTATGGAACCTGATCTGGAAATGCTGACAATCCTACGTGTTAATTTTTAAAACATTCTGCCAATTAGTGTGTTTTTCTATGTTCATATGAATTAAACTTACTATTTGTCTTCAAAAAGGGTGACATTTCTTTTGCCGTTCAGTATATTAATAATAAATAGATTTGTGAAACAGATTTAAGGATTTCCAATGCGTTAATATCACACCTGTGACGGAGAAGGAAGGAAATCCACGGTTGAACACATTGCTGATGCTGATGAATTACTACTTGTAGAGAATGGAAGAAAGCTTGATTCAGGTGGTGATGGGGTTGATTCAGGTGAAGTAAAACTTGGCAATGTTGGTAGTGGTGGTAAAAATCCTTTTGCTGTTTTACGTCTGAAAACAAATCATTAGCAGTAGATACAAATCTACAATTGTAAAACAATTATTCCAGACATTTTGATAATAACTTAAGGCTCCTACAAGAATGTGTTATGTAATTTTATATCATTGAAACCTCATCAGTAGGACAGAATAAATACTACCTTGATAACTCATCCACTAAAGTATGACCACTCATCAAAGTGATCCGATGTTTTTCCACCAAAGGTTGAGATAGAGATGAATTCTTTTTCTCAGCATCTTCAGCATAGAAATCTTTATAAGCATTAGAATCAATCTCTGGTACATTATCTTCCTTGAATTCAGCGGCTTTGCTTTTCTGGACAGATGATCTATCCAGGAATATATCAATATCATTGATTTTTGACAACACTTGTGGTGTGGTTTTATTGCTACAGCTGCTGTTGGGAGATTTAAATGCTTTACCAGAAGGTTTACCAGACGATGCATTCTTAGCAACAGTAAAGTTTAGAATACTTTGGTTTCCACGTGATGATTTGTCAGATTTGATACCAGCTTCTGCCTCTAGTCTGGTAATCTGAATTCCTACCTAAAGAAACAAAAACAAAAACATTTCCATAGAAAGTCCCACAATAACATCATTATTTTAAATTCAGATTGTTATTTTCCTACTTAAAGCAGCATCATGTGAGACTGGATTTGAATTTGGCTAAAAGCAATCCTATTTCTGTTCTTTGTAGCTAAGATCAGGCTAAAAGAATGACTCACCCCTCTTAAATCAGTAACATCAACTTTTAAAGCATGTAAAAGCATGAGTGATTCCTTGGCTATACAACTTGCATCATCTGTGGCTAGTGGTAGGGTTATAGATCTAGACAAACTGTTACAGATCCCATGTCCTAAAATATATAAAATTTACAATATACAGTCAATACTGGTCATCCGGTCACCTCTATTTAATTAAATTTACCTGTATTTAGCACCAACCTGTCTAACCCACTAACGGTCAATCAGTTTTATCCCAAGCGGTCATATAATCCTGTTAATTAACGGCCAATTGATGGGTGAAATACAATCAGATTGAATCCATGATGTTCAATTAACCCTGACTTCTTTGATCACGTGTCGGCTTTTTTATTACTTAATCTGTTAATCTTAATCCTGACATTTAATTTTAAAGCATCAAATGGATGGTTATTTCCAACTGGAAAATAGACAGTAATTGTTATGTTGTTGAAATACATTTTAAAGTTGGATACTACTTGAATAGTTAAAAAATGTCCGACTGGGAAAAAATAAATCAACAGTCCTGCTTCCTCCACCTGTATTCAACAGCCACCTGTATTAAGCACCACATCCAGCCATTTCCCTTGACTGGTTGCTTAATGAAGGGTTGACTGTATTATGAAAATCTGAACAATCTATTCTTAATCTTGATTATTCCTTCATATATCATTTACAATTTTAAAATCACAAGTACCCCCATAATTTATATTAAGCAGTCAATAAGCTGACATATGTTAATGAGATCACTGGATGTCAAATTAAACTTCTATAAAATTTGTTTTTCTTAAAATTCATAGTGCATATATATTAAATTAAACTGGCTGACCAAAACTTCAAAGGTTTGCTGAAGTAATGGTGTCCATTACAGTATATATAACCATTTTTGACATAAGTGATATCAGTAAAATTGCCAATATTTCAAACTATACTCACCCATGAATTTTGCAGTTTCTTTAGGAGCATCCTCTCTACGTACCTTAAGCTTCAAGGTAACAACTTTTCCTTTTCGTTTAACCTTCTGAAGCCGATTATGAACCTCCTCAGACAAATCATTAAAGAATTTGACACATTCATATTCCTGAAGTAGACAAAATTTCAAATACAAAACCTATCCTAGTTTGTCAGGGAAGGGGAATTCAAATGAAATGAGCTGTTGATAATGTGTACAATCAGTTCAAGATATAAATATATACTTTGTAATGGAGACAAATTTCATTGCATACATTTTTTCCCTCAGTAATACTGTTTATGTTCATGATTTCAAGTAGAACATGTATATCAGTCATGAAGTTCACAAATAATGTACAGCTATACCCTACTTTTTGAAATCTATACCCTACTTTTAAAAATCTATACAGACTTTGAAATCTATACCTACTTTTTAAAATCTATACCTACTTTTTGAAATCCATACCTATTTTTTGAAATTATATCCTACTTTTTGAAATCTATAACCTACTTTTTGAAATCCATTACCTACTTTTTAAAATCTATACCTACTTTTTGAAATCCATACCTATTTTTTGAAATTATATCCTACTTTTTGAAATCTATAACCTACTTTTTGAAATCCATACCTACTTTTTGAAATATATACCTACTTTTTGAAATCTATACCTACTTTTTGAAATCTATACCCTACTTTTTGAAATCTATACCCTACTTTTTGAAATCTATACCTACTTTTTTAAATCTGATCCCATAATTAATTTCAGCTGACACAGATTTTCTTTCATTCTCCATTTTAATAGGTCTATCATCAATTCCTCGACATGAATTATATAATGATTGACCTGTTTTAGGACCAAACTCCTTCTGTAATGTTGATAATGGTATGCTTTGTAAATCACCACATGTTTTTACATTCATATTGGATAACTTCCTGTTCATAGACCAACCAACACCTAAAATTTTAACAACAAAAAATATTCATGTCTAATGAATATGCCATTTCTTAACCAACTGTTCACAACAAGGTTTCTAAGTAATTTTGTCTATTGTAACTAATTTTTGACCATTTTCTACACAGGTCCAGTTTTTAATGCATATATTTGATCCTGTCCTGAACTATAGAATGTCTGAGTGTATCAGATAATCTCAAACATTGTCAGACAAAATGGAACCATCTATACCAGGGGTATTCAACTTTTTCCAGCAATGTCCCCAATGTACCTCATTTCAAATATTGACCTACCATAACTGTCGAATCGAATATATAAAAATTCATTAAACTATCTTCATATAATCATATTTTAAAATAAATTACACCTGACACTACCTTACATTAAATCTTAAACCATAACATGTTTACAGACACAACATTTTTTTTGCGATTATTTGATGTTTGCGTCCCCCAAAAGTTTTCCGACGTCCCCAGTTTGGGAACACGAGCCCAAGGTTAAAAACCACTGATCTATACAAACCATTAAGATCAAAACTTTTACTATAATGTAGAGTTTATATCATAATGTCACTCTATAATAACCCTACTTTCTCATCTCTTAATGCATGATATGCTGATAAAGGAGAATCTGTTTTACAAACCTGGTAAATCTCTAACAGAGACATCTTTTATGAACTCTAGAACTTCATAACTCTCTACATAAAACTGTCCATTAGGTTTGGCTTTCCTGGTAGCCAGCTTAGCTTGTAATATATTAGACCCTGAAAATTAAAAAACATGAACAAAGGTATTGAATTCAGAACATTTTCTCTTCACAGGATTAAAATACAAGACAAGAATTTACATCTAAAATCATAGCTAGTATTTTGGTCCAAATAAAACATTTGTTGGTCATCATATATTCTTAAAGCTCCAAGTATTCAAATTTTAAATAATTAATCATGTTTTACATTAGAACAATTAATGAAGAAGACACTGTTACTTTCAAGACTTAGACAACCATTGCCAAGCACAGTAAGGTATACCTACCTAATCCTGTAGATGCTGTACAGCCTGATTTAGTGTATATTTCTTGTCGTAATATTGAGGTAAAGTCTAGTGGTGTTACTCCAGTATCAGATAGTAAGTCAGTACAATCTACTAACATTTCATCACAACTTACAGCTTCAATATCATGGGTATAGCTAAAACAATATGTTAACTGAATGTCATTTTGTCTTACAGGAATACAGTATCCAAGTATTTCATCTCACAATGGTCCTATTAAGAAGTTGAATCTGATTTTCAATGATCTAACAATTGAAAATAACCATACCACAGATCATAAAGAAATACTTCAATCCTCATACAATGAATAGATTTGTAGATAAGAAAACAAGTGGTTGCCTAACCAGATACGCCCACTTTAAAATATATTTTCTGTTTTAACACAGGCAGAAACTAACATTATTTAGGTCAAATCCAAGTTCACACCAAATTTGATTCAAATCAGATGAAACCTAGTCTCTATTGTATTTACTAGCTAATTTTCATGAAAACTGTATTGTCTATTGCAATCACAAGCCGATTTCGCAGTTTTTTGACTAAGTCAAGACTTATAACTTAAAAACAGTTTATCAAAAATTCGTCAATTTCGTACTTGACCAAGATCTCATCAACTTCAATGATCACACCACATTTCATTCAAATCAGATGAATACTGTTGTTTTGACGCGTTTTGACTAAGTAAAGGGCAATAACTCAAAAAACGTTCACCAAAATATCGTCACTATCAAACTCGTTTAAGATCTCATCAATATAAATGATGACACAAAATTTCATTCAAATCCAATGGAAATTGTGATCTCTATCCCATTCACAAGCCAATTTTGACTAAGTCAAGTGCATTAACTCAAAAACCATTAATCGAAAAATGGCCTTTTTTGAATTACAGCAAGTTGCATTCAAATCCAATGAAAAATGTAGTCTCTATAGCGTTTACAAGCCAATTTTAACGTGTTTTGACCAAGTCAAGGCCAATAACTCAAAAACTGTTTATCGAAAAATTGCCAATTGCAAACTTGTCTGAGATCTCTTCAATATAAATAATCACAGCAAGTTTCATTCAAATTCATTTAAAACTGTTGTCTCTATCGTGTTCACAAACCAATTTTGAAGCGTTTTGACTAAGTCAAGTACAATAACTCAAATACAATTAATCAAAAAATAGCCTATTTTGAATTTGTCCAAGATCTCATCAATATAAATGATCACATCAAGTTTCATTCAAATCGAATGAAAAATGTAGTCTCTAGCAGTTCCAAGCCAATTTTAACGTGTTTTGACCAAGTCAAGGGCAGTAACTCAAAAACTGTCTATCAAAAAATCACCAATTTCAAACTTGTCTGAGATCTCTTCAATATAAATAATCACAGCAAGTTTCATTCAAATCCATTGAAAACTGTTGTCTCTATCGCGTTCACAAGCCAATTTTGACGCATTTTGACTAAGTCAAGTGCAATAACTCAAAAACCATTCATTTAAAAATAGCCTATTTTGAATTTATCCAAGATATCATCAATATAAATGATCACAGCAAGTTTCATTCAAATCCAATGAAAAATGTAGTCTCTATAGCGTTTACAAGCCAATTTTAACGCGTTTTGACCAAGTCAAGGGCAGTAACTCAAAAACTGTCTATCAAAAAATCACCAATTTCAAACTTGTCTGAGATCTCTTCAATATAAATAATCACAGCAAGTTTCATTCAAATCCATTGAAACTGTTGTCTCTATAGCGTTCACAAGCCAATTTTGACGCGTTTTTAACTAAGTCAAGTGCAATAACTCAAAAACTGTTCATCGAAAAATCGCCAATTTTGAACTTGTCCGAG
Source organism: Nipponacmea schrenckii (assembly GCA_030562195.1). Taxonomy (NCBI): domain Eukaryota; kingdom Metazoa; phylum Mollusca; class Gastropoda; family Lottiidae; genus Nipponacmea; species Nipponacmea schrenckii. The sequence continues at coordinate 33,710,990 of JAUJPP010000005.1, forward strand.
ATCTTATCATGATAAATGACCACAGCAAATTTCATTCAAATCTGACAAAAACTGTAGTCTCTATCGCGTTCACAAGCAATTGTGGACCGACAGGGGTGACGACAATATACGGCCACATTATAATGTGGGCGTATAAAAATGAATATTACATTTAACAATTTTAACTTCTATGAAACACTACCTCGACACTGTGTCATACAATATTTTAGATATTTCTTGATATTTTTCAAAATTATATGGTATCGTCTGAAGTTCTGGACAAAGTTTTTTGGCTGGTCCCATAAACATACCATTTTTAACACCAGCCTACAAAACAAGGATATAAAGCTAGGGGTTCCAAATTATGCATATAACTATATTGGAGTTATAGATTGCTTCTGGAAAAAAACTAATATGTTAAAGAAAATGTTCTTATTGCCTTAATTTCATGAATTCTACAAATCATAATCTATTAACAGAATGTTAGCTCACATAATGTGTCATTGAATGAAATACCTTTCTGGCTTCATAACTACAAGAAGCTATTTCTGCCATGGATGTAAAAGTATCAAAATTTTGTAAATCTGCTGGAAGCTTCTCATAGACATCGCCTAGTCTTTTCTTGCCCTTTAAATTCCACTGTTGCATTTCAAATTGAGGATCTGATCCAGGAATTGGGGCTGAAATTCCTTTATTTTTGGAGTGTGTCACACCAACTGGCTTACCTGAAAAGCAGAAGTGTCAAAAAGGCAGTTTGCTACATTCAGTTGTAACACATAAATAGTCTAACTAAATTTACAAAGGACAAATTTGTTACAAAAAAGGTGATCAAAATACTAGGTGAACTAAGGAAGGTATTGGTGAAACCAGAATGGTTAATTAAAAGGGATAAAAGGCGTTAGAATACACTCGTCCTACGGCTTATATTTGTATTTCATATTGACTGTTAGTTAAATAAGTATGCATCCCACACTTTACCAAATTTTAAAAAGCCACAATAGAAATATATTCGGAATTTTAAAAAAAAGTGAGCCAGCGACGATTCCATTCAGTTTGAGAATAAAAGCGTCTGGTAAATCAACGCTAAAACATCATTGTGGAATTCAACAGTAGGGGTCAAGGACGCGTGAAAACTCACATGTTAGAGTTACTTCCCTTATATTTACACGATTTGAAAATCGCTTGATGGATGGCTCAAGCGTTTTATGATTAACTACTTTATTTTGGGGATTTATCGGATTTTAGAGGGATTTTGATGTATAGGTAAGTCCACTGATGGATATATACTGTTATTGTCCAAATTTGAGTGAACTTAAATTTTTATGTTCGTTCTAACGCCTATTATCCCTTTAAAGTTTCTGTTCGTAATACCAAAGAGATTGCTACCTTAAATTTTCTGATAATGAATTGATCTTCTTACCTCTTAAATCTGGTCTATCTAAAAGACCTACAGACACAAAGAAACAGTCCATATCAATATGCATAATGACACGCTCTGGTCGTCCCCTTACAGACGCACAAGATTCCAATTCACCAGTTCTTAACAAGGATTCCTGATGGAATTCTCGTAACTTGTCTCGGCCAGGAAAACAATCAGAGTTTTCTAATTGAAGCTTGGTAACATACGCTTTCCATTCTGCTCCCCATGTTGATAAATGATGTAAACGTGAATTGCCATAAAATTCAGACAGAAAGTTTGAATCTCCTGCTTTGGCCATTTTAGCAGGTGAAGATTCTTTTGAAGTATTTGAAACGTTTAGTCCTTTGGGCTGATCTGATTTGTTAGGTGATTCTAAATCTAGGACAGTGTCTATAGTTACACTCTCTGAACATTGTGACTTTTTTCTGTCCTTTTTTAAGGACAGGGAACGTTTTACAGCCTGCCCATAGCTGTTTTTGTCAGCAGAACTAATTTCTTCAGAACCTCTTTTCACAGACATTCCTGGCAAAATTTTTGTATCTGATAAGTTTCCATCATTTTCATTTTCTTCAAATTGGTTCCCTAAAATGGAATCCTCTTCCTCAGAAATATCTGAGTCTTGGCAGACATCAACATCCTCGGAAAAATGTCTGTACTGGTTAACAGGGGACTTGGAAACGGTCGTCTTGACTTCACTGTCTTCTTCTGTTGAAAAGGATGGTATATTGACAGAAAACCCACCAATACCTGGCTGTATTCGAGATTGTGCTGTAAACAGCTGATACGGGATGTATGATAACAATTTTCCACATGATATACTACAAAATAACAGTTACATTTTTAGAATATTCACTCTTTGTTGCTAATATTACTAATAGAAATCAGATGAAATGGTTCATTCTTTTTTCTCCATCAACAGCATCCAAACAGACCAATGATTAAAAGCCCATATATTTATATAAAATAGCTTGATATCTTAACAAAACAGACCTATCAGCAAAATTCAATTGAGATCTCTACTTTCACTTGATTGAATAAAAAATAGAGATCATGTTAGTCATGAAATTTTGTTTGATCAATGAAACAGAATAATAAATACTAACCTATCAGTAATCCATTCTGGTTTTACAATTTTCATATGTTTTAAATCTTTAGTAATTTTACTATTAGCCATACTGGTAGCTATAATATGTGTTACTTGTAGCTTAAATAAATAATGTTGATACATTCCTCCATTTTCTACTATCATTCTCTTTAATTCATCAGAAGATGGCTCTGAAAATATTCATAACAAAAATAATCTAAAGGGCAACTTCAATGATCTGAACATAAAACCCCTTCTCAAAGGGTCTGTTTGATAAGATTTTAAATTTTTTAATGTAATACCATGTCTCCTTTTTCGTTAGTCAATGTTCTTATTATTACTATTCAACAATAACTAAAGATAATCATATGGAATGATCATGGAATACAAATAAAATTTCACATTATTAGGCTACACCAGAAATTAAGATGAACATCCCAGAGGAAACGAATATTAATTTTGTTCCTTAAAATACTAGATTAAAGCTATCTCATCCTATTCTGTTGTGAAATTTATTTGTCAGACAAATCTATCAAATTTAGAAAAAGACTTCTAACTTACTTGTATATCCATTTACATGTATTGATATTCCTTTAAACATCTCTGATTTATACCCATTCTTGGCGTACTGCGCCTTTAATTTCTCTTGTTTAGCTTTCATATAACCTCCCTAAACATATAAAAAAAATATAAAGATGTGAAAGTTGAATTCGAAGTCACTCTCAGTCTCAATGCTGATCTCATCTAATAAATCTATTCCAAAACATAAATTGTCAACACTTCTGTATAAGCAGTTATATCAATGTGTCATTTTTTGTATCTATATGAATACTAATCACTTATTAACAATATCATCAAATTTTTCATTCATCTTTCACTTTAACTACTTTTGGAGGTGAGACCCTCCGCATCAGTGTCTACAAATTAGTAAAAAGCACTAATGATATCCAAAAACTTACCCATCCTTCCCACCCATCTTCTCTCTTTTTCTGTTTATCCTTTCCTTTACCTCTATTTGCCATTTTCTTTACTTTTACTTGAGATGTCAAATCTGTAAATACACATTATTATTAAGCTTTATAATATCTAGACATGGAAAACAGAACAAAAAAGTTCATTTTAGCTGAACAGGATAAGGCATAGACATATTATGGGATCTCTCCGAGTTAACAAATAAAAGTTTTGTCACAGTGTTCACTCTGCCAATGTGGTTTTCTCGTCTCCGAGTTGACATGTCTCCATGTCAAACATTAAAACAAGTAGGCTACTCTCATCATAGCCAACCAAGGATGGGAGACTTGCCAAAGCCATAGGGCAAGAGATATTTACCACGAGTGGCAAATAGCCAAATGCCGTTCAAATGGCTATATGCCACGCGTGGTAAAAACTAAAATTACATAAAATGGGTATTTTGGAATACAAACTTTTTCGGGCATGCAATTTGATGATAATGACTGTCAAACCCATATAAATATTCCAGTAAATGATGGTTAAAACTAAATATAAATAAAATATAAAATGAAAGTAGGTTTTCGAAGGTCAGGGTCAGTTTAGACCTCAAGGACGCAATGTGATGTTTCTATATCATATGGAATTGACCGGGCCTTATGAAATTTACCATGCCATAACGATTTTCTGTCTCTAAATTAAATAACCCTTCTGCTCCCGTTATGAGGCCCTGTGAATGAACATCACCAAATAGTGTTACTAGATCCGACAACAAAGGAGCAAACAAATCAAACAATATAGAATGCAAATCTTTACCGATTAACGAAAGCGGTTAATAACTTCCAACATAACTGCTCGAAATTTATAAGAATGGTACGGGTAAGAGTATTTTGCGGACAGGCAATTTACTTAAGATTAACACCTGAAAGACTAGAAATTATTACGTTTTTATAAATAAATTTAGGCGTGAAAAGATTAACGAAACTGTCACGAGGTTGTAAACCGTCATTGCAAGTGGTGGGATGTAAGGTTATTTGTATTTTGTGGAACGAAACGGATAAAAGATAGCTTGTCCGACAAGGTAACATACGCCCACTGGCAGCATTGAATTTGAATAATAAATTGAGCAATAACTCAAAAAACATACACTGAATGAATATTGAAATCAAGGGCAAAAACTTAAAAACTGTTCATGGAAAATCGTCAAATTCAAACTTGACCACCATCTTATCTATTTCAATACTCAAACCAAGTTTCATCAAATCTATTTAAAAAAAATGTAGCTTATATTGCACCCACAAATATTTTTGACGCTATTAAGTCAAGGGCAATAATATCTCAAAAACCATTCGTTAAAAAAAGTCGGAAATTCATACTTGACTAATTTCTTATGAATTCCGATGCTTACACCAAGTTCCATCAAAATCCTTTGGAAATTAAAGCTTCTTAATGCAATTGAATTTTGACGCAATTTCAACAAGTCAAGGGCAAAAACTCAAAAACCATTCATTGAAAAACTGTCAAATTCAAACTTGACTGAGGTCTAATCAATTCTAATTCTCACCGAGTTTCATCAAAATCCATTGAAAATTGGAGGATTTATTGCAGCAACACTAAAATTTTGACAAGATTTTACTAAGTAAAGGGCAATAACTCAAAAACTGTTCATCAAAAACATTGTCAAATTCGAACTTGACCGCGTCTTATCAATTCCAATGCTCACGCCAAGTTTCATCAAAATTCATTCAAAATTGTAGCTTCTATTGCACCCACAATAAAATTTTGACGCAATCTTACTAGACTAAAAAAACGTTCGTCGAAAAATCGTCAAAATCGAACTAGAGCAGTCTTATCAATTTCAATACTCATACCAAGTTTCATCAAAATCCATTTAAAATTGTAGTTTCTATTGCATCCGCAATTTTTACACAGTTGACTTAGTCAAGGACAATAACTCAAAAACCGTTAATTGAAAAATCCTCAAATTCGAACTTGACCGCCGTTTTATCGATTCCAATGCTCACACCAAGGTTCATTAAAATCCATTGCAAATTGTAGCTTCGATTTTGTCTACAACACATATAGAGGCAAGGGCAATAACTAAAAAATCGTTTATCGTAAAATCGTCCGAATCGAACTTGACCGCCGTCTTATCAACACCAATGCTCATACCAAGTTTCATTAAAATCCATAGAAAATTGTAGCTTCTATAGTGTCTACAACAAATGTTGACGGACCGACAGACCGACGGACAGGGGCGACGGCAATATACGTCCACATATTCATGTGGGCGCATAAAAATAACCACAAATCAGAGCGTATATCTGTATTTTGCGGAACGGAACATGAATAGACCCTGTTCCGTTCCGCAAAATACAGATATACGCTCTGATTTTTGGGAAACGGTACAAGATATTATTTTTCGTTAGAGGCATTATCCTGGCCGAAACGTCTGTTACTGTTGTTGTTTTCTTCCTGTCCAGAGGGGTAACGCGCCGCGGTCGGTTGCAAATCTCGTTGGCATGACAGCCTAATGTAGGCCTAGGCCCTCAGAGTAAACCTTAGTCATGTTTAATTCGAGTGTTTGATGTCAAGTGAGAGAAAGGGAATTAGAATTGCAGAAGTCGAGTAGGCTGGTAAAGGAGATGATACATAAAGAGAAACAGAGATTATGATTTTGTTCTGTTCTGTTCCTTCAAAATAAGATAGCTTGCCAGGCAAGGTAATATACGCCCACTGGCAGCATTTATTTCAAATAAAAACTTTTCAGTAAGGTTACAATAAGTGGAATGAAATATTCAACCATCCAACCTATTTTTTTAAATATTTTTCGGTATCTTTATGATTTGCAATAGGGTTCACCCTTAATAATATTTTGATATTTTTAATTCTTAATAAGGCTCATTCTTGGTTGATATTAAACAATTTCAGCGAGTTTTGTCAAAAAGGAATTTTTAGAGTGTTCACAAGCCAAAAGTTGAAAGCGTTTTTGAAAACAGGCGCAATAACTGACACTAAATATTTTTCGATTTATCTGATTTTCAATAGGGTTTATCCTTGTGAGAAAACAAATACTAAAGCCAAGTTTCATCAAAATCCATTCAAAATTGTTCTTTCTAGAGTGTTTACGAGTTAAAGCATTTTCAAAAACAAGGTCAATCACTTGTACTAAATATTTTTCGATTTTCAATAGGGTTCATCCTTGGGAGACAACAAATAACACAGCCAAGTTACATCAAAATCCATTAAAAATTGTTCTTTCTAGAGTGTTTACAAGCTAAAATTGAACACGTTTTCAAGAACAAGGGCTATAACTGACACTAAATATTTCTATTTATTTGATTTATAATAGGGTTCATCCTTGGGTAAAAACAAATACTCAAGCCAAAGTTAATCAAAATCCATTAAGAATAGTTCTTTCTAGAATGTTTACAAGCTAAAATTGAATGCGTTTTCAAGAACAAGGGCAGTAACTCATACTAAATTTTTTTTCGATTTCGCTGATTTTCAATAGGGTTCATCCTTGAGTTATAACACACTCTCACACCAAGTTTCATCGAAATCCATCAAGAATTGTTTCATGTAGAGTGTTTACGAGACAAAAATCGAACGCGTTTAAAAGAACAAGGGCAATAATTCATATTAGATATATTTTGATATTTTTAATTTTCAATTAGGCTCATCCCTTGCGATATCCAACAATTTCAGTGAGTTTTGTCAACATTGGTCATGAATTGTACCTTCTAGAGTGTTTATTAGCCAAAAAGTTAACCCCGTTTTCAAACACAAGGGCAATAACTGACACTAAATATATTTCGATTTATTTGATTTTCAAAAAGGTTCATCCTTGGGTAAAAACAAATACTCTAGCCAAGTTTTATCAAAATCCATTAAGAATTGTTCTTTCTAGAGTGTTTACAAGCTAAAATTGAACGCGTTTTCAAACACAAGGGCAATAACTGATACTAAATATTTTTCGATTCAACTGAATTTCAATAGGGTTCATCCTTAGGTGATTACAATTACTCATGCCAAGTTATGTCAAAATCGCTCAAGAATTGTGACTTGTAGAGTGTTTACAAGGCAAAAAACCAACACATTTTATAGAACAAGGGCAATAATTCCTATTAAATATATTTCGATATGTTCTATTTTCAAAAGGGTTCATTCTTGGGTGATACTAAACAATTTCAGCAAGTTTCGTCAAAATCGGTCAATAACTGTGCTTTGTAGAGTGTTTAAAAGCTAAAAAATGAACGCGTTTTCAAAAACAAGGGCAATAACTGATATTAATTTTTTTTCGATTTGACTGGTTTCCAATAGGCTTCATCCTTGGGTGATAACAAATACTCAGGCCAAGTTTCATTAAAATCCATTAAAAATTGTTCTCTCAAGAGTGTTTACAAGCTAAAATTGAACGCGTTTTCAAGAACAAGGGCAATGACTCATACTAAATGTTTTTCGATTTCGCTGATTTTCGATAGGGTTTATCCTTGAGTTATAACATACTCTCACACCAAGTTTCATCAAAATCGGTCAAGAATTGCAGGTTGTAGAGTGTTTACGAGCCATTCAAGAACAAGGGCACGAACTCATACTAATTTTTTTCCGATTTCGCTGATTTTCAATAGGGTTCATCCTTGCGTGATCATAAACACTCATATTAAGTTTCATCTAAATCCGTCAAGAATTACACCGTGTAGAGTGTTTACGAGCAATTGTGGACGGACGGACGGACGGACGGACGGACCGACGGACGGACGGGCGGACGGACGGACGGACGGATGTGGGTGACGACAATATACGCCCCCCCATTTCATGTGGGCGTATAAAAATTAGAGGTATAAATCTGAACTGAACAAGAATACACCCTGTACCCTTCTGTTGCGTTCTCCAATATAGTATCATCAACATCCGCTAAGAAGTGTCTATGGCACCTTCGAGAGTAGTGGTTCCTGGACTCCGGGCTGCCGGCCAGATCCGACAAGGCCCAATTCAGTCCACAAAAAGTCGATTTTTTTTTCTAATGGGTTAAGCATGATTTGGAAACAGTGTCTAAATAAAGAAACGGGGAAAATGCTAGTACTCAGTGACCCGCAACCAAAATCCTTATATTTATAGGCCTAAACGACGAATTTACCCCTGTTTTCGAGCATTAACGGACAATTGTAGAAGAATGGACGGACGGACGGATGAACGAACGCGGGTGACGCAAGCCACCAAGATTTCAAAATGCACAAAATCATTATATATGGAAAGAGGAGAACCCTCGCAGATGTTCCATGAGTGTCATGGACATATAATCTCGACCCTCGACAGAAGTTGGAAATCACAAAATAGAATTGGCTAATAGCCTAATAATAATTCCAGCGTAAAGGAGAAGAACTCATAGAATTACTTTATGATATTTAAGCACTTGCCACGCGGTCAATTAGGAGAAGGATAAAAGTAACCATACACCTTTTAGAAAATGGCTGACAAATTTCACCGCTTGCTTTTTTTCTGAAGTCCTAACGAAACAAACACAGATTCTGTATTAATATTTTACACTTTGAATACATTTATTTCACCAACACAGTAGCTTCAAACATAGAAATCATCATAAAAGCCTGTATTTAAAAAACACGTGGTATATAAAAACGTGCCACTTATTATTTCAATGAAGCCTTTAGCGACCTTTCTAAAATTACCACGAGTGGCAAATAGACAGTCCCAAGCCATAGAACTATAAATATTTATAGTTTTATGCCAAAGCCAATCATTTCTTACTGTTTGTAATTGTAGTCAAACAAACAACAACTTACTTACAGAATTACACAATTTAAAGTGTCAGTAATGTCATACTGGAATCTTGAGACTATTATTCGAATTTTAACCTTCTAATGTAAGCGAATATTGTGAAATAAAATCGAAAGTAGACTACTCGCGCCAATATCTACAGCGCCATGATTTAATAATTACGTCCCTTATTACAACTAGACTATAATAATTTATCGAATTTTTCCAGAGCCATCTCAAATCTTGTGCCAATCTGGTTGAAAGATTTCTCGACTAAGATTTGTGTAACATTTCAGGACCAAGAAAAACCCAAAATTTGGAATTTAAAGAAAACAAAATGGTGGAACAACTTGGAAAAATTGGAAAAAAAGATAATTTTTTAGTTTGCAGATAAAAATTTTGATGATGTCTATGAAATATTAAGTCATATTAAAGAGAGCCTACACGAAAAATCAGAAATTTTGACTACATTGAACAGGGAGATTATGAATTTAATTCAAGAAGATGATATTGCCGAAGAAATAGAACTTTGCGATGAATTCTCTGAAATCATTAAATTAACCATACGTCGTATCGATTCAAAAATCTCAAATATTAAGAAAATAAAGCCAGATGCTAATGCGCAAAACGAAGAGAATTCTCGAGCGCCGGATATGACTGATTCCGAAAATTTGCAATCTTCACCTAATTCTCCAGAACCTTCCACAGATTTCCCATTACCTTCATCAAACTATCAGACAAGAACCTCTAGACCCTATATCAAACTACCAAAATTAGAATTGAAAAAATTCGATGGTGAATATTCTAAATGGCAAACATTTTGGGACTCTTTCCAATCTTCTATTCATGATAATGACAGTTTGACACCAATAGATAAGTTTAATTATCTTCTTTCACTTGTGGAGAAGACTGCCGCAGACGCCATTTTCGGATTATCTCTTACTGGAGCCAATTATGAAGAAGCTATATCTATTCTAAAGCATAGATTTGGGAACAAGCAAAATATCATCTCCAACCATATGGAAACCTTATTGAATATAGAACCGGTTACATCTAACCATAACACACGAGCCCTTAGACAACTTTATGATACCGTAGAATCAAACGTAAGAGGTTTGAAAGCTCTTGGAGTCACACCTGAAACATATGGAAGTCTTCTTTCTTCAGTTCTTATGAATAAATTACCACATGAAATGAGACTGGTTGTAAGTCGTGAAACGAAGGAAGACCAGTGGAAATTAGATCAACTACTTGAAGTCTTTTGTGACGAATTAGAAGCCCGAGAACGCGCCAGATCGACCTCTACAAGATCAAATCAGCATCCACAACCCTTTAATCAGCACAAGAAACACTCCTACTACAATAAAGGATCTGGACCTGCAACAGCAACGGCGCTATACACAAAAGACTCCTATCAAGGACCAACCTGTACCTTCTGTAAAAATAGTCATCCTTCAGCAAGCTGCAAAACAGTTAGTAACGTCGATGCAAGGAAAGACATCTTAAGAAAATTTGGAAGGTGTTACATATGCCTCCGCAAGGGCCACAGATCTAGAAATTGTCCTACCAATATGAAATGCACGCAATGCGAAAATCGTCACCATGTCAGTATCTGTCCAGCGAAGTCAATCGACAAAGGTAAATTAACACAACGACAACATGGAGACCAACCACCTACACTTCCTACAGTCAAACTCATAATCCACAAACTCAGCAGGATGGAAGTAAATCTACACCCCAGAATAGTTACTCGAACGATTCTTCTGTCACCATGTACTCTAGTTCATCGTCCTGCCCAGTTCTACTCCAGACTGCAAGAACCTTCATCTACAACGAAGGGCAATCTCAAAATGGAATGTTTGCTCGGATGATATTTGATAATGGTAGCCAACGTACATATATAACTTAAAGAAGTTCGAAAGCACTCAACCTACCAGTAATTGGAAAACAAACCATCAAAGTCAAGACCTTTGGAACATCTGAAGAACTAATACAAACTGTTGATGCTGTAGAATTCTGCGTGAAGACGGAAGATACTATAGAAATGAAGATAAGAGCCTATGTAGTACCATATATATGTGATGCTCTTGAAAACCAATATGTTGCCCAGACCCATAGAATCTATCCTCATATATCTCGACTTTGGTTAGCAGATTATACTTTCGGAGGAGACAGTCTCCCCATTGATGTTCTTATTGGATCTGACCAATACTGGAACCTCGTAACTGGTAGAACAGAACGGAGGGAGGAAGGACCTGTAGCGATTCATACCAAAGTAGGATGGGTACTCTTTGGACCAACCATGGGAACAGGAATTGATGCTCAAAGCACAAGCAACAACCTCATCACTACGCATGTCTTTAAATGTACGTCTCAAGTAACAGAAGATAACCTAACCTCGAAACTCGCCCAGTTTTGGGACCTTGAATCTATTGGAATCAACTCTAAATCAGTCTATGAAGAATTCCTTGAGAAGATAAACTACAATAGTAGATATTATGAAGCTAGCCTCCCTTGGAAGGCTACACATCCTCCTTTGCCTGATAACTTTGACTTGAGCTTAAAGCGACTAAAGAATCTTCTAAAGCGCCTTCATCGAGAACCAGACATTTTTAAGGAGTATGACAACGTCATCAAAGACCAACTTAAGAGAGGAATCGTTGATCTAGTTGAGACAGATAAGAATCCTGATCCTCCGGCTGGAAATATCCACTACATACCTCATCATGCCGTAGTAAGAAGGGAAAAATCTACTACCAAACTCAGAATCGTCTACGATGCCTCTGCACGATCAAATGGACCCTCTTTAAATGATTGTGTACATGCAGGACCAATACTTACGCAGAAGATAATGGACATCATCATTAGATTCAGAAATTATAAATTCGCTCTCACTGGTGGCATAGAAAAGGCCTTTCTCATGGTGCGTATTGCAAAGGAAGACACCGATGTTTTGAGGTTTCTTTGGGTTGACGATATTGAACACCAGAACATCATAGCTTTAAGATTCACTCGAGCTGTATTCGGTGTTACATCTAGTCCTTTCCTATTAAATGCTAATATTAAACACCACATAGAGAAGTATGAAGAAGATGACAAGGAGTTTGTTAATCATTTCCTGAAATCTATATATGTTGATGATGTGACATCTGGAGCGGATACTCTTGAAGAGGCTTATGAATTCTATGTAAAATCTAAATTAAGACTGTCAGAAGCTGGATTCAACCTTAGAAAGTTCTTGACTAATTCAAAAGATTTATTTCAACGAATAACCCAAAATGAAGAAATGTCCAACGAAAATTCCAAAACTGACAATCCAAACCTTATCACCGAAGAAGACGAAACCTTTACAAGAACTTCACTAGGTTCCCGATCTGCAGAAACCCTATCATCCACTGAACAGAAAATTCTTTTGTTAGACAGTTGATATTCTCCTGCACATACTGTAGAAGATTTGTTGAGAAGCCTTACAGTTATCCTGATGCACCTCCACTATCAGAATTTAGAGTAATGCCAGCCTTCAGCAGCATTGGATTGGATTATCTTGGACCTCTATATACAAAATCTACTTCTGGGGACAGCCCCAAGGTATGGATTTGCCTGTTTACCTGCTGCGTCACTAGAGCTATACACCTTGAATTGGTACCTAATCTAACACCTGATGCCTTTCTCCAAAGTTTTCAACGATCGTCACAGACAACGCAAGTACCTTTAAACCAGCCGCTAAAGAAATTCTCCAGGTTATGAATGATCCTGTTGTCAAAAAATATTTTGTCAATCACAACACGACATGGATTTACAATCTACCCAAGGCACCTTGGTGGGGTGGATTCTTCGAGAGACTTGTAAGATCCATCAAGGAAGCACTGAAGAAAGCTTTAGGACAAGCCAGATTAAGCTACGATGAACTTTTAACTACAATACTTGAAGTGGAAATGATGTTGAATTCAAGACCCATATCTTACGTCACAACTGATGATTATGAAGAACCTCTCACGCCATCACATTTGATATGTGGTCATCGGATAGCCAGTTTACCTGATAGAACCCCTCCTGATGAAATTTACTTTACTTCTTCGCCAGACACTCTGACGAAACGAATGAAACACATCAAAATGGTAATGGACCATTTTTGGAACAGATGGCGAAAAGAATACCTGATAGAATTAAGAAACTCTCATATAGATAGCCGCGTAAGGAAACCTATTGAACAGAAGATTATTTCTGAAGGTGATATGGTACTTGTCCACGATGAAGATCATCCTCGAAGCTTTTGGAAACTTGGACGAGTTATGGAATTAGTATCTGGAGCTGACGATAAGGTACGTGGAGCAATAGTGAGAATTTGCAATAAGAACCGAAAACCTACTCTTCTACAACGTTCACTGAAACTACTTTATCCTTTAGAAATTAATTTACCACCAGATGTTGAACTTGATAAACCTAAAGAGCCTGTAGAACCTGACTGTAACCAACGACCAAAACGCCTCGCTGCTACTGCTGGAGAGAAATTAAGAAGACAATGGATATCTGAGTTGAAAAAGGACATTTAAGATTGATAATGGGAATAGAACTTATATAGACTGTATTGACCTGATTTACAGGCCAATCGGGGGGAGTGTTAGTGATCCTTTAACGCATATTGGACTTTTAAATTCCATAGCCTTATATTGCATGTTTGTTATTGTGATGGACTTGATGTTCATATCTATTAGGACTAAATCAAAAAGTGAGACTTGATAATAGAGACGATAGTAGAAAAACGTAGAACGCCTGATTGTTTTATGAATTGAATGTAACCTGAAGTTTTCCGAAATCACAGCTGTCTTTATCTTATTCTTACTATTATTCTTCCCCGACCCCACACAGTCCTACAAATAATGAGATAAGAATTTAGAATAAAGAATTGAGAAAAAGCAATGAAGAACATTGAATTAAAGCCAGTCCGCCTTCCATACAATCCCTCCTACAAAAAAAATATCTAGGATGGACGAGATATCATTTGATGAATTGCTAGCGATATTGGAACCCCTCATAAAGAAGAACACCCAACCCAGGTGGCTGCCGTCTTTTCCAAATGAAAAAAAATAGATCAGATGATTTGTAGCTGATTTCTGATTGGTCAGATCTTGGCTTCAATTTGGAAACATGTATCCAAATAATTTCATTTAAATTTATTTTTAAGCTGACACAAATGAGTTCAATGTGATCCATTTAATTTTTTTGCGTTGAAAACGGATTAATAAAGAACAATAATCATTAAACTTTAAGGAGAATAATCAATAAACTTTTCAGGCAATGAATAGTAAATTTTCAGGCATTAATCAGTAAACTAAGGGAAATGATTAGAAGCATTATTTTGGTACGAAATCTGAAGTTTATTAACGAAGTGATACAGTTATCACTGTGAACTGAAGACTGTAGTCTAGCAACCATTTTTCTCGGGTAAATGTTAACCATCACTAAAAAATTCCATCAACTTGCAAATGTTCTCCGATCCTTGAAATGATCAATATACTTATTTTGCCTCAAATTTGTAGCTGTTTTGGCGGGGATGCCGTTATGGTTTCCAATAACACGCGTTTTATTTAAATCAATTTATTACAAATTATGTACTCAACAATGTGAATATATATTTATGAAGCTCACAACGAGGTGAACTAGATGCATTAGATCCAACATAAACTGAGATACCATTCCTATGGTAAGTTGAAGGAGAGAGATCTTGAAAGTCATCTTCAATGTCTCTGGAAAACAAACCAATTATAAAGGGATTTGATTTTTGTGCAACAATTCTACCAAGTAGGCTATGGGCCAAAACTGTGTTTTCGAACTCTTGAATAATGGCAGTTCATTAATATTCACCTGAATATTTAAACAGTTAAACAATGTGGAAGGAACTTCTTCAGGACATAGGGCTACTTACTCCAAATTTCAATACCATACCAAAATGGTTGTACTGCCCACCAGATGTAGCCGGTCTTGGATACAAGTAGTGTTCGTCGGTCTCTTGGCAAATGTTGAAAAGGATCATGAAGTATTTGTAACAAACTTTGCATGGCTACCTGTCTAATACTGAACTCTGATGCCCAAACAGCTGTCGTGTTCAGATCCAGAACACCTCTTTCCTAAGATTACCAGCTTCCAACAGAAGTTTCTCTGCAACATTATTAACCTCGTCATCAGCGTCATTGACCTCAACATCATTGATCTCGAGGCATTATTGAACTCAACATTCGCACAAGCATCATCGACCTCCGCATCATCGACCTCAACATTGTGTACCTTAGCATCAGCGGCATATTACATACTTCGTTCTCATTATTAACATCTCAGTAAAAATATTGAAGACTTCAGCCTCAGCATTATCTATTTCAGAATCAGCTGCATTATCTATTTCAAAATCAGCGTTATCTATATTTCAAAATCAGCATTATCTATTTCAAAATCAGCATGATAGATGTCGAAATCAGCATTATCGATTTCTGAAGCAGATTGCGTGGGGGTCCCCCCCCCCCACACTTTTACTGAACTCGGTAAAACGCGGAATCGGTCGGTAAAAAGGGGTCATGCCTAGATCTACTAAACTCTAAATGATTCCCCTTGCTATCTGTGAAAAGTAATGGTGTGTAAACCTTATCTTCCTTCGGAATGTAGCTTTCCTTGGTCATAAATTTTTGAAGTTTCCTTTCCATTTTTGAATAGCAATCCTCACCTGTATAAGAGATGCGAGCCCTAAGACACTATCATGCTGACTGCCTGTAAGCCTACGTAGGTATGGTTTAAAAACCATATCGCAGAAGTTGAGTAAGGATCGACCTGCTTTGGCTTCTTCTGTGTATTAATTTTTCGTTCTTTTGTGATTCTAATTGGCCTTTTTGCCGGAGACTGAGTCCACGTTCGAAAGTTTACACGGATCAGGTTAATAACTGAATATAGCTTGACTGTAATTTGCGTTCGTTTACAGGAGTAACTCATTGGCAAGGATGTAGACTTTATCTGTCCACTCAAGGCTTAGGTGTAACAAAATTTTTATGACCTCTTTGGACTGCCGTAAACACATGCCATTTATGGTAAATATTGTGGTAAATACTAAAACATTTTTTTTTTAATTTACAATGACATGAATGTTTTATTCGCTAAATTATTACCGTTTACATAAAAATATGTCATTAAAATATTTTTGGTGAATAATTTCGAAACTTTATAAACAAAACTTGTGAGACTTGCACCATCACGTGGTCTGTATGTTTACATTGACGGTTTCCTGTTTGAAGGTAAATTTCTTTTATTTTCGAGATATTTATTTCCTTTTTATGCTGATTGTATTATTCCATGTACATCAAAGTTAAAGGATTGCATAATGTAACCTCATGTCAGTTTCCCGATCTTTCACATTTCATCAATGTTGACATTTTTCTTGAGAAATACCGATTTCGTTTCAGTCAGTTTTTAAATGCATCAATTAATCAATTATTCTCAACGCTTATTTTCCAGCGTAAAAATATGAACTGTTTGGGTTGTATTGCCATGCACAAGGATATGTGATGCATCGAGCACGAAGCTTCGTGTCAACAAATGTGAACCGTGATGTGAAAATTGGTATTAGTGACCGATAATCGTTGAATCCGTGTAAGGCGATTTGGTACTACCGAAGAGAAGAGATTCCCAGCTTCAATCTTGTGTGTATGGATGTATGTGTTCTGGAAATCAGTGGAATTAGTATACATTTTAGTCATTTTTGACAGACAGAAGAGCCGCCATATTGTCCGCCATTTTCTTTACCATGTGTTGCACTTGCCATAAAATCAAGGAAGTGTGGCTTATAGGTGCCTATTATTGGAAAACTAAGGTTGGAGTGATGTACCTATAACGTGTGAGCTACCTGCTGTGTATCTTTTAAGGATTATGTATGTGTATTTGTGGAGAATTATTGTTGTTAGAGATTTGTTATTTTGTCTTATTTTCAGACTAAAAAGCTGGGGTCATTCAGTGCATTTGATGATTTAAAGGGAAACGTTAACAAAATTTGTTTTTTGGTGTTTATGTGCATATTTTGAGCTTTTGTATCCAAGGTGGCCACTTGTTGAAACTGAAATAGCTTTTGCAATATTTTTGGGCTCAGCTCATTTATTGCAAGGTTCCGAAGCACCTTAAAGGAATTGTGAAGAGGTTTCTTAACACTGCAGTATACGTGCAGCAGGAGAGAGATGTTAGCGAAGGAGTTAAACACTAGGCACGATACTGGAGGACTGCTTTAAAGCCCTGTATTGACGTTGCACAACAATGGTATCTAAATTGTTCCAGTCAATAGTAATTTTTTTTTTTTTTGGAAAGAACGAATTAGAATAAAGTAGCGTGTTACAAGCGAACGGAGATCTTGTAGGTAGTTCCTTGTTTGAGAATAATGTTTTCACTGATATAAGCTGTCCAGGTTAATCAAACGTTTAACTCTATGGGGGATCTGATAGGCGAGGCATTGCATTGCTCCGGTGATAAACCTGGCTGCTCGTCTTTGCACTTTCTCATGCTTATCTATGTCCTTCTGGAGAAAGAGGTCCCAGTATGTTAGATTAATAGAGAAAATGTAAATTAGAATATTACCAAAAATTAGACAATCAAATTAACAGTTTAGAAAATGTATCTACAAACATGTCTTTAACTTCTTGAAGGAACATAATATAATTACTAACCTAAGCGGTTTTCTGCACAGCCTATCCACTAATAGACTTCACGCACTTTTTTGTCAAGACATTGATGATAGAAAATACACTAGGGCTTTTGCTAGAGTCCGGCATGCTGGACTCTGTCACAAGTTGGGAGCAGCTGGAGTCCGCGGTTCCAGAGCTACTTACACGGTTGAAAACAATGTGTAGTAGTACACTGTTATTTTTAATTTATATTTATTCAAATATTAAACGTTTTGCAGACGATACACGTATATATTTTAAATTGCACGACCCAACTACAAATGCCGAAATGCTTAATTCAGACCTCGAAACTATCAACAATTGGGCTAGTATCTTTCAATCCGCTGAAAACTGAAACACTTGCTATCGTTACTACAAATAAAGAGCCTTTACTACATATACATTACATTATACGATATTCCAATTAAAGAAGTAAGTTATCATAAGCATTTAGGTCTAATTTTCCAAAATATTGATAGTGGGACATTCATTTCATGGAATTTAAACAAAAACTAGGAAACTTGTGAAGTGCCTTCGATCATTAAAGTATCGAATTTCTATAAAATATCTCCCAAACAATATACACTTCTTACATTCTACCACACTTGATTATTGTGATGTTGTTTGTAATGGGAAAACTGAAGAATTAACCAAAAAGAAAACTTTAGTTAGATGCACTCAGAACTATATGCGGCGATGTGAAAGGTTCCAACCCAAATTATATGAAAAAAACAAGGTTTATAACTTTGTAAGAGAGGTAGAGGAGGCATAAACTAAGATTGATGTTCAAAATACTAAATAATCAAACTCCTACTTTTCTTTCAAACCTTGTACAATACATCAACTTGCCTTATAACCTTAGAAACCATCTGCTATCAAACTCTGGAAAAACGTACCATTCTCAATGAAAAATTCATCCTCTATTTCGATTTTGAAAGAAAAACCTCAAAATTAATGATTTTAAAATACCACAGAAATTCTACTTTGGCACCCGTTTAACCCAAATCTTCGTCTCTCTTGCAGCGACCCTCAAGGACATAAGCATATGAGACATATTTCCGATCCTTTCGCTTGTAGTTTTGGTCATGTATTTGAAGATAATCAACATTATTACTTGATTGTAAATTGCAGTGCGAATTTTTTAGGGACCAGCACATGGCCAGATCTGGTAAGGTTTAGCCAGTTCCAACCTAGTGCTATAGACAGATCTGGGCCAGATGAGCTTTGGTAGCTGGGATTGATATATGAACACTCTAAATACATGTATTAAGTTAAAATAATAAAATCAATTTATTACAAAATATGTACGAAACAATGATGTGTATTTATATTTATAAAGCTCGGGTGATAATAAATATTAGTACAAAATACATAGAAAATCTAAAGGTATTTGCGCCATTTTTATCAGTATTATGACCAGATTCTGGGTTGTAATTTGGATCTCTCTCCTCTCTCTTAAACTTATCTACACTACACATGACACCCACTTCTCGAGTGTAATTTTCCATACAATAATCTGGCAAAAGACTACACTCTAATTCAGTTCTCAATCCAATCACAGTATCATTTGCACAACTGTCACGTTTTGCGGCTGCCCAACCTCTCAAATCACAGTTGACATGATCTATACGAATCCTTAAAAAAAACGGATATTAAGTTAATTATATGTAAATATATATTCGCAATCAAGCACAAGGTATTATATTCTACGCTATAGAAGACATTTTGGTCAGTGTAGAGCCCAGGTTCTCAATTTTGTTTTGCCAATCACTACTAAGCGAATGTCCATTCCCCCCTGGACCCGAACCATTCCCCCCTTGGGGTGATTGGGGGTCAATTCACCCCCATTTGAGAACCGTGGATGTAGAGGCTAGACCGTAACAGAGTCAGACACTACTGCTGCTGACGCTGAAGATGATGATGATGAAAAATGAACTTACCTACAATACTCTTCCATGTAAGGAATAAACTTCATAGCTTGATCTTTGGCTTTGATATTCAATTTTAGTAAATCAGTTGTCTGTTTGTTTCTACAGACCTCTATACTGGCTTCTGGATGAGTGAAACAGTCTAATGACTTCAGGTACACTGGAAAAATTAATAATGCTGATGATGCCAAATGTATATTTAAGGTTAGAATATCATGTTCAAGTTCCGTTTCGTATATCACGTATGAGTCGTCCAAAATTAGTACGGCCTAGTCACTTTTACTATTTCAATAAACGTTTACTTGGACACTAAAAAACATGCATGTATTTGGATTTTAACTTACATTTAGGATGAGCACAAAGAACATCAACTGTTTTACCCAATGATTCAATATCCAAACCCATTTTACTCATCAATGTCGGTGCTTCAGGACATACATCTCTTTCTGCTTTAAGACATCTTACAAGCTCTTGGCGTTTTCTACGAGTAATAAATTTTAAAAGTTTATTTGAATATTCCTAGCTATCGTACAGTTTTCTCTTAAAATCCTGGGATACCTGTTTTTACCCAATTTATGTCTTGTTTTAACCTATATTTCTTGAATTTCTGCATGGTGGTAATGGTGGAAATATCTAAGACAAAATTCTTTCTTGATGATTCTCTGAAGTGACCTACCCACAGAATTGTTGGACCTGCATCTCAGTTGTTCCAATAATTGATCCTCTTTCCATAGTTGCATTGGATATAAATAGATTTGGATCAACGCCAGCTTTACCATAACATTTCTTTAAATCTGCCGTAAGCGTTTCTCTGCAAGCTGAAAAGGAAGATTGGGAATTGTCAATAAAAAAGGTAATTTTTGTATTCAGATTCGTTTTGGGTATATTTCGGGCAATCAAATCTGACTGCATACCTGGTATAACTTAGTTAAACTGCTACAGCTAAGTGATGAAAAGTTATGTAAGATTTTTTGCTACAATATTCTCAAGACTCTTTCCAGAGATAAAAGTAATTTCTGAAATTAATCTAAGCTTTGAGAATGGTGTAGTTTGTAAAACCTTAAATGAAATCAATGATAAATTTGAGTATCTCATTTTCTATTACATTGTTTCACCAAAAGGGGTTTTCGATGCTTTTCTACTTAAATTGAATACTGCCTCGAAGGCTTTTGTCTCACATACCAGCATGTTGATAATATTTGATGTATAGTTTTTTTAACGACACAAGTATAAAAAGCTCTCTCCTCGATTCAGAAAAGAATACTCACGATGGGCACATTGAGAATCATAACTAATGAACATGGCATAAAAGAATTGTTTAATAGCATCTCGTTCTGCCTGTGGACATGATTCATCATTTTCTAACATTTTCACGTATGAATTACTGCAGTTATGTAATTTGAGCTCCACCCTAGGAATAGAAAATTAACCAGATTTAAATATTAAAACTTATTATTCAGACATTTACGTGTGACTTTTTTTTCTCCACAGGATAGATATAGAGTGAACACATAACAGATCTTCTTAGCATTACTGGAATATATCATTCGTAAATATCTGGAATCCACAAGGCCGTTTATATCATCTGATGTCAAAATCAGATTGTAGACTTCGCTAAAACTTCAAAGTCTTTTAAGATGAATATAAATCGAAAGGACACATCTCGATTGTGACCACAATATTTAAACATTGGTCAATATATTGATTGTAGGTCTTACTTGCAAGCTTCTATTCTAAAAGAGGTTATGTTCTCTGGTTTGTTGCCCATCGTACCATTCCTGGTCATCCAGAATAAATTTGTTGGATTAATTCCTTCATTCTGCATACAGCCATACAAATTGGTCAGAAATGACGATTGGCACTTAGTTGCTGTTTGACCAGTTGCACGGAAAATATTTGTCATTACTGAAATATACTCACATATTAAAAAGTGGCTTGTGTTTGTTTGAGAAACGAATTTCTTACAAAATACACAGTTTATTTCGCATATTTGAGAGTGCAACGTTGAAAATTATTTTTAACTTTTCTGAAACACCTTAAATGTATTCTGCTCAATGCTGCAATATTGATATGTTGGTTTATTTTGTCAATGAGTCAGTTATTATGCCTTGTACTTCCATTATTTTTTTACTTGGTGGCTCAAGATTGCTGTTGGTGGTCACTTTAAGTAAATTTTCAGTAACTCTCGTCTTCGAGATCCTAAAGAAACTGGTCAATAAAAAAAAAATATTTTGAAAAAGTCAATGATCATTAGACTTACCTAATATGACAATAGTTATATATCCCTTCATTGTAATGGGTTTATGTTATATTTCACTCTTCTATCCTAGCAATGGGTTTTCTTTTCGATAAAAATGTCCTTTCATGTGCTTTGATCTATGTGTGCAACTCTTGTATCCTGGATGTACTCTGAAATTTATTCCTATAGATTCAGCTATGTTGCTGTAGGGTGTTTTCTTAATCATTTAATTAATAAATATGACGTTTGTTTGATTGATGGACGGAGCGAGGTTAGAAGTTTAATATATGTCAAGCTGAATCATTTGGTCACTGCGTAAAACGCCACTCTCACTCACAGTGACCCTGTGAAAATGACACTATTTTTGTTTATACTGTCTAATGATTGCACTACGATCTGATCTGGAGTGATTTACTTTTTGTTCCATTTTAAAATGCAAAAAAGTTCCTCGTAATGAATGATGAAAATACCAATAGACAAAATTAAAATAGGGAGGCAACCTTCTACCAACTTTTTTTATCGCTGATGTTTGAAATGATCACAAATTGATTTCTAAAATGATTACAAACAAGATCATTGAATTCTAAAATGATGACAAATTAGATCATTGATTTCTAAAATGATTACAAATTAGATCACTGATTTCTGAAATAATTCATAAATTAGATCATGAATTTCCGAAATGATCACAAAATAGATCATTTATTTCCGAAATGGTCACAAATAAGCGTGCTACAAATAACTCTATAGTAAATTTTAATTTGCATCTTCGCTGTTATATTCATATAATATTATGATATTGGTATGTTCAAAATAATGAAAGTGCGATGTAAGGTTCTTTATTTCGTTCAGAAGCATTGTTACAGATTACACAATGCAACTTAATTCAGATATTACTTTCAATAAAGAACTTGACAACCGGTATTAATTTTAATTCATAATTTGAATCATATTGGAAGACAAATCTTTCAGGATTGTTACAATCAATCTAAGTTTTCAGATGACTTCAGGAGTAACTGCTGTGAAACTCGGGGGTTATTCATACTTTCTACTGAAGTTGCCTCCAGCTATTAATAAAAGGCTACATTAAATTCACGAGGCCATCTCTCACTGGTATTGCATGTCACCAAAACATAATTATATTGTTTACTACATAAAGTCGTAAAAATATGAAAGATTAATAATTTAAGATGTTCTCTAGCATAACATAGTGTTTTTCACAGAAAAGATGATAGCTTTACTGCTTTTTATTTCAGATCTTCAACCAGTCTTCTTCAGTTATGTTAGGATGATATGAAGGCCCTGAGTTCAAATGAAAACAATTTTCTATAAGTTTAATTAATATGTACATTATAAAACAATTATATTAATATTTGTTGGCAGTTGACATACATAACACGGTCAAAACAAACTACAAATCACTACAATATATGATGAACTTTTTCCCTCAAGAGCTGACAGAATGGTGACAACCAAATCTTCATAAAGATGATCCTATAAATCTAAAGACATCTTCGTGGTTACTTTCTGAAATCCACTGTTTCCACGATGTTTAAGTACTGAAAGAACTAGCTAGAAAAACGTCTTGTTGCTCTGACGGATCAATTTACCATCCTATTCTTCAGAATGTGAAATGCTCCCACCACACTGTCATCAAGTTTTACCGCCACGTTATTGACATTATCGGATCTGAAGATTTTTTTTAACTACCTAACCAACAGAACAGAACAATCTATTTTATCCTGACCTTATTATTGAGTAACAATCAACCACTTGAAAATGGAAAGAAAAGGATTTCGTATTTTCCACCATCACGCCAAACACTTTATAATCCAAAGGTGGGTATAATTGCAGGCTATAGGCCTGCTCATATATACTTAAATTAGTAACTCAATTAAATAACATCACTGTATTATTCACCCTTCATTTGATGATTTATCAGACACTGGACTTTGATTGGCTTTTTCTCTCTCTTTCTCTAGTTTATGTTTAGATTGGGAAGCGAATTGACTTAGATATTGTCGAGCAAAGTTCGAACACTGTTCTCCTGAATTTGGAAGTCTTGGAGGGTTTAATTGTAGATCAACTGAAATGAAAATTTAATTGCTATTAGATATTATATAAAATGACAGGTTGAGACGCGTCACTGTGAAAATGAAATTTCTATTGCATATATTTATTCGTAAATGTAGATTTGGGAAACAGGATCAATCACCATTTTGTGGGGAAAGTAATGACAATGTATTACCTTTAAAAGCAGGTTGGCCAGATTCACCATGTGTCAAGTTAGGAAATGGAAACAACGGGTGGAATGGTAGAGGAAATCGGGGTAAAAATGGGGAAAGTATTGGTGGTCGTAGTGTTGTCATTGGTGGTGGAAACAGGCCAAACATTGGTGGTACCATGGATGTTGGGTAATCAAATCGTTGTCGGATTGCATCAAAAGCTCTGGCTGTATGTTTTTCTTGTTTTCTCCATTTGGCTCTCCTGTTCTGGAACCATACCTTAAATGCAGAATCGAAAAATGAATTATTTTTCAGGCAGTGATAAACAGCTTCCTGTCTCTTCAAGAGTTCAACTTTGAGAATTGTTTGCAAATTAATTAGTTAGTGTTGTGATAGCATCTCACCACGATACTCTGTATTTTAAGTTTTAAATACGATTCATTTAAAGATTAGCCCTATCACAGCATCTCGCACCTGTTCATATTGAACAGTACTGAATCTGATTTATTTGACCGAGCTCTTCAATAATGACAGACAAAATGTTTCAATTACAGACGACAACGCCTGCAGATAAGATGGTCTTCCCGTTCATTTAGGATGTTACCAATCTTTTCATAAAAAGTGTCAAAATTTTGAGAATGTCTTTAGGAAATCAAAGGAGTAAAAAATGAAGAGGGGGTCGTCAATAAAAAGGGTGTAAGATGGTAAACAAAGAGATGTTTTGTTGTTGATAGTCTGACTATTTGTATTATTAACAGAAGTAATGAACTGAGCCATCAATAGCATTAATTCAAGTATTACAACAAATCTTCGGTTTCAACTTGTGAAGACCTTAAGTAAATAAGCCGATTTGTTTTTCAAGCGTCGTTGAAATTGTTAGAAAGTTTGTTTCATATTGAGGGGATTAGAATTGGTAATAATTGAGACCGAGTATTAGAACCTTAACAAGCGACCTTCCATTATTAACCCCTCTGCTCCCCCATCGAGAGATCAAATTCTGGGTTCGGAAAACTGTTTGTTGAACTCTCTAATTAGAAGAGATTAGTTTAGTCCTCGATTACTAATCTGACTACTTAAGATAACGTGATAGAGATGTTTATTGAAATAGTCTTTATTATGTAGCAAGTGAGCGAAATTACTTTCATTCAAACAGTCATTATAATATATAATAGTCATCAATACTATACAGTAATAAGTTTTACCGCCCAAATTCTGCTCTATATTGATATAATTTATCTTATGAAGAGCTTATTGTTGAATAATTCTCCATAAAAACTGATACAAAAGGAATGAAGGGCATTACTTTCGCCGTTTATCTCTCTAACTATTACACTGAATATACATATCATGGCATGTTTTCGTTATGGTCGAGGTTTTTTTTTTTTTTTTTTTTTTTTTTTGTCTTTAAACTATTTCATAAAACATATCTATATACAACTTCAAAATGTATTCAGATACCTAAACGGAGTTTTATAATTGCAAATATCCTGCAATATCCTGTCTCATATCAGCATAAATACTTTTATGTGTTTATTAATTACCCTTCTTTCGAAATTTGTTAACAATTGGGAAATATTTTCCATGCTCAATATTCATGGGCAGTAAAAAGACAGAGCATATTAAGCAAGATTTTGTTTAGATTTGGATTCAAACAAGGGTTCCTCGTTCATATGCATGGCCAAAAACTCTAAGAGCAATTCTTGTACCGGTACTTAAATTCCCTTACATAAATTATGTAATTGTATAAATTACTACCAATTTTTTTGTTCAATTTTCTGTTCAACATGATCGTTTGTTTAAAAAAAAAACTATTTTGAGCATTCTAAAATGTTATAAAAGGCAGGTTTTGGAAATGGAACCGTAACAAATATTAATAACCACCAACTGAATTTCATAAAATTATTAGGATTATTAAAATACAATACTATCATGGATATACTACTCCTTCCTTTAATATTTGCAACGTTTCAATTCACATACAGGAATCTTTATCAAGCACAAAATAATGATGATGCTTGATAAAGATTCCTGTATGTGAATTGAAACGTGGCAAATATTAAAGGAAGGAGTAGTATATCCATAATAGTGTTGTATTTTAATGCTCGATCTACTTCTAAATGTCATTCAAAGATTATATTAGGATTATTATTGAGGAACAACATTGTATTAAATAAAGTGATGCAGTATTTCAACATCATTCATGTTGTCAACGCTTTATAAAGTGTACCCTCGTCGAAAAGTCGCAAGATATTTAATTGTTATCCATACAACTGTGTCCAAAGATATATATTTTCCAAATATTAAATGCCATTCTAGGAAGTTGTTATTTTAAAGATGGCGCACACTCCTTTTTAAATTTAAATTAAAGAAATGAAACATCGTTATTCTTGCTTCTATGGATGATTGGAGGATAATAATACTATGTAAATAGGCTCTCTCTTGTGCTGGCTGCGAATAGTTGTTTAATTAATGTATTTGATAAAGAAAGTTTTTTTTTAATTATCATTCAGAAAGCTTGACAATCTCCTGCTTTAAATATATACACGGAGAATTTGAGAAACATTTCTTAAATGCCCCAATTATTACTCATTAAATAGATGATGATAATAATTATGAAATATTAATTAAAATGTTGACATAGGTAACCATTAGCTCAATAATTCTGATTAATTAAGACTTTAACATTTATTGACAGCTTTACGTCATGTTTTGAACGAATATTCGAATTATAGTTGGGATTCAAAATTTGTCCTATACGTAAAAACATCAGTTCATTCATGTTTATCCACAGATATAACGAATATTATAATTTTTGCCGTTAATGTCAATAATCGTTTGATTACAAGTTTGATAAATCACTCCTATTTTCAAATTAGTTTATTTTTAATCTCTTTATTATGGCCGTGATATAATTTAATTACTTCCAAATATGTCCTGTAAATTTTGGTCCACTACCAATTTAAATTAAATTTCTGTGTTATATTCTCCGTCATATCATTAAAATTGTAGGAAACAAGTTTTCAACAATTTCATTTTACGTTTTGGTGTGTATTTGTCACTACTTAGCTTATGTGATGTGTATATTTCCAATTTCTTCATGGTATTTATTTAATTAACATTACTTGTGATTGATTGAATGCATTTATTTAACTAATGTTAATAATATGGGTTAATAATATTTATGTTTCATGACGGTTTAAATTTTAATTTATCACATTTAAACTTATATGATTATTTAAATATTAGTTTATCATTAATTTTGTAAATAATAAAAGTTTTTTTTTAAACTGTTTATACATTTCTTTATAATATTAAGGTTTTATGATTATTCCGATACATTAATTGATTACTTTTTCTGAATTATTAAAAATTAATTTAATTTTAATTAATCAGTTTATTTTTATTTAAATTATTAATTTAAGTTTTTAGAATTATTTTTAGATTGGTTTAAAATAGTTGACTTTGTTTCTGAATATGTACATAAAAAAATAAGTTATATCTTTCGTAATTATTTATGTTATTGTATAATATTAAAGTAGTTATAGTTATTTAACTATTGGTTTATAGAATTAAAATTGTATGATAATTTACACATTATTTTATAAACAATTCCATTTTTTTTTTAACTTCAGATTTTATCTAATATTTATTTATGTATAAATTCAGTTTTCTATGTTTAAGATTTTATAATTTTTTATAATTATGATAGAATAGATAATTGCAAATATTTAAAAATTAACGTAATTTTACTTTTACTTTTCTTAATTAATATATTAATTGTTTTGAAGAGTATTGTTAGATTTATCTGTATTTAAGTCCATTCTTTTCGATATAAGTTTGAAAAATAAGAAAAATATTGATAGATGTGTTTTTTTTCTCATAGGTTTCTGTAATTTAGGTTTTACGTAAAATTCATCATATATAATTTAGATGTATAGTTATGTCTCTTACCTGGACTCTGGCCTCTGTTAGATCAACTTTATCTGCTATATGTTCTCTAAGTGTACAGTCCGGATAATGAGTATGTTGAAAAACTGTTTCTAATTCTCTCAACTGATCGGCTGAAAATGTGGTACGATTCCGTCTTTGCTTTTTGCTATTTCTGTCAAAGCTTAGATCTCCCAAACTGTCTGAAATACACATTTTAGAGCATATTGACAACTGCTGAAAGAATGGGATGTTAAATAAACAAACCAAATCACAGCGGTAAAAAGAAAGAAATATTTCGAACCTTCCCTTATTCCGATTCTCTTGAGGAATTGCGTTAATGTTAGATCTCAAAATCTAATGGTAAACATATCGGAGGTTGATCAAATGATTAAGATTGAATCAATCTTGCCTACCTTCTGATTTAGATTCATAATCTTCACCGTCTTCTTCACCATGAGAACTTACATCCTCTACACCGACTATATCATCATCAACATCATCTACATTCACTTCTTCGTCTTCAGAGTCGGACTGTTGGGATTCTTTAAGTTGTGAAGTTGATGGCATTCGTGATATTAACAGACTTCTTTCATCCATTTTTACCAGAAACTTTTCCAATATTTAGTTTTCGGAATGAAAGGTTTTGTAATAGTTGATTTTTAAAAAATCAAAATAAAAATTTTCCGAGATTTAATCACTTTATGTATAATAGATGAAACCTGAATTGTCACAGCATTTTCTCACAAATTAAGCACATTAAATATTCTCAACAAGGTAGGATGTGCACTAGAACCCTTCCTTATTCTAAAATGAGTAAGAATATGACAAGATATATTACTAACAGACAAGAGCTATAATACCCTTCCTAATTCTAATAAATTACAAATAATACATGCTAGTCAAATAATCCTTCTTAATTGATTGTATTGAATACATGAGGTGGAAAATCTTCCAGGTTTGATCTCTCTCTACAGGTAGTCCAGTTTGTTGTCCAATAGTAAACGGCGTACACCGAGGGGGAGCCCATGTTGAATAATTAACTAGTTTCACTATCAGGTGTAGAAAGAGAAGTACCCTGGTGTGGCCCCTTCTCCTGATCAGCTTAATTTAAACGATCAGAAGTTTGTATTGTTAATGTACCGACATAATGAATTCTAATCCGCCTGAAAATGTGAGAAATCTGTTAGAATTTGGGGCTTAGATTAAATACAATCTTCTTACAATCAGTATTTTATTATGTTGTATTTAAGAATCAAATCACAGGCCAATTTATTGGGGATTTTTCCAAAAACATTTAACATTTTATCGCTCAAACTTCATATGAATTAACGAGCTAACTATGAATCTATGCAATCTTTCAGAATGATGGAAATTCTTTCAAATTCATTTATATTTATATAAGTTTATATTGAAGCTAAAATATAAATAATTTTCAGACTAGTTTATGGGTTATTTGTTATCCGTTGAATGGTCATAATGTTTATAGGACAACTATAGTGAATATTCTTGTGAGTTGTGTTGATTTGTTTTATATTGTTAAAAATCTTTCAGAATCATGGAAATTCTTTAAAATTCATTTATATATATATATATAAGTTTATATAAGTTTATATTGAATGAACAGTGGTATTTTAATGATATAAAACTTGACGTAGTCAGTCAATTTAATTATCTTGGAGTTTTGTTTAATTTTAACGGGAAATTTCTTAAGACGCAACAACACATAGCCGACCAAGGTTCTAAAGCATTAGGGGCTACTACGAAAGTATGCAAAGAAAACTATTTTAACATAGAAACCAGGTTTTCAGTTTTTGATTCATATATATCAAGTATTTTAAATTATGGTGCAGAAGTATGGGGATTTCACGCAGCTAAAGACATTGAAAAATTACATTTAAACTTTTTAAAAAGAACAATTGATACCAGAATCCGTACCAACTCTAGTATGATTTATTATGAAACGGGGCGATATCCTCTTTTGATCATAAGAAAATTAAGAATATTTAAGTATTGGACAAAGCTTTTGCATGCGGAAAATAAAATCTTACAAAACTGTTATACTGAAATGATAAAAAATAATGACTGCTGGATTATAAGCGTAAAATCAGAATTATATAAGATAGGCCTTGGTTCTATTTGGGAAAATCCTTTTACTCCTTCAACTAAAATAAATTATTGCAGGATTAAGTTTAGAATTTTTGATATTTTTAGACAAGAAACATATACTGATATTTGTATCTCCAGTAAAGGTTTTATTTTCCAACATTTGATTTTAAACAAATTCCAACTCCAATCTTATTTCAGTAAGAATATTTTAAACAAATATCGTCGTGAAATTACTCGTTTTAGATTATCTAGTCATGACCTAAACATTGAGAAGGGTCGTTACTCGAATATTGAAAAAGAATATAGACTATGTCTCTGCTGTAGTAAAAATGAAGTCGAGGACGAATTCCATTTTCTTTTTATATGCCCACTTTATATTGATTTACGGACAAACCTTTTTAAAAAATACTTTCGTATCAGACCAAGCATGTACAAGCTGATCCAATTTTTGTCGAGTGAAAACACTTCTGAACTAAATAGTCTTGGTAAATATATATATTTAGCAATTAAAAGAAGAAAAGACTACCTTAAATCAATTTTAAAATAATTATTATATTTATAATTTCAACATTTTTCAGTTTGGTATATTATGTATATTCTTATCTTTCCTAGCTATGTTGTTTTCAATTTAATTGGTCCTTATATACCAACATACTTATATTCATTTTGTTCCATATTTGTATTTCGCTCTCCTTTCTTTGTATATTATACTTTTCTGTACATTTGTGTATTATGTATATATTCTGTATATATCTGATGAACCAGTGGTTCAAAGAAATAATGAATTGAATTGAAGCTAAAATATAAATAATTTTCAGACTAGTTTATGGGTTATTTGCTATCCGTTGAATGGTCATAATGTTTATAGGACAACTATAGTGAATATTCTTTTATATTGTTAAAAATTATAAATAATAATATGCATATTTATTCTTTTCTAACAATTTATTTATCTTAGTTTCATTTCACTTCTGACGACAAAAATCTTCCATCTTTTATATTCTATCTAAATTAGATTTTCAAGGGCGTGTTTTGCAGCTGAAGTGGTCAATTTATGGAACTATAATACGAAATTACATAGAATGAAGACAATCAATTTTTGTAATTTTATCAATAATTGGAATAGGACGGTTTATCTTTATATTATGTGCAATGCATGTATTTACACATGTTCCTAAAGCAACGTTTGGACATATACATGAACATGTATAAATACTTACAGATTACCGTTCTCCATCTCAACTCTCTTACAGATCTCATACAGCCAAATTATAAGACACAGTGGGATTTTAGAATATCATAAGTAGCCGCAGCCCCAGTGAGGAAACGAAAATTTAAGAGAATTCCTTCCCCTGAAGTAAATGTATTTTAAATGTTAGGCCTTTTTTATTGATTTGAGAAATTGAACTTAAATATGCACTGTGGTGAGTGTCACCTTCGAGGCAGGACTTACGCACTCGTCAGACTGAATTCAAACGAATCTCAAGCCGCAGAAAATCTAATATGCCATCTAAAGAAAAAAATATCTCTTTGTTCCTCTAAGATTTTGGCGCCTTGAGAGCTTTTACTTATTGATATCAAATTGGATAGGTAACCATGAGTTACATTGGTGCCAAATGTTATATTAGAAATGAGATCCGAACTTGTGCATTTATTTCTCGTTTTGAAAATTATGTACGGTAAATCAATTAGGTTTAAATTGGGGAAAATTTTCCTTCTTAAAGGCAATAATTATCAAGAACAATGAAACTCAAAAATATATTTTTATTATAAGGTAATTTCATTAAATGAAAATTGATCAAATTGTCGTAACATTTTCTTATAAAATACTGGAAAGTAGTAGATCAAAAAATTGTTTTCTAGAAAATGTCCAACATAGATTTGACAGATTTCGCTGAAAATTGTTTATACTACACAAACTTACTAATTGTCCTTCATATGATTTGAATCATTGTAAAAGGGGAGGAAATTTATTAGCTTAGTAATACTGTTGAGAAATACTTTGTTACTCACAAGAATATTTGTTGATTTTTTCCAATTCAATACAAACTTAACAATACAATAGTTGGAGGTTTATACATTGTTCAGAATATCTCTTTTCACCAAAAAACTATGTGGAATTGTTATAAAATATTTTGTCTATAATGTGATAAAAATTAAATCTTTGGAGAGCAGAACTGTAAAGCAAGGCATTCTATTTCGATAAAAAGAACAACACAAAAAACTATACGTGTCAAGAGTTCTCGACGACGTCTTTTCGTTGATTAAGTCTATTAGTATTACTGCAGATTAAAGAATTTGGGTTTAAACAATAACTGGCGCAGTACATCCTACAATTTATATGCAAAATATTTACAAATAAATGACAATTTACAAAGAAATGGTATATGAACAGATATCACAATATTATGCTGATATACACAGATGATGATGATGACCCTTCATAGAGTGTTCTTTATAGATTACTGTACACTTTCATACTGTCTAGACATCTTATAGCAATATCATAACAAAACTTGTACTGCTCCTACAAAATAACAAACAAATAAATAATTTTTAAAATATTGTGAATAATTAAATTGAGCTAATGATTACATTTGCAGGATGTAGCTTACGGTAAAAGTATATCGCAGATTCTCAAGAGATGACGAATCGTCATTAACTTTCGAACTCGGTTAATTCTGGACACACATGGATTTGAAGGCTGTAAACACTATTACTGATTCGTTTAAACTTCCCGTTTCTGAGACTATAATTAATTAACCAGACTATGGCGATACTGTACCTTTAATTGTATATTAAATAAAGGAACATTGAAAACGCTTATAAACAGAAAAATAACTTCAAACACGATTTCAGTTTGCAGCAACAAGAATACATATCTGAGTTACCAGAATCGAAAACTTACAAAGGTAGAAATAGACTCAGGTAAAATCATTTGTGTTTGTCTGATTATCGAGAATATATCTAATTCTTTATCTGCCTTTAATCTTAATACAACATTAGCAGCAGCTGATAACAATCCACTCCTTGATACACCATTCCTGGAAGAAAGAAATAAATATCAATGCATAATATGTTGTTTGTAGATATTCGTAAGCCGAACGTCATATCTGTGAAGCGTTTTACATAATTATAGACAGAGAAAAACCTCCAATATTCTTCAATAATCTTAAGATGTAGTTGATAATAGTCTCTCTGAGAAAAAGTTGAATCAAAAACTCCAATCTCATTTTGTCTTAAGTTGTCATGCGTAATACTTACAGACATTGGAAGACTACCGGGTTACTAACAGAAGATTGTCTCTGCGTTACAGTTTCTAATACAGCTAGTATAGACGAGATGTTTTTAGGAACTAAAGTTTCCCTACTCCAACAATTTAATAAAAATAATTTGACAACTCTTTCTTCAGATATATCATTCTAAAACATACAAAGATGATAAACAAAATGAAAAGAGTGCAACTTATGCTTTTTATACAAAAGCATATTCCCATTTCTTATACAATGAAAGTTTCTGTTCGAGTAACCATAGTTATATTCGTTTCGTGTGTTTTATGCGGGTGACTCCATCATTCATTATTCTACGATATTTTCTGGTCTCTGTTATACTCAATCGAATGCACTGTTCCATGCAAGATTTTTCAGAAATCCCAAGATTTTATACATTGACTTGTATTGTCGGTTGTCAGTGTTTTAGATTGCTTGACATAAATTGTGGCAACGTTTGATGCTGTTTGGCCACAATTCAACAAATTACAATTCAAGATTAATCTCCCAAATCTGCATTTGAGTTCGATATTTGGATTCCACATCTGTTTTACGTTATTATGATTTATCTATTATTCATCGAATGCTTTATTATATTCCCTGCATAATCTGTTGCAACCTTATCTATCAATGGTGAATGATGAAATATAATAAAATTTGACTTACTCTTGTCTGTAACTTGAAAGTAAGATTATATTCTAAAACGTCCTCAGCTATCATACTAACATTAGTACATCTTATTTTAAATGGTGCTACTAGTAACTCTTCGTTTTCTTCCGGCCAGTAAATACCAAAATCCTGGAATTATTACCTTATATTAACATTATAACTTAACAGATCTAAGACACCATAGTCAGATTCAGTGGGCAAACAACTGATTAGTTTGGAACTAACATATAGCTTATCAGGAGTTTCTTTGATCAATACACCTGGATTTGCAATGACAGTACCTGTACGTATGGGTGTATCTGTACCAAAGATGCAACTGAGTAAAATGACTTACTGGTAAACCATTATTAGCAACATAAGGATCAGCTGAGACAATGGACTGTACGTCCATACCATATATCATTCTCCAGAAATCAACTACTGTTTCCTCTAATGGCATCTGAGTTGTTATATATCCACAAGATTCCAATATAGACTGCAAAAAGTGTTGCAAATATAAATTGTTCAGATAATTCGACCATGTACAATTATTGTAGAATTTGATTCAATGCAATCATTGAAATTTGTGGAAAATAAACAACATTATGTGGACGTAGATGGATCTTTCAATTTGAACCAATACAATGAATCACTTATCACATCCCAATTCAAAATGAAACTAGACCGTTTGTCAAATAATACCTATACTAGTATCAGTTTGGTACTGTTTGCGAACTTTTACATGCAATATAAGTAATGTCATATGACTTACCGGCACGGTTACAGCATTGATATAACTTGTGGTTCCCTTAACTGGAGTAGTGAGGAACAATCTGTAGTCATCAGAAGGCAAATATCTATCAGTCCATCGGTTTTTAATTATATTTTCTGGTGCCAAGGCGGCTCTTGTCATATCTGGTGTTAAATGTTTTCTTAACATTAATAGATTCTGCACAGAAAAAATTGACAAGTTTAGCTAAGTCATTTAGATGAATAATTGATGATACAATCGCTCCAGTAAAAGGTCGATGATTTTAAGTGGTAAGGTGTCTGGTAGATCACAATGTTTACCATACCATGGTTCAATCGAGAAGTATATCTAACAAGTTTAATTTAAATCCAATATATCCTTGTATAGGTTCTTACTGTATTTTCAAAGACAAACACATACCTGATGTTCCTTTCTAAGCTGTTTCTCTAGATCTGATCCATTAGCAACACCTTTAGCAAAGACTTCTTCAAACCTGGTTGTGGTGAAGAAAGTATTTTTCGTGATCAATGCTTCGAATATCACGTGATGTAAGAATACATACTGACACTAAAAGTAAACATGAACAAGCAGATCAAAATCAAGACTATTGGCAATAGAAATACACAATTTGTGAACAATTTATTCTTCGTTAAGATAATTATTATTCATGTTTTCTTAGTTTGTTTCAGATATAAACCCGGTTTCTAATATTCTCTCACGCTGCAGGTACCCATAATATATATGATTATGATATGATATGATATGATATGATATGATATGATATGATATAATATATATAATGGGTACCTGCAGCGTGAGAGAGTATTAGAAACCGGGTTCATATCTGAAACAATCTAAGAAAACATGAATAATAATTATCTTAACGAAGAATAAATTGTTCAGAAATCGTGTATAATAAAATAAAATAAAATAAAATAAAATATATAATATAATATAATATAATATAATATAATATAATATAATATAATATAATATAATATAATATAATATAATATAATATAATTGTTATCCAATAATATCCACAAAAAATCATTATTACTGACGGCAACAGCTTTGGTTTTATTTTCACAAAGACTATAAGAATTATAACTAATTATAATTGGTAAAAGTTAAGTTGAATTAAATTGTATTACAAGCTATATCTTCAGATTTAAGATTTACCTTAGTCTGTACCATATTAACTCTATCCTCTCTCATAGCAGATACATAGTTGAACACATTTATCTTATTTTCAACTCGAGCCTGTTCTATCATAGCATCTAAACCAAGGAAGGTCCCTGTACGACCAACACCAGCGCTGTAATATGATTAAAATATTAATGGCATCTTAACATCGCTTCAAACACCTTTGTTATATTGATTTGTTATTGATTCTGGCCAGACCAGTTAATTCCTTAATGTTGTGTTAAACCTGGTTATCATCAGTGGCGTAA
This sequence comes from Nipponacmea schrenckii, assembly GCA_030562195.1. NCBI lineage: Eukaryota > Metazoa > Mollusca > Gastropoda > Lottiidae > Nipponacmea > Nipponacmea schrenckii. The sequence continues at coordinate 33,747,439 of JAUJPP010000005.1, forward strand.
CAACTTAGTCGGGGGCCCTTGGACAACATTTCGTGAGAGGCCCCATGTCCAATCGACCGTCGATATTCATGGCCACGTTAGGTGACAAAAAAAATACACTTTGTCTTGTTGATCGTAGAAAAAAATGGATTTCAAATTGTAATATGAATATTTATATACATGTATGTATTTCAAAACACAACACACATAGAAAAAGAGAGGCTAGCTTAGCTATCTAGCTATTCATACACAGCACCTTAGGAAGTTAGATAAATTTGACAGCTCGAGCTTTGGAGTTCTCAAACTTGTCTATAATGCTGTCAATGTCTAACTTTTCAGCGGCATCACGCTCAATGGCCAACAGTGACAGACCGTCAAGTCGGTTTTGTGCTATTTGTGATCGCAGATATGTTTTAATCAGTTTAAGCTTTGAAAACGACCGCTCGGCACTAGCCACAGTGACAGGAAGTGTGAGAAATAAAGCACACGCGGTGGTTAATTCTGGCACAGATGCTGCCATGTGGGAACTCATCAACAGTTTTAAAATATCCAACACAGAGCTTTGTGATGTAAGTTCTTCTTTTTATTCACGTCGGAATGAACAGATCTCGGACGAAAAGTCAATTCCCAAATCATGTTTATAGTTTACTTGCAGTATATTTGCAGCACGCTCTACGTCTAAATCGGAAAGATTCAAAAGATTTGAAGGCAACAGAAAACTAAATAAATCAAATACAAGTCGTTGCCCTTGGAATCTTGAGTCCAGCTGTGAAAGAGCAGTATCAACAATAGGAAAGAATATATGGACTTTGAACGCTGCCTCTGGTGTTGGGAGGATGGGGTATCTTAGCGTCCCGGGTCGGTCCATATTAGGCCCTTCCCCTAATTTCGGCCCTTAGCCTCCGGGCCTTTCAAGTCATAATCCGACTCTGTCAATGCCAAGAACAAACTAAACAGATAACACGATCTGTGTAGGCCTACGGGTCGTCGGGCATTAGTGTACGACATGAACGAACAAGGCATGAATGAAAAGATATAGCTCAAATCTGCTCAATGGCAAGGGCCTCGGGGGGTCCCTGGACCTCGGGGGCCCCTGGACTTTGTCCAGCCTTGTCCAGAGGGCGTTACGCCACTGGTTATCATGTGCTGCAATCCTGGCTTCGAAAATGGATAATAAAACTATGGACACGACATGAGTCCAAATTTGATGACAAGAACCATAATTGCACATAGACACATCTCTCCAGCGATTCGTACAATGCACCTGTAAATCGACTTTGTCAAGCTGTTTCGAATTCTTCCAATGTCAAGATATTACGAAATCTTCTGAGTATCATGTTAGAACGAACTCTTCACAATATAAAGCTATTTCGAACTTTTCACAATGTAAAGCTACTTCGAACTCTTCACAATTCTTAGCCACTCTAATTGTGAAGGTGCAGTTATTCCTTCACTTGATTGTTAATTTATCTCTGGAACAAACCTGCAATGAGTAACTAGTTGTCCCTCATCTTTAACGCCCGCCATAATAACAAGTCTGTAGAAATATAGTAATGTAGGTACTGTTGGTACACCATGATCTGGCCAAGATGTAAAATGATACTGTAATATTTCTCTTTTTTCACCAGTCTGAAATATAACAAAAGTTCAACTACAAACTGAACATTATTCTAAACGTTTATCATGGTAAAAGAGAATTTTGCTCTCGATTTCTTGGTAAGCCCTTTTTTTAGAATGGAATATGTAAACATTATCATAACCTACCTCTGAATCTGTCATGGAAAATATTCTAATAATATAATCTGCTCTCTTGATTTCATGTTGGTTTTGGATTTGGAAAACGCTGAATAACATCTTTTTATCATGCTCTGGCCAATACTGATTACATTTCGTCTGCAAAAAGTAATGCATATAACTACTACGAGCTTTCCAGAACATTATTCTTATTCTTAGTAATACACTAATATAATGACCAGTATCAAACTAGTATTTACTAGGAAAACGTTGCTAATACTAAAACATTTACGTCGCCGTTAGCTGAATGCTTTAGTAGCAAAGACTCATCAATATGTATTATTTTCACTGTCAAGGTCTGTTAAGTTAGAACGTACCTTTCCACCTTCTGCAAGACTTGTTAACATAACAATTCGTCTAGCTTTAACGTGCCAGATCATTCTCCAGAAATCATTGATAGTATGTGGTAAAGGACCTGCAACAAATATACATGTAGTGTGTTATCACTCAATTCGGGAGATGTTAGTTGCGGACTTCCAACGATCAATGCGGGGGCACGAATTACCATAAACGAAACTGATTTTAAACCCATGTTTTGCTCAATCTATTTTGGCCGTATCTCGAAGTCCGATCAAATTGAATATGATCCGTCAGAAAAAATGGAACCCAAACAATAAATGACAATGCAATTGATAATGTTATGTAAATATACTAACCTTGAGTTGCTATGTAAGGTCTTGGTTTTTTGTATCCCTTTAAGAAAGAGAAATACATCTTGAAGTTAATCATGGGCGAAGTCATAGAAACTGGTGTGTTTGTTGTAAATTAGTGCAATCAATCTAATCGACTGTGCGCATATTTCTTTGTATAGGGATTAAAGCTTACATTAGAAACTACTGCAAGGATGTGACTGTTTACTGTTTGCGTACTGAGAAGGTAAACATAACCATACCTGGATATAATTAGCATTAATATAGGTAGACGATTCATCACCAGGTAGAAGAGGTAATACTACTCTTGTATCATCATCTAGAAAATATAAAACAACATTTTACTAGAATACAAGACCTCTAACTGGATGATGTAGGTGGCCGGAGATATAAAAAAAACGTCTTGTGGAACAAACCGGAAGACATGTAATTCATACATGGTTGGTGTTTGCATGATCAATAAAAGGAATAGTAAGACTTCAGACCAGAAAGCAGATCTAATACGATAAAAGTTGCGTGATTGTGGAAGTCTGGGTTTGGTGTCCATGTATTGAATATATGTATAAAGCCAAATCAACTGTAATCGCCATTCATTCCAAAGGCTTCAGACTTACATGGATAAATTGCCAAAAATCTATTCTTCTTTTTGTTGTAAAGTTTTGTCCCTTCTTCGTGTCTTTTTGTTAACCCTTTTGGTAACATCTGAAAATAAAAGATCACCAAGGTCATAACGCTGATAAAATCATGTTAGCTCCTTTTGAATTTAATTGTCCACCTTTCTGTCCTGTCGATCGAAGAAATTGTAGATACGAATAGGATGAACATTTCTATTGTAAATTATGTTCTTACCCCAAATTCTGTTGTAAATTCATCTTTGTTTGTTTTTCTGTCGATGATGTATCTGAGATCCGTAGCATCCATATCCATCATTACATTGTTGACGTAAATATTGTCCATACTATTTATAGTTCCTCTTTCTTCTTCAAAATTATTATCATCATCAGTATCATCATCAAATTCGTCAGAGAGATCTAAAGCTGGGTTGACATTAAATGCTGAAAGTAAAGTTGGGTAATCCCTATCTATTTAAGGGTATGGTTTCGACTTATAGACTTGCTTCACTACGAAGGTATTTGATAGTCTTCTTGTGTCATTGTTGTCAATAAGTAGCAAGTCGTTGCGACTTAAGTCTTTGATCATGTTATGGTATATGCCAAGTTTGAATAAAAACGACAATCAAACTTATATAAAAATTTAATCGTAACAAGAATGTGTACATGCTTCAGACAGTTGTATATGAGACAGAGGTAACTACTAACAATCATAATGCTCTACTGAAGATAGTTTAACATGCATAAGAAATGTCCTCTTTGATCGGCCAGGTTCAGGTAGTAAACATAACACTTGGAAGCCAAATACAGAATCGCAAAGTAGCTCATTCAAGTTCACACCAATATGGTATGGAGAATTTCTCAAAGACACAAAATGCATCTTGTAAAAAGTGAATCGGGTCCGTGAAGAGGCGGGATGTTATTACTTGAACCAAAGCTTCGAAGATGGACTAATGTAAGATACAGAGAGATCCAGTAAGATTTGGAGACGTTTTGAAACAAAAATAAAGAATTAAAGAAATTAGAATTTAGTTATACCAGCTCCACGATTATCAACCGCCGTTATTTCTCTTCCGAGTGTATTTCCATGGAATTCTTCACGTAATCTTGTTCTTGATTCCTTTTTAGCTGAATTTCTGTATAGAACAAAAGACATGGCATCAAAAGCTATAAATTCCGAGTATATCTGATTCGAGTCATTAGATCCTTGATTCCTGTCAACAATCGATAATGATGTATCTGTCGTTCCGTTGAATTAGAATCTGATTCTAGACACTCTTAAAACTCACCTTCTGATAACAAAGATGATAATCAGTATAAATAATAATAACAAAACAGCAGCAGCAATTCCAACAGCGACATATATCATGGACGACCTGGCTGCTATTGGCTTTTCTGAAAACAAATGGATAGAACGTGTTATTATAAATCATGGCAATAACGACATAAATAGGGGTGTAAAAGCTACTAATATATATATATTTTCGTTGGTGAATTCTTACTTTAAATTCTGATTTCATAGTCGAAAAATAATACTCACTTTTATTACAAAATGTGGTCTCCCACCCTTCCTTGCATTTCTGTGGGCAAGCTCCAGATGTTTTATTACATACGTCGTTTCCGGCACAATTTCCACAGGTTTTCAAACAGCCTTCCCCATGAGTACCATCTTCACATGCTAAAACAGAGACAAATGTCAAAATTTTGAGATGGTGAAATTACAAATAATTTTTCAACAAGCAAAAGACTACGCTCCAGACAGTAGTAAAACATTTGATATATAAATTTCAGGTTCAGAAACAAGAGCGTAATATCTACTACATCCATCAGATTTAAGATACCTGTCACGATAAATAGTGTCAAAAGAATACCTTGAATACATTGTCCTTCTTTGAAACCAATAACACATCCATGAGGACAATTACCGGTCCTTTTGTCACAGATATCATTATTTTTACAATGACCACATGTAAATTCACAATTACGACCGTAGTGACCGTCAATGCATTCTACAATTAAAAAACTATGATTTTAGCGCACATCGTCATTATACTTTCATAATTTGTTTATAAGATTTTGTATGAAAGAATGTTTTGACCACTGATTCATTTGCTGATTCGAGATTGAGAGTATATTTCTTTCGAATAGTAACGATTATTTCAATAGTCATAAATATACAGATTATATAAAACGCCGTTCCTCGCCATATTTTCTATTAATTTCTGTCGTATATAAATGTTACCTTTACACTTGTTCCCTTGGTAGTTTTTAACACAACCATTTTTACAATTTCCAGAAACTTTATCACACGCCTGACCCCCTTTACATCGTCCACATACAGAACTACAATTAGCCCCGTAACTTCCACCAGTACAATCTGAAAACATTAAAATATTGATTCGGAGGATATATTCTGATCACCGTAAACAGTTATTTCTCTAATCCTAAGGATAAGTTCCGTATTCTTGAGGATAAATCCCAATCCAGAGTTTTAAAAGTTAAAATCAATCTGTTGTCCAACTTCTTACATAAGTGAAGAGAGTGCTTAAATTTGACACATTTCTACCCATGTGTTCAACTCGTTCCAGAAACGGACAGAGGGCGTACCTACCAGTTATATTTCAGCAGTAAGTTACAAATGTAAAGAAGGCTACAGTATAAAAGCGAGAAACATACCATCAAGACAGTTGGGTAACTTTTTACCATCAATACAGCCCGATTTACAAGATCCTGATACTTTATGACAAACTTCAGATTTATTTTTACAGCTACACTTATTAGAACAGGTTTCACCAAACATTCCTTCAACACATTCTACAATGAAAAATATTTATATGGGGTACATAACACCTTAACACCATGATTGTCAGTATTTACGAAACATATTTTGATCATTAACGTACTCACCTTTATAAACCATATAAATATTCTGATATGAGGACTATATAAATGTATATCAAAATGCTGAAACAATATTCAACCAAAACCTTACCTTGACACATATCTTCTAACCAGTTTTGTTCACAGCCATCTATACATATTCCGGTAGTTGAATTACATGGTGCCCCATTTTTACACTTTCCACAGGCAGAGGAACAGCTCTCATCATAAAAACCATTAACGCAATCTGTAAGCAAAATATTAATAGCCGTTAAAATCATTGAATCCAATTTAAAATGGTCCTTGAACTACAAGTCCATCATTATGATCTCGGATGAATTTCACTTACATACGCCATACTTCCAGCTGATAGCCCTCTGTAATGTCTATCTTCACATTTATTAAAGTGTCTTATACTTACCAGTACAAAATGGTGGTTCCCAGTTGATTAAACATTTACAAGTTCCATCTACTTTGTCACAAGTTCCCTCTTCACAATGACCACATTCATTAGAACAATCAGCACCCCATTTACCATCAACACAAACTGCAATATTAAAAGACATTATTAAAATACCAATGAAGTGTTTTTTTATGATAGTTATACTGATTGGATCAAAATTATTCAGGGCTGAAAACCGTTATCTGATGGTTCCCCAAGATGGTAACAGACCTTTTAATTTCAATCTCCCTGGATGTAGACATACTATGAAATCCATTTACTCTTACCGTCACATTTCTCTCCTGTCCAATTTGGATCACAACCTTCAGAACAGATTCCATTACTTTTGTTACAGCTGGCTCCATTGAGGCACTGTCCACACTGGCTCTTACAATCTTCTCCCCACCAATTATCCATGCATTCTAAAATTATAGGATTATGTTAATATGTTTATTATTAAGAAAGAATATAAAATAATATCATTAATTTACAATGGAACTCATTCGGTCACATATTTTAAGTAACATTAAATGGCAGTCAAAGGTAAGGTTTGTGTACGTTATTGATGCATTTTTATTTGGTCCAGATATGTTATTAATGACCCATGCCTCAAAAGAAGAAAACAATTCTGACTAACCGTCACATTTCCGGCCTTTCCAATGTGTTTCACATGCACCAGGACAAAACCCGCTACTTTTATCACACGGGATTGCAAATTTACATTTGCCACAAGTATCACTACAGTTAAATCCATACCATCCGTTGTCACAACCTGTAAAGAGACATTGGATGTATTGGTAGCAAGGGATTCAGTAAATATAACAAATTGTGGTTCATAACTGGAAGATGATAATTGTAGGGGACCCACAGCTGCTTTGAATGGTTGTATATTGGAACACCCTAATAATATTTGTCAACGACGAACTGTACATTCACGTTGAGATCATGATCATCGCTTCATATCTGTTTTAATAATAACAATAAATAAGAAACTCTTTATTTAACATGGGTCAGAATTAGGCCCAATACACAAGGACATGGTCCTGTCTCACATTCAGCATCTGTTTTTAAATAATTACTACATTATCCATAAACTGTACCTCTTTGACAACCAGCTTCTTCGTAAAATCCATCAGGGCATCCGGAATTACAGATACCATCTTCTTTGTCACAAACTTCATCCTTTTCTCGGCAATTACATTGTTTAGTACATTCCGTTACAGGATCAAAATAATCACTATCACATTCTGAAATAATTAACAGATATGGTAAATAAAATGGATGTAGAGCGTTGAGATCGTTTCACATAACATGAAAAGTGACATAATTTTGCATCCATTTACCAAAAAAAATAATTACTTACAATTCTTATACAGACAATAATGATTGAGCATGTTATAGGAGGCCCATGGCCTACTCACGTTAAATCCCAAATAAAAACCTACCGTATATTTCCACCTCACACAGATTAAGAATTCTGTTTCTATTAGAAGGTGGTAATCTTATACTGACATTGGAACCTAATATCGGCGTTGTGCAACTGATGTCATATATTTTAGTCACTGGTATAGTAGAATTGTAACTGAAGCACAGTTTATCATCAACATACACCTCAAATACTGGATTTAAACGCTTTCTGTTATCTGTAATGAAGTTAAAGAAATAACAAAAGCTTTTTAAGTTGAAAAGAACCATATATGCACAAGGTGGTACTGATATCTTAAACCTTAATAGTCTACGAAAGAAGGCTGATATCTAGCTACCACCAACAACATGGTATGACGATTTTATACTATACTTCAGATAAACTTACTAGGGTTGGCGACCAAATATAACTCTATGTAATGAATAAGATGTCCAGATCCAACATTGACGCTCCACCATTCTGTACCAGATGGGGGTAAACCAGTGTGAGTGCAGGAACCATCATTGTACATATGACTTGTATTTCCATCTACAGCTACATCGGCGGTATTTACAGGACAAGACTTGGTGGTACAATATGGATTGATTTGTGGTAATGTACTTGATTGGGTAGCTGGTTTATTTCGAGCTATGTTAACTGAAATTTTGTAAGTTTTAAGAATGCTTTACATATTTAGTCAATAAGACCAGTAAATAAATGAGTTGTATAGTGGAGGGTATTTATTCTTGAGAAACATACCATTGATCTGAATGAACCACCTGGGACTAAGAAGATTAGGACGTTAAACTCCATTCATTTCATTTCATTTACCAGCTACTACCAGTTGTACTAAATAGGCAAAATGCCCTTAACCGTGGAACTCTTTTGTGGCTTTTTTTTAATGTACAGTACAAAGAGTTGAAATATACTTACTCCAGTGACAGATACCAAAGCGTCCACTACATGGTACACCTACAAGTAAAACAGAATAATGTCTCGATTGAGTAATTCTTCTTGCAGCGTGCAAGTACTTTCAGATGACGATATACCCCTAATGAATTCGATTTAGGGTTTGTAACCAACTTGGTCTTGTCAACATCCAGTCCCGATTCAAGTATTTATAATTTATCCATCGTTTGGTGAACAGAATTCAGTCTTTGTAGAAGAGAGGTTCCCGTTTACTGCAACATGTCTTGCCAAATGAAATATGGAGATTTCGATCCTATAGAAATTACTTGTTTCAAAACATAGAAAAGAGACAAGGAAGTGTTTAAGATGTACATGCCTAAGGTATGCATTCTATATGCCTATTGGTTATCGTACTATATTATACGAGATTTTTTAAGTTTTTTACAACATTAATAAAGGATAAGCTAATTTTCAGGTAATAATTGTTATAAACCTAAAAAAAAATCTGTACATATCAGTAAGTATACACATAAGCCTACACAATATTGAATGATTAAAGATAATTTCATTTTTTGGGGAGAACATGATTCTGGAAGTGACTTCAATGCGAACAAAGTTAGAAGTCTTCAGGCATATGTAATGGATTTTTGGCCACTTCGTAGGGTGGTGAAATCCTATAATCTAACATTTCAATATATAAAATTTAGATGTCACATAATGCTAAATTTAACACTGTCAGGAATAATTTGTGGTATCACTTCAGGTTAACTCATTAAATATTCTTTTGGAAAATAAGATGTTGATTCGCTGTCAATAGTAGATTTAGTAACTATTCCTTTTACGCCAATATCATTGAATAAGTTGGAGATTTTCTCAGGAAAAATAAAATGTTACTGAATAAATGAATGAAGATAAACTAAATTCTGATATTGACGTAGGCCTACGTGAATTACCGTGTAATAAGGTGTGTCGCCTATGGTATATTATGTATGTTGATTAATTAGTGAAAACATTTAAACCAGCGTTATGACTTCATATTACCTGAGGCTATAAATAAAATCTAAAATCTACTATTTAAATAGTGAAAAACCTGAATGTTCACGCCCTTTAAAATTCGAGGTAATTTAAACTGATTTGATACTGTTTAATACAATAGAAACATCGTATCCTATGGGGAAATATATGGTATATGGCAGGCACATATTATATTATATTCAATGTATCATAGTCCGATAAACTGACCTGACATTCTTACAGATTGATCGGATTAACACTGTCAATAAGATTTTTTATTGGAAATAACGAAAGCTATTTTATTGCTGATATATAAAGGATTAGTTACAATTCACTTGATACTCTTGGCCTATCAATAATCCTTTAATTTCTTTCTCCATGTCATGGAAATTGAGCCTATTTAGAATCCAGGTTCCACAAGTAAAACGATATCTCATCGGTACAAAAATATCTTGGTATCAATTTTGTTTGTCATGTAATATTAAAGTATTTATCTATCTATACTATTTACAGAAATGCATCTTTGTATAGTTGTATATATACACAACAATAAAGTGTTGCACCCCCATATTAAAACCACTGGTACATCATAAAATGGAGAGCACCCGAAAGGGGTCTTGTAGGGCATTCTCCCATGGGGATTTGGGTTTTGATTCATTGTGGTTTCCTTTGGAAAACAATCGCGCAAATGCAACAATGTGCACGAGAAAAGCATGAGGCGTGAATTTTGCAAAATGCAGTATCTCCCTGTGGTAAAAAACGTGTATAAAAATCGTTGTTAAAAAGCCCAATCCATTCACACACAAAATGCCGGGTAGACGAATGTCAGAAGCTGTTAAGTGGCAGATTATTGGCCGGGCATTCTTTCAAGGAGATTGCATGTGGTGGATGGCCGAGTGAAGGTTTGGAGGCGTCCAGGCACAGCTTATGTACCAAGGAACATCATGCCAACGGTAGCCTATGGTGGTGGTTCGGTTATGGTATGGGGCTGCTTCTCATTTGATTGCAAGCTGGATTTGGTAACCATACAAGAGAATTTGACAGGGGCTCGCTACCTCCAGGAAGTTCTCGATCCAGCTGTTGTTCCGCATTTTGATGATCACACTAGCCAACAGACCCGTATGTATGGAAGACAACGCTAGGCCTCATCGCTAGAGAGCTGTCACCCAATTCATCCACAACAATGCTGTCCAGAACATCCCTTGGCCAGCGATGAGTCCAGATCTTAATCCTCTGGAACATGTTCGGGACATTTTGGGGCGCAGGATTAAATCTCGCGATCTCAGCCTTGCACGAGGAGTGGCGTCAGATGCCCATGCAAACATTCCAATGTCTTTTGAGGGGTATGAGGAGGAGACTGGAAGCAGTGATCCAAGTGCGAGGTGGAAGTACCCGATATTGACTGGTATTGATTCTCTGATCACCATTTGTGTTTTTTGACATTTGAGCTCTGTCAATAATAAAATTTGAGATCTCATCATACTTTTTTGCATTTTCGTTTTCCTTAATTTACACCCTAATTTCTACACAGCATTCCCACATGCCATAAAGTCCAGATTTTCAAAACTTACGTTCATGTTACAGTCAATGATCCATTTTATTGATATTCACATACTCCTGGCTCAAATATTTATTCAGGTTTACATACACGAGTTAAACAGAACAGTACTATACCAAATAGTAGGGGGTGCAACACTTCTTTTGTTGTGTATAGTTTGAATTAAAGATAAAATAACTTACCCCGATTTTCTAATACAAGATAAAGTGCTACACTCAAAATTATCAAATACTTCATTTTTTCAACTATTAAATTTAGTCTCTCAAAAAAAAACCTGCTTTGGTTAAAACAAAGATTAATTCATTTCGTTGGTTTTAAATCTCCACAAAATTCAACTGCAATATTTGTGTCACTATTTCTACGTTTGTTGACTTGTGGATTTGGTTAGAATTTATAATAGCTTTGTGCACCCTTTACGTTTGATTTTTCTGTATTGAGAATAAATTCCAAGTTTTTCAAGTCTAGACAAAATTCTCACAATGATATCAATTCACTTAAACTTCTCAGAATTCTTAAATTTTGAATCCACTGTTCATTGATCAATAAAGTTAAGTTCACATTTATTTCCAAAATCCAACAATTTCCAGAATATGACGAATACGGTATGACGATGTGATGTGACGGTGGGTGTGCCCTGTCTAATGAAATGAATTAAAGTGATTATTAGAATGACCTGGGTTGTAATTAAATAAACAAAACTACATCACCTTCCTGGTAAATATCTTTCCCACCTCCAGGTTAAATTAATAATCATTAATAATTAATTGACGAATGATATAATTAATTTCGAATTAGGCTTATCCAATAAGAGACCCCTTGTTGAAGTGTCATTAACTTTTTTGGTGATCTGTTATAACCCAGTTTCTATATAAATTATTGTAACAGGGCAATTTTTAAAAAAAATTCTGTGCCTTATAGATTTAGCTTCTTATTATTGTGCTTTTGTGAATTTAAAAATTCAGAACATCATGTCAGATATCTTGCATCATGAAAAATAAAATGAATAGTTTCTATAGTGGACACGATTTGATACTTCTATTTTGAATCTACATCGTACCGGGCATCGTACTTCACCTGATCGCACCTTAGGCTTTACTGTATACATGTATCTACATGTATTATTATCTATATATTATTTTGAAAGTCGACTTGTTGTGCATGTTAGGAATATTTCTCAACAACGGACAGCTCAATTCCCAGTTGTAAATAACATGTACTTAAATTATAAAATATGTACAAATTTTCCACTTGAGATTGTTATCAACTCAAAAGGAAGTATGGAAGAGTCGAAAGCGCGTATAAGAAATAACATCAGCTACAGAAGGTCCAATAACAAGGTTTAAACTGAAATGCAAATAGCACCAAGAAAATTCACATATCGTACATTGAAGAAATCATTTTGACAATTATTTGACTTTTTAACACAAATCTGATATGGGTAGTTCAGAATTTGAGTCAAAATTTATCTATAAACTTTTTCTGTCGCAAACCCTAATAAAAGTCTGAAATCCTTCATTTTATGTATTTATCTTTTTTTTTATTGAACATTGTTCTACTACTCTTGGGCGTCTGGAGAGGTTTTCTTCCCTTCCACACTACGAGCAAGTAAGTGGGCTTCTGCTACCTAAATAGATTTTTCGACAATAGATTTATTCCCATGTCTGTCATGCCCAATGCGTCTATAACGAGATATTTTTTTAGATTATATAAGGCCTACAGGTTTTGATATCACGACATCTTCTCGAAAGTATTGACTGAATAAAACACTAACAACATTTCAGGATTGAGTTCACCAAGACATTTATGCTAATGATTGTGTTATTTTTAGAAATCTTTTTTCTCACTCCGTTTTGTTGCCCATTTGTTTAATTTTTCAGATTTTGTGAGGTAATGCGAGATTTTACAGGCGGGATGATAATTCTAAAAATAGTGGTTTTGTGTACAGTGACTGTTAAGCGGATGTTGATAAAATGTAGTGGTTCCTTTTATTTTGTCTAGTTGAAAATTTTCATCGTCATGATATCTTGAATTCGTGTACAGAAACTAAACATTTGCCAAGCATTCATGTAACAAATTGGGAAATTTTCAACGAGATTTCTTGAAAAAATGTGTAGAAGGTTCAATTACGTGATTTAATATGGAAGTTGACGGTATGTGAATTACTTCAAATCGTTTGAAGGGAAATAACCGAGTATAAACAAAAATAAAAAGAAACAGCTAAAATGTGTGGGTTATTTCTCTTGTCTTTTGACAGAAAACATCTTGAGTTTTCATTTTATCAGGTCTGCATATTGTCCACTATCTTAGATATCCAATATGTTTTTTCAATGGGTTCATACTTCATTGATTATACTCTAGTCCATCTCCGCATCATGGCTGTTTTGAAAGGAACATTCATTTTGCAGTAAGGCGTGTATGGTACTAGTATTAAATCCATTTTGACCGCTAATTCATTTGGCGTCTGTTTCCATGTTTAATCACGAAAATCAATCTTCTATAACTTTTCCCAGAAATCTCGTTGAAAACTTTCCAATATGTCACATTAAAAGGCTGGCCAATTCTTGGTTTCTTGGTTACTGGACTAAGTCCATAAAGTTCGAAAACTGTCTAATAAAGCAATAGAATGAACAGTGTTCGCCCCACGCTGTTCATGTTCTCGCTTAATAGACAGTTTGGGTGCTTTGTCTTACTAAGTTGAATTAATTGTGATCAACTGGTAGTGTGTTTATCTCGGCTGTTAAGAATTATTTGTTTTTGCCTAGCAATTAGACGCCTTTTACTGTTTGTAAACCTGGAAAGGGTTAATTTGGAAATAATGATCTACATTTTGATATAATTGCATTGAATATAGATTTTAGGTAGCTTTTACTAGTCATGTTAATCTATTTGGTTTGGGAAGAACCAATATGTTTTGATAGAACCTACTTGGTTTGGATAGAACCTTTTTAGTTTGGAGAACCTATTTGGTTTGGATAGAACCTATTTGGTTTGGATAGAACCTATTTGATTTGGATAGAATCTATTTGATTTGGATAGAACCTATTTGGTTCGGTGAAAACATATTTGTTTTGAGTAGAAGCTATTAAAACCTGTTTAGTTGAAGTTTATGGAAGCTGTCTTGAAATTTGCATTTAACCTAATAAACTTATAATGAGGCAGTATTGAGCTAATTGCTTCTATTAAAAAAAACATTTCGTCATCAATTTATTTGGTTTATATTATATATAATCGGATACGTTGATTGTGAGGTTGATTATTAATATATGTAGCCTATGTTTATGTATATATTGTGTTTACATTTATTGTTGCAGACCTAGAGAAACGATGTAGATCAGTTAAACAATGAATTACTTTTAGAACTTCGCGATATACCAAGTTACTTACAAAATCCAGGACTGATAGCACAAACAGGATATATCGTTATGGTTTTTTGAAATAGAATTCTTGGGCTGAGAAGAATGATATGCCTTCTAATTTACCTATTAATCTTCTTATGTTCGCTTTTTATTTATCTTATGTTATTCAGAGTAAAATGTCTGTAGGTAGATTGAACGATGTTAAATATTCGCTGGGTGCTTAAAATGTTTAGTCTGACGTCACCATCGCGGAATTCTATGGTAGGCTTAGAGCACGTTTATGAAGGAGGGAAGAGAATTTTGAGTCAACCTATTAGGAAGAAAGCCATCTTCACCATTGATATTCTTAATAAGATGTATGATTCGTTATTTGATATAACTAATATTTATAATTTAAGAATTATTATTATTTCTTATGTTACGGGGGATTTTTTCGTATATCTGAAGTGCTAAATTTACAAAGATGTGATGTTAAATTTAAATTGGATTACATGTCGATTTTTGTTGAAAAACAAAACTGATGTATACAGGGATGGGGCTTGGGTGGTTATTTCCAAAGGAGAAACAAAGCTTTGTCCTGGGATGATAGTGACGCGAGTTTTTTTTTTTTCGGGGTTTAACGAAACGTATAAATCAGGTTCTGATTTATGAAATATAGCTTAACCTACTTCTTATTCAAGAGTTCGAGAACAGGTTATATCAGCATTTAAGCCATATATTGTTAATATAGACAATTATGGTCTGCATGGTCTTCGTGCTGGAGGGGCGTTGGCTGCAGCTAATTTTGTTATAGAAAATCGTTTGTTTAAACGTCACGGACGTTGGAAATCTGAAAGTTCAAAAGATGGCTATGTGAAGGAAAGTATGTCTAAACGTTTGAATATACCCAAGAATTTGGGTTTATAATTTTGTGTACATTTATTGAGTTTTTTTTTAAATGTGTTTTATGTAATATACGTTCTCCCATTTTTTAGAGGTCATCTCCTCAGTAGTGTCGCCGATATACTGATATGGTGTTTGTTATTGATAAACACGGGGGTGAATAAGATGGAAGTCGGATTAAGATGAGAAATGTAATTTCCCTCGTTTGACAAAGAAATTACAGCGAAATCGATTTCTCGTAGTGGGTTTCCATATATGGTGTATAGAGTTGTGCTAACTAACAACGCGCTGGTGCACTTGATTAGAGAATCTTGAAACACTGCGTCACAGTGAACATCGTTAAATACTTCATTCGATAATTGGTATAAATTCAATAATTTTTGTAAATTTTAATGAGTGTATTTAACAAATCCACTTTCGAGTAAACACTGGAAAGGAAAAACTGTCTAAAAAGCCAAATTGTACTGGTTTTTACTTAGTATTCGACAGTTAGTGAGTATTCCTAACAACGTTCCTCCATTCTACTAGATAGTCGATAAATAGAACAAGGTATTTAATATAATGTCTGATTGGTAAAGGCCAACCATTCGTTTACCACCCCTTTGGACCTGTTATCTAATCCGGGCAACACAATAGATGTACTGTCTGCTGGAGATATAATATAAAATTTGTCATTTGATATTTATGTCATGTGACTTTATATGTAGCTTTCTTTTCTACTGTATTTTACTACAGATAACACATCAATACCCGGTAGTTTAGAAACTTCCATTGATCAATCAGTGAGACATTAAGTAAGTATTTTAAATATCTATATACTATATCCAAATGAAACTTTACGATTTATAGTTTTATTTCCTGATAGTTTTTACATATAACAATTACGTTAGCATTAGACAAATAACATCGTGAAAATGCCCGCTGTTGCTAATTCAATGATAAACTTGGAATCTTACTTCACTAAGAATGTTATTATATACTGTAAATGGTTAATACTATTCTGAAGATGAATATTGCTGTAAATCTGAATTCATCAGTGTACTTTTGTGGATAATTCCCAAATCTCTTTTTGCATATTTCAACTTATTTTCTTCCTAAGATAAATTGGACTGCACGGCCATGACGATGCATAAAAGAGATTGTAATTAAGTATAGGATTGTGTAGAGGAATTTAAAATTTGTTTGCTGACCCAATTTTTTACACCGTCTGTTGCATTGAGAATTTGGATCGACGCCAAATCATTTTTTTTTTTTTTGTTGTTGTTGTGTAATATTTGTGTATAATTGTTCATTTGACATACATGTATATTTAAAACGGACAAACAGTCTTTCTTAATTACCTTTTATATTTGACTGTCTCACTCTTGACGTAGGAATAATATTTACATTCTTATATTAGAGCAGTTATCAAGTATTATCAGAATAATCGCAATATATTTCTTCTACAATTTCTTAAGATAGCCAGGCCCCTTTGCCCTTACTATAATGGTCTTTCTTCCACCGAGCTATTAACATTAGTGTTACATTAGTATAACATCCACTGAGCAATGAGCATCTTAGAAGCGTGAGAAATTACTTCATAGGTACATGTTATCACTATAATCACCGAGTATGATCACTGAACATCTAAAAACAATCAAACACCACTGCTTCAGCATCCTACCAAGATTAATATACCATCACAATACCTACAACAATATTCAACATGCAACAACAACCAAACACCACTATAGCAACATCCTACCAAGATTACTATACCATCACAAGACCAACAACAATATTCAACATCCTAAAACATCCAACATCACTACAGCAACATCCTACCAAGATTACTATACCATAAGACCTACAACAATATTCAACATCCTAAAACATCCAACACCACTACAACAACATCCTACCAAGATAACTATACCATCACCAGACCTACAACAATATTCAACATCCTAAAACATCCAACATCACTATAGCAACATCCTACCAAGATAACTATACCATAAGACCTACAACAATATTCAACATCCTAAAACATCCAACACCACTACAGCAACATCCTACCAAGATAACTATACCATAAAGACCTACAACAATATTCAACATCCTAAAACATCCAACACCACTACAGCAACATCCTACCAAGATTACTATACCATCACAATACCTACAACAATATTCAACATCCTAAAACATCCAACACCACTACGATAACATCCTACCAAGATTAATACACCATCACAAGACCTACAACAATATTCAACATCCTAAAACATCCAACACCACTACAGCAACATCCTACCAAGATTAATATACCATCACAAGACCTACAACAATATTCAACATCCTAAAACATCCAACACCACTACAGCAACATCCTACCAAGATTAATATACCATCACAAGACCTACAACAATATTCAACATCCTAAAACATCCAACACCACTACAGCAACATCCTACCAAGATTACTATACCATCACAATACCTACAACAATATTCAACATCCTAAAACATCCAACATCACTATAGCAACATCCTACCAAGATTACTATACCACAAGACCTACAACAATATTCAACATCCTAAAACATCCAACACCACTACAGCAACATCCTGCCAAGATTAATATACCATCACAATACCTACAACAATATTCAACATGCAACAACAACCCAAAACCACTGCAGCTACACCCTACCAACATTACTATTCTATAATCACAGTACCTACAACAATATTCAACATCCTAAAACATCCAACATCACTATAGCAACATCCTACCAAGATTAATACACCATCACAAGACCTACAACAATATTCAACATCCTTAAACATCCAACACCACTACAACATATCCTACCAAGATTACTATACCATAAGACCTACAGCAATATCCAGCATCCTTAAACATCCAACACCACTACAGCAACATCCTACCAACATTACTATCCTATAATCACAATACCTACAACAATATTCAACATGCAACAACCCAATACCACTACAGCAACATCCTACCAAGATTAATATACCATGGCAAGACCTACAACAGTATTCAACATCCTAAAACATCCAACATCACTACAGCAACATCCTACCAAGATTAATATACCATCACAATACCTACAACAATATTCAACATCCTAAAACATCCAACACCACTACAACAACATCCTACCACGATTAATATACCATGGCAAGACCTACAACAATATTCAACATCCTAAAACATCCAACACCACTACAGCAACATCCCACCAAGATTACTATACCATCACCAGACCTACAACAATATTCAACATCCTTAAACATCCAACACCACTACAGCAACATCCTACCACGATTACTATACCACAAGACCTACAACAATATTCAACATCCTAAAACATCCAACATCACTACAGCAACATCCTACCAAGATTACTATACCATCACAATACCTACAACAATATTCAACATCCTAAAACATCCAACATCACTACAGCAACATCCTACCAAGATTACTATACCATCACAATACCTACAACAATATTCAACATCCTAAAACATCCAACATCACTACAGCAACATCCTACCAGCAACATCCTACCAAGATTACTATACCATCACAATAACTACAACAATATTCAACATCCTAAAACATCCAACACCACTACAGCAACATCCTACCACGATTAATATACCATCACCAGACCTACAACAATATTCAACATCCTTAAACATCCAACACCACTACAGCAACATCCTGCCAGGATTACTATCCTATAATCACAATACCTACAACAATATTCAACATGCAACAACAACCAAATACCACTACAGCAACATCCTACCAAGATTACTATACCATCACAATACCTACAACAATATTCAACATGCAACAACAACCCAAACCACTGCAGCAACATCCTACCAACATTACTATCCCACTGCAATACCTATACAACAATATTCAACATGCAACAACAACCCAATACCACTGCAGCAACATCCTACCAACATAACTAGCCCACTACAATACCTATAACAATATTCAACACCCCTACAACAACCCAAAACCACTTCAGCAACATCCTACCAAGATTAATATACCATCACAAGACCTACAACAATATTCAACATCCTAAAACATCCAACACCACTACAGCAACATCCTACCAAGATTAATATACCATCACAATACCTACAACAATATTCAACATCCTAAAACATCCAACACCACTACAGCAATTTCCTACCAAGATTAAACTATACCATCACAATACCTACAACAATATTCAACATCCTAAAACATCTAACACCACTACAGCATCATCCTACCAACAATACTATCCCACCACAATACCTACAACAATATTCAACATCCCTCCCAAAAAATCCTACAACAACCCAACAATACCTAAAAGCAATTTTCCTTACCCAACAATAAGCAATTTCTCCGTCCCAACACCTACAATAATATTCAACATCCTAAAACATCCAACACCAGTACAGCAACGCCCTACCAACATTACTATCCCAACTATCACAACACGTACAAAAATATTTAATATCCCTATATCAACCCAACAACATTACAACAACATCCTTCCAACATTACTATCCCATCAAAATACCTACAACAATATTAAAACATCCTACAACAACCCAAAAACCATTACAAAAAACATCCTACCAACATTACTATCCCATTATCATACCTACAAAAATATTCAATATCCATACAACAACCCCACAACATTACAACAACATCCTACCAATATAACTATCCCATCACCATACCTACAACAATATTCAATACCCCTACAATAACCCCACAACATTACAACAACATCCTACCAACATTGCTATCCAATCACCATACCTACAACAATATTCAATATCCCTACATCAACCCAACAACATTACAACAACATCCTACCAACATTACTATCTCATCATCATACCTACAACAATATTCAACATCCTAAAACATCAAACACCACTACAGCAACATCCTACCAAGATTACTATACCACAATACCTACAACAATATTCAACATCCTTAAACATCCAACACCACTACAGCAACATCCTACCAAGATTACTATACCACAAGACCTACAACAATATTCAACATCCTTAAACATCCAACACCACTACAGCAACATCCTTCCAACATTAATATCCCATCATCATACCTACAACATATTCAATATCCATACGACAACCCCACAACATTACAACAACATCCTACCAACATAACTATCCCATCACTCATACCATACAACAATATTCAATATCCCTACAACAACCCCACAACATTACAACAACATCCTACCAACATTGCTATCTCATCATCATACCTACAACAATATTCAATATCCCTTCAACAACCCCACAACATTACAACAACATCCTACCAACATTACTATCCCACCATCATACCTACAACAATATTCAATATCCCTACAACAACCCCACAACATTACAACAACATCCTACCAACTTTACTATCCCATTATCATACCTACAACAGAATTTAACATTCCAGAACAATGCATTATTTCTTACTAAAGATTGTAATGGGATTTTCTACGGTTATGGGTGCTGTTTTCATACATTTTCCCTGTGACAATAGTCTGATCATTTCCAAAGCAATCAGAGACAACACCATAAACCAAAATGATTAATGACCATTAACAGTTAGCATACACAACATTGCATTAAAACGACAAAAATATTATAATCAATAAGAGAAGTATAATCTGTTTGTATGTAGTATCATTTTTCTGTTTTCAGAATGGCAAGCTATAAAATAGAATATTTCAACGTTAGAGGTAAATCCCCCCACCAACCATTTTAAATAAGCTTTCACCAAAGTCACTACTCAATCTACTCGGATTCCCCTGTTAGTGACGGGGGATTTCTGCATTCTGAAATCCCTCCGTATGTCAATTTGATGCCTCTTAAAATACTTTCGATCTGTAGTTATCCATCTCATTTATATATTGCTGAATGCTTAGCTTAGTTTAATTATACATATTGCATACTAAGTTATCAACTGAGGGTTAGTATTAGTGCTCAGTACACCACTGCCCTCGAAACATTCTCTTTGAATATTCCATCTCCGCCGGTTGCATTTATTGACCCACACATGCCTGGAAAAGTGGGACATAAAGCTTACTTACATTTCTCACTTCTTGTTTGCTTGTTTGAATAATTTCATAAGTTTCACAGTATATTGATTATTTTACAGGTAGATGTGAATCCGTTAGATATTTACTGACTGACAATGATCTCAAATATACTGAAGATATGATCCAATTTGAACAATGGTATGACAAATATAAATCTAAAATGGTAAATTATTTTGTCATTATACTTAAAAACCCGACGCATCAGCTGGGGTTGGGGAGGTCCACAGAATATAATCCGACCAAAGAAGTGTTATCGTAACAGCCAGCCCTAAATGTCATCAGATGTTCCAAAATATCAGTTATTGTTTTCTCGCGTAATGAATGGAGAATGAGAATAATTGGTTGTTGGTTCAGAAAGTTTATGTTGGTTACCAAATGTTGATTGTTTACTCTTTAATTTAAAATGATTATTTTGTCAGCTTGTTCATCATAATTTGTTAGATGCTTTTCCTTTTCCATCCGTTTAACCGGCAAAATATAATTATATTAAATGGCTGGAGTCGATCAGAAATTATATTGTTTCCTTGTTCTCTTTGTATAGCCTTATGGTCAGGCACCTGCAGTATACGATGGTGATTTTCAGTTGGTACAGTCAAATTCTATTTTACGATATTTAGGACGAAAGCATGGTAAGTATATTACAGCAATTCACGATAATGGATCGTTTTCTTGTTTGTTTGGCAAATGCTAAGCATTAGTCTGAAGAAACTGGAGCACATTTCAAGGTTCTCTGGACGAAAACTAACGTTTTCTGAGGTATACCTTTCATGATAATTTTGTATTTGGTTGAGCATAATATATGATAGAACAGGAATAGGGGTGTTCATATACCAATAACTTGTCAGATAAGCTTCAACCAGTCATTACTATCTAACACTTAACCGGTCACAATGATCTTGTATTTCGCCCTATATAATGACACGATTACGATAATTGTTAGGCTATCTAAGTGATTATATTGCAATTTTGCATAAATAGTGATAAGAGACAAGAGACGAATAAATGGGGTGTAATTTCTGTTTATGGCGTCCGAAATACTTTGTTAAATTAGGGGGAAAGCAGGGAACTTTGGGAATCGAACGGTTATGCTGCATGAAATCCATGCAGCATCTTTTTGGTTCAGAATAGTTTATGTATATTTCCAAGGGTGAATAAATAGCTTTTAAATTTATCCCAAAAAATGACCCCTCGTAAATTATATATGTGTGGTCCACTAAAAACGCGAAAAATATAAATAATATCAGCTAGATATATGGCTGTTTAATTCTTTTGGCATATTGTGGTTATCATTTGAAGTCTACCGGAAGCGTTGCGATGAAAAACATCACTGAATTCTATTGTAGGGCTGTTACATCTGTCATGTTCCAACTATTCAGAATTTACTATGTAGTATAGTTCTGAAGCACGGTCTCTTCATGTGAATCCAAGATAAGGTTTTCATAATCATCGGTTTATATCATATCAATGGTTTGTGTACAATCATATTTTAGGTCTGTATCCAACATGTGAGAAAGAAGCTTATAAAGTTGATATGTTAAATGATGGTGTTGAAGACCTTCGTGTGTTATATATAAAACTTATCTACAACAATTATGTAAGTCTCAGTTTTGATTATACATGTACTAAGATTCTTTCCAGTAGAAAGACACAGAATTGATTGGTGTTTCGACATGGAATTCTGTCTGGTTATGGATGTGTGCTGGTCGTCAATAACCTTGGATTTTTCTAAACTAGATCGGATTGACCTTCCTGTCTAATCCGAAGATAGTTTAGCTTGTGCAGATAATATGACCACGTCTAGCTAAAGTGGAGATGGATAGGCTGTTTAGAGTTGATCAAATGTGGAGTTGGTCGTGATATCTGATGACTCTCAAGTCTAAAGTAGAGATAAACCGCCTGTCTGCAGGAAACCCGACTGCCTTGATTTGAGGACAAAACTGTCCAAATTGGAGATGGTCCATCTGTATTAAGTGAATATATAAATTAGTGACAACCCGCCTGTCTAAAATGGAGATTACCGGCTTCTCGAAAGAGCTGATGAAACGACTGTCTAAAATGGAGATGACCCGCATTTCAAAACTAGAGATGACCTTCAAAAAAGGGGGATGACCCGCATGTCTAATACTTAGATGGCCCGACTGTAGAGAGATTAGATTATTCAATTATAGTTGGCTTTTTGTTGACGCAGAGAGTTTTAAAGTGATTATCAAGAGGTTTTCTTAAAAAATAAAATAATATTTCTATGTGAGGACACCATAGATGTTTGCCATAAACAGTCAGACGTTGATATTCTTTCATTAAGGTGTTAGAAAACCTCTTGTCAATCTCTTTATTTACTATATTTTCTATTCTATTAAAGTGTTGATGATGTTAAATATTACAGGATGATGGCAAAGCAGATTATATTAAAGAACTGCCAGCAAGATTACAACCATTCGAGGTAAGGAACACTGTGATTTATATCATAGCTTTAAAACACCGTGAACTGAGACTCATTTCTAAGGATTTAATATAAATTATTTCTGTGGCGTCTGGTTGTAGTGATGTTTTTTTTTTCCAATCTGTTTTAAGACCTAGACTCTTGACCTGTGTATTAGCATAAGTCGATCTTGAACTTGCCTCGTTCTCACTTGAGTTTTATACTGCCTCGTCGCCTAGTCTTTACAAGAAGCCAACTTTCTTTTATAATCTAAACCAGGCCTTCTCAAGATAATTTCCTGAAGCACCACTGTGGTTAAAATAGTGAGCAAGAAGCGCCACTTATCGATTCATTTTGTAGGATGCTAGGAGAGCGGGTAAGCAGTGGCCTTTCATGAATTATTAGGGGGGGGGGGAGAAGTAGAGGCTACAGAATTGTCAAGGTGGTAACTCTTTAATATTTATCGGAACGGTATGTCCGTAAGAAATTGCGATACATCTGACGACGCATAACAATAGTTAAATCAGAAACTTTCTGACCCTTAGCCTTGTGTAGTGATGGCTTGCATTAGGGCTTTCTGGCTTTCCCCTTTCTTCTTCTTGCAAAGGCAAGGTACCAGAAAACGGCGTCATGTTAAATTCATTATTTATTACATAAATTTTGGCGTACAAGCAGAAATATACTGAAGTACGTAACTAGTATTCATAATATGATAATATTGTACTAGTAAAACGACTGAGCGCTACAACGCCGAGCGTCTATCTTGGGGTGACGCCCATCTTATTTCTGATGGGGAGGCCAGAGAGTTACTGCATGAGGGATGAACCGTGAATATCATGCTGTAATTATAATGAGCAATGCTTCTGTCAATGATAGGAATTAATTATTGTCACAACTTACATCATAGTGAAATAGAACATGTGTTCTTGGTTTTGTTTTAGCACGTTTACTTTTTTCTTCTCACAAAATGTCCGCGCAACACTTTTGCTGTTATAATGCGCCACAAGTTGCGCGCGCCTGCGTTACACCAAACTGCAATCAAACCTTGCATTATCAAACCTTGCTTAATAAAGCCTTGTATTTTCAAACCCTACATAACCGAGCCTTGGATAATCGAACATATACCTTATGTATACATTTGCATACGTAAAAGACGGCGGGATTTACCGAAATCTATAAAATCTATTTACTATAAATTTACATGACTAATAAGTTTTCCCAAACGGTCAGGGTCGGTAATAAGGGAAGTTAAAGAAATTTGAGAAACACTGAAATTTAACAGGTACGATTTTTAAAGTAATTTTATCAATTGAAGATATCCCGTGCATGTGCCTTGAAAGGTATATGTTCGATTATTCAAGGCTCAATTATAGAAGGTTTGAAAATACAAGGCTTTATTAAATGAAAATGAAATGAATGGAGTTTTACGTCCTACTCTTCTGCACCTTATGGGCTAATGAAGACGGTAACGCCATGCAGTGTGCAATGAGGGAAATTTTGCCAGGACAGCGGCATTAGCCTACTCTTTTTGCGATTTCCAACTGTCGAGGGATCTTTAACGTGCACAGCCTGTAGCACACGGGGCCTCGGTTTATTGTCCCATCCAACGACTAGACGCTTTTTCCATGTCAGTCCCTCCGACCTGCATCACTGACAAGGGGAAACCGGGCTGAAAAATCCGAAAGTTCATCTCGACCTTTGCCGGGATTGAACCCTGGACCCTCAGGTTAGTGAGCAAGCGTCTAACCCACTGAGCCACCGCGGCTCCCCAAGGCTTTATTAAGCAAGATTTGATAATGCAAAGTGTATAATGTAAAGTGTATAATGTAAAGTGTATAATGTAAAGTGTATAATGTAAGTGTATAAAACAAAGTATTAAATCTTACATAGATTCTTGTGGCATTTCATTGGATTTTGGAATATATGTAGGCTATACATTTTGCATTTTTACGAATCGACAATTGCACTTTGCAGCATTGACAAATGCATTTAGTAACGAAGACATAATGGCAACGTTCATAGGCATACGGGAGGTTTTGAAACTGGGGGTGCGGGAGAGATTTGTGCCCGAATCTCGGACTCTGCCCGAATTCTACTGAACGCGGAGCCGCGTCGGGTGGTGAAGGCGCAAGCCCGCTGCAGGGGGACGAGAGGTTCTCCCCCAGAAAATTTTGATGAACCCTAAAGTGCCCGAACAAGCCCACACGAATATCTCGATATTCGGGTATTTTGCTCCAATAGAATCTAGGGATTCGGGCAGGAATCGGTTCCCGGCAATATTAGTGGATATTTCTAAAAAAAAATAAACCTAAAAGACTCGGGAACTTTCAGTGCCCGAATATGTCGAGAATTTTGCCCGAATATCATCGAGCCGAAAATTCCCGTACGCGTATGGCAACGTTAAACCTCCATAAATTGGACCCTCTCAATACCGTTTGGTTTTGATGTGTTGAACACAATTGTATTTGAACTTAGTATCATTTTGTACTACTTTGTATTCTTGTTTTATGGTTTTAAGTTAAGTTAGACCGTGTTTTAATAAATGCATTTTCAACCATTAGCTAATATTTTAATAGGTCCAGGAGGTTAAGTTTCGGTTCTATAAAGCAGCTCGACCTTTGGTGTTATTATTTTTTTTTAAAATCAGAAACATTCATGTTAACACTACTCTTAACTTTTTCCAGAATATTTTAAAAGCAAACGGAGCTGGTGAATCTGGATTTGCCGCTAATAATAAGGTATGGACTTAATTCAAATACAATGGTTAGTTTTAAGTTAGGTTACTAGCGACATAGCAATGAATGGTGCAAAGGAGTATTTTTAAAAACTCTGGAATCGAGTGACGAGATACATCGCCAAAACCCCCGCATAACAATCTTGTGATGAGAGAAATTATCAGAAGAGAATAGATTTAATATATTGTAATATATTTTTCAGCTGTCTTTCCTGGATTACAATTTATTTGACCTGTTGGACAACCATGTTATTCTTCATGCCAGTAGTTTGGATGATTTTCCAACATTAAAAGGTTACTACCAGAGTTTTAAAAGTCGTCCCAAACTTGCTGAATACAGAAAAACTGATGCTTTCAAGTCTCGTCCAGTGAATGGCAACTCGAAACAGTAAACCTTAGTCAGATATAAATTGTCAAGTTAATTGAGTTAATCGCAGATTCCAATTGTCTAATAGGTTTTAAGAGGAAAAAAAATTATTAAAAACTATTTGTTATCAAAGCTAATTTATAGACTTCAGGTTTTCCTGTGCTCTAGCCCATATATTGTTGGATTTCCTAGAAACCGGGGTGTGGTGGCAAAATTACATACCCTAATCTGATGGTTATTAAGGTCTTTTATCATTTATTATTTTGTTAGAGTTTGAGTCAGGATGGCATTTACATGAAACCTTGCCTCATTTTTCATACATATATGTTTATTTAAAATTTATGACAGAGTTCACTGGTACATGGGGCTTTGCAAACAATTAGCTAAATACAGCTTGATATTATAGAGACACATTGTTGACCATACAGAATACATCTTAAAAGGAAAACAAATACAATACAATGGTGAAAACCAAAACTGCTACACTTTTAAGCAATTTCTTAAAACTTGTAATCTGACAGAATATGATATGCAGCTGTTTGTTAAGTAATAATTTCAATGAAAACTCCTCTAAAATAAATCACTGAAAATCAACATACAATTTTCAAATTTGAAAAAGTAAATGTAAATATTCAATAATCATTTTATTACATGGATATATCATGTTTTAGGGATATTCTGTTATATATTGTTTAACACCAGGAAATATACTCCTAATGGCCATGTTTGAGAATTTAAAATTGATGTTCATTTTAAGTATAATCACTCTTAAAAAAAACAATATCCCAGATACTGAGATTCAATAAAAACAATATTTACTTTACTGAGAAAAATTTACAATAACAAAATAACAAATATCACAATATTTAATATTTTACTGGAATGTCAGGATTAATTTCAATTTAAATCTAGATAGTTGCAAATTTAATTGTAGCAAGCTTATTAATCAGAAGGAATGTTGAAATGGTGCATGTTCCAGCCAAAACATTAAGGAATAGATGAATACAACAAAGTTATAGAATGATTTACTAGGTATCACCCTTCTTCATAGATGCTGAAGAAAAAGGGGTCCTTGTCATTAAAAAAAAAAAACAAAAACAAAAAAATATTTAGTAAAAGAAATTACCATTAAATATCACAATATAGCTGATCACAATTCTAATAATACTATATTTACAAAATAACAACATTAACAAATGTGTAATCTAGAATATAACAAATACCATCATGGACAAGATGAACAATTTATTTCTACTTAACAATAGATCAAGTATCAACACCGAAAACTAAGAGAAAGCCAATACAAAAGGTAATGTATATATTACATATTTATACACAGTATTTGCCCTGATAAAGTTTTAGAACAACAATATACTGGTATTGATTAAAAATACAAATGTTTTTCCAAATTTACAAATAAAATTGCAGATATGTGAGGAAGAAAATGAAAACTAAAAGAAATATTTTAAAACAAAGCTTATATAGGTATATCTTAAACTTGAAATTTATTTAACAACACTATAACAGGAAAAAAACATGTATACCAGAAACCACAAAAAAAATAGGCATTGCAAAGGGATTTTATGATGGTATTATTTTTATATATTAATTTGGAATTACAAAATAAAACTTACACTTATAATGGGCAATGTTATGGTAAACAAGTTGCTTGTTCAATTCTAAGTATAAGATGAAATATATCCTTTATAAAGCAATATTTTCTATTTTATACATAGAATCAAGTTCTTTTAAAGTAACAGACATACGACCGATGTTTCAATTAAAAAATAAATCAATGCCATCCATAATTTTAAAAGAGATTTGATGGTGATATTTAAGATAAGATTCGTTGCTAATTTAACTATAAAAATGATCAAGATAGATAGCTTGCCATGCAAGTAACATATGCCCAATGACAGTATTTTCAGTAAATGAAATTTTAAGACTTACAGTATACTTTTAAAACTAATTTTCTGCAACCTGACCAAGATATATATATAAATAATGAGAACTTTGACTTTTTGGCAAAACAGTACATTAATGACTGGGCTGTAGTATAACCTATTACCAATCTTAAATCATGAACTAAAAGAATGTTATTTATGGTGCACATTCTGTTCAGATTTATCTGGTAAGGGAGCTAACTCTACATTACTATCTGATTCAGGCATACGTGTATAATATTTAACACTCGATGGATCTATAACAGTATTTTCACCAGAACCATTACTATTTCGTAAAAAGACAAATGATCTTTTACCATTTGCTGAAAAAAATAAAATGCTTGTATGACCATATTTTCTATTAGATCATCCATCTTTTTATCCATAGGAACAAATTACTAACTAGTAAGAAAATTCATTTAACAAAGCAGAAGATTTGTAGGAACATGAATATCAATATTTTAGATGACTTTCAAACTCAATATAAGCAAGGAAAATGATTAACTCTTTTTGTATGGAATTTCATCTTTAGGAGAGTTACATCTATTTAAGTTTTATGTTTCTTTCCACATGAATTGGTGGTGGACATTATTGTATATTTATAGGTATAAAAGGCAGGTCTTGTTTTAATGAGGCATATTAAGACTTAACACCATTCACTAGAAATAAAACTACACTATTAAGTTCATATTTACCTTGATATTTGGGCATTTCTTTGCCCGCAACAAATATAAACCAATATAATGCAAAAGATAATATAACCATTGCAAAGCAGAATGCTAGAAAACTGACAGAGCCTAGACTCACCACCATCTGAAATCACACAATGATCCTAACTTAATCTTACTCTCCTGTGTATTTACTTACATTTAAAGGGCAGTCCAAATTTTTAAGAAGATTAGGGAAGTTTTTTGCTCAAATTTAAGAAAATTTACATTAAAACCTGGAGATGTATAACTTCACATATATTATTTAAGTTCACTTTAACTAAAACTTTTGTTTGTAAGGAAGAGTAAAAGTTATATTATAAAATACATACATTACCAACTATAATAGGACATAACGCTTCACCCAGACATGCTGCTACCACCAAACATGTTGTTATTGATGCTGAAAAATATAGTTCATTATACAATGCAGTCTACTGTTATAATTTATTTGATATAACATTGAAAATGACATCATTAGGATATTCTAACAGACTGTACTACACCCCATCCTCCATCAAGTTATACTTACATTTAATATCAATATACTGTTCCATCATAGACATGGCTGAAGGAGACATACTACTAACAAAAATACCAACTAAACAAGTACCAAGATAGATAGCAATATTACTCGATCGAAATATAATAGTTATTAATATAGCAAATGCACAACCAATCTGCAAGAAGTAGAAAACATTTTATAAATTATATGGTTTTGATAAACAATATTGTCATAAAAGGTCTGTCATTTAGAGATTGGAGAAATGGAAATAAAAACAATTTGTTACAATTTTAAAAAACACCTCAACAAAAATTGCCTTCTACATATAAAGGCCTAGAATACCAATTTAGTTCATGCTATTTTATAAAATCCTCTTTTGGGGTTATGAGATAATGAGAGAAAAAAATGTCAGAAGGTTATTTTTAAAAATAGTGGTTTTGAGTACAATGACATTCAAGTAGATGTTGATAAAATGTAGTAGGCCGCATTCAAAATGTGAAAATTTGCTCTAGAAATGAAAAGTTGCTCCGTTGAAATGGTATTGTATATGGGGAGAGTACAAACTGAAGACTGCATATACAAAAGTGCATATATGCACGTCAGTTCATTGGTCAAATAATTGGCACAGCCAATTAAAATTGTCGTATAGCATCAGGTGATCATTTCATACAAAATTTCAAGTCAAACGTGCATGAAAGTATTTTACATGTTTCAAAGGAAAGTATTTGTGCAGATTAAATCAGATAAACGCCGTGAGACTGTTAGTACAGTACAGCAACTTATCTTCGTCGCCGGCGACGGTATTCAGTTCGTTGGCAAAATAAGCTCAGACGGTCGCCAGTTCATCTGACGACCGTTGTCAATAAAAGTGGCGACAGTTGTCAAATATTCGCAGATCTGCAGTCGTCGCCGTTCGTCGCCGAATATTCAGCGACGGTCTGCAGACGGGCGCCAGTTCGTCGCCGAATATTTGACGACCGTCGTCAAAATTTCTACAATCTTTGTGTACATCATGACGTCAAGACTTTGCTTGACAACAGACTAGTTTAACTAAATATCATGTATATTGACTTGGTGTTTTAATAGAAACTAATGCTTTCTTAACAACAACAATCTTTTTTTGATAATCTACCTGCTACAGGAGATTAACGTATAAAACAGGTAGCCCATGTTGAGAAACGTAAATGATGCAAGTGTAGTTTCAGCACCCATTGGCAGTGGTATTAGTAAAGGCAAATAAGTGTCAAATTCACCAACAACACCGCCATCTTTGTTTTCAGCCAATAAATTAATTGCAGGTTTGCTATCAAGCTGCTGTCTTTGAAATATGCCTTCTACAATGGATGACCATTCTTCAAAAAACTTGGTTGACCAATCAAAGAGGTCAAGATATAGCCTGGATGACAAGAAATTCTCTCCCTAAACTACTGTTGGATTTGACTCAATGCAATTGTGAATCTGGCTGTATGTTGGCCCAACAGTGGACGATTTGCTTTAATTATAAATTGGCAAGTGTGGTTATGTAGGCTACATATGTACATGTATTCTATCTAGGAAGAGTTTGATACTGATAGTGATATAGAATCATTTTAATAATAAATAACAGAACACAATTTTATGTTATACTACTCCTGAAATTTATTACACACAACGTTTCAACAATCTACACTGTCATCTTCATCTTTTAATAATAGAAAGATTTTAAATTTGGAATCTAGAATGATATCAAATTTGGAACCTGTAAATATTTGTACAGTTTTTGTATAGGCTAGTTAATGTTTCTAACTATTTTAATTTGAATTAAAGTTGTTAATTTTAATTGCTTGTTTCATATGGATAGATGTATAGGTCTACGCTTGAAGAACAAATGGTAGTAATTTGTACCATCATTATACTTTTATAATTATGTATCACCCTTTGTATGTCCCTGGTTTTTATTATTATCCTCGAAAACATTTTTGACATGGATCTGTAATATTATTAAATGGGTTATGAATGAGATTTTCAATTTGTCTTTTAAGTATGTATGCTTGTTAGCAGGCCATCAATAGATTTTCTGCATGGCCTATGATACAGTATCTGCAAATCTTGACAGAGTTGATATTAATTGTTCATGACAGAAATTATGCTGGATTAGGAGCTGCTTAAAGTTATTATTCCAGTGCAATCCCATTTTTAACACCAAAGAGGACTTAACCGTCATTGATTCATGTGAAATCGCTAATTTTTTCGCTCAAAACAAAACAGAAGTAAAAAATAAACTGAACAGCTATTTTGTTTACGTCTTGGCACACTGACCCATGAATTGCAACCATGACGATAGCCCGTAAACGGATCACTCTGACTGGTTGAATTACATTTATCACTACATATTTTCCAAGAAAACCTTTTCACTACGAGAAAATAATGGTTATATACCACAATCAATGAGTCCGGTGCTTTGCTGCCAGGAACTTTCTTTAGCTTAAGGTTAGCCATGCATAGTTGAACATTTTTAGGTGAAGCATTGGTCACACTTAAACTTCGTAGACTAAACGATTAATGCATGTGGAATGGGGACAATATAGTGGTATGGTTTTCTTTCATTTTGACAAGTTTAAAATTTCTATATTGAAGTTTTGTACAGAAACCAAGGCTTTCTTGCGACATATAGGAAAATTTTCAACAAGATTTTGGATTTAACATGGAAACAGATACTGGACTAAGTCCTTACATATAAATTATCATAAGGTGCAGAAGAGTAGGACGTGAAACTCCATTTCATTTCACATGTATTATCATAAATTAGAGTTCTTCCCCTTTAATGCTCTATTCTTTAATTATACTATTTTCACGTTTATGCTATGGATTTAGACCAATAACATCTTTGGTAGTCAAAGCTATTGATCGATCATCATTTATAAAGCCATAATGGATTCTGAACATAAAAAGACTGTTTGAATGTTAATCAGCAACAAACAAGGAAATTTATATCCCTGAATATCAAATGACTCTTCATGTATGTCTTTCCTAAGAAAGGAAACTTAGTGCTCTTGAAACATGTTGGACTTCCGAACTACTTATAAACATGTCTATCAGAAATAATACTACATTATAATACTCACAATGTCACATAACAACATGAAAGCAGCTGTTAACTTTGCAGCAAAAAATATAGCAATCAGTCGACCAAATGCAAACAAACCCTGTAACACAAAATGATAGCAATTTATAATAATTTATACAAGATTTATTGAAAACTTCAAGCATGATGTTTAATGATCAGGGTTCACAAGTTTCAGGGTTGATTTTATGTATTTTAAAATTATTACTACAGTACTGTACAGAAATTATATTCATTCAATAAAACCTTAAACCAAAAATCTAGAAATTTCAATAATATTGGTTTTGCAAAATATGCCTCACACAATCTGAATTGGTATTTCAACTTCCGCAATTCTAAAGATTTTTGAAAAATTTCTTTTGCAATTCATCTTTCCTCAAAAAGATTTACAATTGAAAAAAACTGACCCAAGGCTCACATCTTGTGACCTTCACCTTTGTGGAGCTTGTGGTTTGAATAAACTTCATAGCCCTGACGGGATCTGTCCAGAAATATATTCACTTTTGCCAGCGGTGTTAAAAAATCAATTCTAGAGCCATTTTATTAATTAACTAAAATATTTACTAATCAAAATATGACAAATTTTCTTTTATATTCTAGTACAGGGTCTCTCCTTTTTAGTGATATATCACACTTGACATTTTGATTTAAACTGCGCTTTTAAAATTTGAAAATTTTGTGCTGACTTTTAAAGTAACTGCAATTTCACAGTGTCTATATATAATCCACCAGCAATCACCATCGTAAACATAACCTCTATAATTTTGATCTGATCAACATAAATATTTGAAGGATGATAGACATTTTGCTTGTCAACAAATATCTGTTTTCAAAATTTCGACATCACTTCCAGTATTGACATCATTCGTCTCTCAACTTTAAATTTCAACTTCCGGAATTTATTAGATATTTGAAAAAAAAATTTTGCAATTAGTTAGATTTGTCCCCATAAAGATTTTACATTTAAAAATAGACCTGAAAGTAAAGGGTCAGCCTCCATCATGAAATCACTATCTTTTGAACAATGATAAATTAGGCCTTAGTGGGTAATCAGACAACTGTAATTTTGATGTCAATGTAATCTTAAATCTTGCCAACAAATCTCAGACAATTTTTGAATTTCAATTTAGTTTTCTTTTATTTCCAGTTGTATGTTTTAAGTAAGTGCCTAATTTTGAAGGATCATATCTCATGACCTTCACCTTTGTTGACCTAGTAGTCAGGATCTCTTATTTTTTAGATTTTGATCAGAATTGAAGCATTTTAAATTTTAAAACTTTGCTGTCTAACAAAGGTTTGTCAATTAACAAAATATTTGAAGTTTAACATAGATGAATTTTTATTTGCATAGAAATAAGGATGTTAATCTAGGGTGTCCATTTATACTTTAATCTGTGATATCTGACCTATACTATCGGTTTTACAGACGTCCTCCAGCTATTTTCATAAATTTTAATGCCAATATCAAGAGGTGAAATCTTCTCTTTATTGCTGACATAACTGTATATTTGTGCTATATGAAAAGTAATTATTAGTTTATTAATGATATTATTGTCTGGAGTTATTGTGAAACTAATATTTAATGTATAAGTATTTATCTCTAATTAGGTTTTTAATGTATAATGTGTATTCTAGTGGTTCTTGTTGCCATGATAATTTTCCAAAGTTTCATGAAATGGCTGCCGTTATAACTGCATTACTGTGTCCAGATTCAATTTTTGACTTTTTGGCTAAGTCAATGTTGCAAAATCAAAATCATCAAAGGAAGGCCCTATTACCAAAATCCATACGTGGCATCAAAATCGGAACTATGTCATTTACAATTCACTGGCAATAACATCAAATGACACCATAATTGAACCCACCTCATTATCAATGTACATATGTTTATCAAGTTCCATCAAACTTAGATCCAAACAGAACTCCAAAATATATTGACAGACCAACAAATCAACAACCATACACAGGCAATATGCATCCAGATTTTCATGTGTGTTATAATTTAACTCACCATCATGACATCTTCAAATTATTTGATTGAGACCTCATATTTATGATAGAATAATAGAAAAATATAAAGCTACCTACCCAAAAACAAGCATCTAAAATAGCCCCTTCATATTTTTCTATTGGGACATCACTTTCTTGAGCAAAAGTATAAATATAATTAGCATAGGAAGACTAAAAATAAACAGTAATAAATATGGTTAGAAAACATTGATTTTAAGATGATGTGGTTTTTGTTTCATTTATAGAAAATTTTTGAATTTTGTGGATTAAGGAAATATCAGTTGATGAAGGTGATTTGGTTGTAAGAATGTAATTGTCTATTTAAGGCCTGTCTGGTTGTGACTTTTTATATTCTTTAAAAACAGTTTGTTGCTGATTTCACACAACGATCACCTTGATATTTACAACAATTCAATTCAATAGTGTACAATGCTATGTGAAAGGCTTCACTGCATGTTACTGTCAGTCATGAAAAGCCCGAAATATCTATGATTGTAGCTCTAACATTATCAATTTTCACAACTTTACACAGACATATATCTTAAGTGAACAAACCTGTAAGCCGTCATATAAAAACAATGAAACTGACACCAACAATGTTAACATAACAACTGATTGTGGTCCAAACGCACAGCAATTTAGTCTTAATAAGATGTTACTGCTTTTTGATGCTGAAACAAATTAATTATAGATTTTCTAATACACTTGACCAAGTCTGCAGAAAAACAGGTAAGATAATTTCAGAAAGAGGACAACATTTTACACATTTTTTAATGAAATAGCAGGAGTTTTATGTCCCACTATGTAATATTAACTACAAATAGTAAAAAAGAACATTTCTTACCATCCTCATTAATAGTTGCAGCCCCTAGATCTCTATCTGGTATAGGTGAGACTAATCCACCAAACTTCTCCCTTACCACTAATAACAACACTACAGCAGCTATACACATCTATATAATTAGTATTTAAACCAGATATTTAATACTGATTTGATAATTAATTGGACTAGTCTCTGATGGATATTATTCAGATTAATACAGTTCATGATAATACATATATTCTTGAAATGCTTATGAAACTCTTACATTATTTTACTTACAAATGCTTTGACACTTAAATATACACATGATCTAACCAATGTATGGTACAATTGACAACTAGCTCAAAGAAGCACCAAATTTTAATTCTTTGGAAACATCAACAACAAAAATCTCACCTGAAGACCACCTAATATATAGAAGGCATAAGGTAACCGTGACATATGGGTATAGCGAAATACTTTTCTTGGTTGTGGTGGTACAGATATAGTTTTATTGAGTCCAATAGCTATGCTTTCTACAGGTGGTTCTAGAGTAAATCCATCAACATATGGAGAACAGTCTCTGTTCAGTAGGAATGATGATGCTATCATCGGACTCACAAAAGCTCCAAAGCCATAACAACAATGCATGGCCTGAAACGAAAACAAATATTTCTTAATCTGAGATGAAAGACTTGTCTGAGATATTATCAAGATGAATACACATACCAAGTTTCATTAAAATCGGATGCAATCTATTGGTTCTATTGTGTACACAAGTAAATATTAACGTTTTTTCATTGAATCAAGGGCCATAACTCATAAACCAACATCTGGAATCGTGCCATTTTCAAACTTGTCTGAGATATGATCAAGATGAATACACATACCAAGTTTTATTCAAATCAGATGAAAACTACAGCTTCTATTGCGTACACAAGTAAATTTTAACATTTTTTCATTTAATCAAGGGCCATTACTCATAAACCAACATCTGGAATCGTGCCATTTTCGAACTTGTCTGTGATATTATCAAGATGAATACACAAACCAAGTTTCATTCAAATCGGATAAAAACTCTGGCCTGTATCGCGTACACAAATAATTGTTGACGGACAGACCGACATTTTCATGTGGGCTTATAAAAATAGATGACCTCATTTCTACTTTCAAATTTATTGCAATATAATATAACTTTATTTTTAAATTTAATTTTAATGTGAAATTTTTTTAATTAATTTCCTCATTTAAAATTTCAAAATTAAACACTTTATTCAAAATCAATATGCCACATCCCATTTTTCAGCAATAGCTGGTGGCAACATTAATGCAATAATAATGAAATTAAAAGATATTTGATGTCCCAGACATGAAGGTTTTATCGATTTGTAGCAATCTCCTTTTCTACCATGACATTTGCATCTAGATTTTCTCTAATCTAAGCAAGAGACAAAAGGATTAATTTTAGGATACAACTCAAGAATTTTCCTAATTTCGCAACTTTTTACTCTTTGAAATGAATGTCGCTATTTCTTAATTTTAGTTTATAATCTGACACAATTCTGTTTAAAAATATTTAATAATTTTCCATAACATTGGTTATCCCAATAACGAAAATATAATTTGACCTATGTAAAAAGAGTTCTTTATAGTTTAAATTCGTGATTTTCACTTGGCTGCAAAACTGGAAGTGAACATCACACAACACTCACAACATCTAACAACAACAAAAGTGAAGATACCATTGGATATATGTAATCCAGGGCAATAATTTTTGTTCAGGTCAATAGGTCACTAAAGGTCAAAGTCACAAAGGCCTTTAAAGTTTTGACAATGTTACTGAAATATTTCTATATTCCTTTAGAACTTCAAAGTATATATATGCACAGCTTTATGGAACAACAATCACTGGTTAAAGTTTATGCTACGTTTCGGCGTGTTTCTCCCGCCGTCCTCAGGCACAGAATGACAAGACATGATAGGCAACGATATATATACAATTGTACTTATTATTAAAATAACACAAGTGAGAAAATATTTTATTATTGCAAAATATACATTTGTGTTAATAGGTATGATAAAAAAGGAAACTGATACTTAAAATAACATACAATTCTGATTCAATTAAGGGGGTTAATTGAAGATTAAATAAATAATTGTTTTATTAATAGTGAATAACATTGTTTAAAAAATAACTGTTGATTGGGAAGTGAAGTGTTTTTATTAATCAAATATGAATAAATTTATGCAAATTAATAATTCAGTTAGATAAGTTTGTCATATGCATGTGAAATTCTGACGCCTTCATCTCTGTTTAGGTCTGGCTGGTATCTTCTGATGTTGATGGCTTCATGAAGTCTCCTAGTTTTATCAATATGCTTATTGAATGTCAGTATGTTGGTTTTTTCAAAGTTTACTTTATGTCCTGTTTTTCTCCCCATAGCAAGATGTTCAGCTACAGCTGATGTTCCTTCATTGCCAGGTTTGTCTTGGTGGTCTTTTAGACGAACATCAAGGGGTCTTTTGGTTTCCCCAATGTAAGAGCTTCCACAGGAACATTCAACTCGGTAAACGCATCCCTTAGGCTTTTGGTTGTTGGAGGGATTCAATTTACCATTGGCTTTAAGTAAGTCTTTAAGTGCTGTATTACCCGAAAACACTGTTTCAATACCAACAGACTTCTTTAGGATCTTCTTAATTTGGTATGAAGCCTTCCAATGAATGGTATAACTATGCGGTTTGGGGGTCTGTTTGTGTCAGGTTGTTGGTTGGTGGTGTTTGTGTCAGGTTGTTGGTTGGTGGGTTTTGCCATCAGTGTTGATCGAATGGCTTCATGAACAAAAGTAGAAGGATAGTTGTTGTGCACACAAAATACATTCTTGATGTGTTGTAACTCTTGTTGAAAGTATTCTGGATCACAAATCCTTTTTGCTCTTCTGACAAGTGTTGTGATGGCTGACCTTTTGACATGTTGAGGTATGTTAGACTGGAAGTTTACATACTGATCTGTATGTGTAGGTTACCTTAAACACACGTCTTCAGCTGACCTCCTATCCGCATAATTCTCACATCCAAAAAGGGTATTGAGTCATTTTCTTCTTTTTCCATAGTAAATTTCATCCTTCGCTGCTGAGCATTTAGGTGTTGAAGTAGAGCAGTTGGGTCATCATCTTCTCCAAGCATAACAAAGGTGTCATCAACTTTCCGGAACCAGCAGATTGGCGAGATTGGTGATGTTTCCATGGTCTTTTCTTCAAAGGCTGTCATGTAGATGAGGTCTCTGAGTGCATCTCTCTCGACTTTGGTTAGGTTGTGTGGTTGTTTCTTGTTTTTGGCGAGGATTTCTGTCACTTGGTGCCTCAAGTAGTTGATATGGCCGCCTGGTGCTAGTTGGTGTAAGCCACATTCTATGTTGATGATGAAGTCATCATGGTTGCTGAGTTTGGTAACTGGGGAAAACTTTAGTCCTCGGGAGAGTAAGTTTATCTGCTCTTCTGTTAGATTCTTCTGGCCTAGGAATATGACAGTTTTGGTGAGGAATTTATTCTTTTGGTGGTGGTCTGGTTTTGATGAGTTTTATAAATAGGTTTTATGTCTTCTTAGATTTGGCCAAGAAGGTCATTGGTCTTCTCTTACTTGGTTCTCAGGTCTTGAAAATCAGAGGTCGAGAGGATAGTTTTTACTTCTTGGTATTGCTGTTCAAATTTGATGGAGAGGCGTTGTTTTTGGTTTCGGTGGTGCTGGATCCTTTCCTTTACCAGAGCATGGCTTGCCCTTTCTAGAATCTTTTTAGCTGCTGATGAATTGACAGACGAGCGAAGGGTCAACCCCTTAGGAATGAGCTTATTGTCTCTACATCTTAATAAAAACGTTAAATTGTTACATGTTTGAACTCGTTTGCCTTCAGTCTTCTCAAGCTTGTTTATGAGTTTATTTGCCACATCTCCTTATTGATGACGAATAAAGTCTTTAAATGGCATTTAGCAATTGTGAATACGATATATATGCACAGCTTTATGGAGCAACAATCACTGGTTAAAGTTTATGCTACGTTTCGACGTGTTTCCCCCGCCGTCCTCAGGCACAGAATGACAAGACATGATAGGCAACGATATATATACAATTGTACTTATTATCAAAATAACACAAGAGATAAAATATTTTATTATTGCAAATACATTTGTGTTAAAAGGTATGATAAAAAAGAAAACTGATACTTAAAATAACATACAATTCTGATTCAATTAAGGGGGTTAATTTAAGATTAAATAAATAATTGTTTTATTAATAGTGAATAACATTGTTTAAAAAATAACTATTGATTGGGAAGTGAAGTGTTTTTATTAACCAAATATGAATAAATTTATGCAAATTAATAATTGAGTTAGATAAGTTTGTCTTATGCATGTGAAATTCTGACACCTTCATCTCTGTTTAGGTCTGGCTGGTATCTTCTGATGGTGATGGCTTCATGAAGTCTCCTGGTTTTATCAATATGCTTATTGAATGTCAGTATGTTGGTTTTTTCAAAGTTTACTTTATGTCCTGTTTTTCTCCCATAGCAAGATGTTCAGCTACAGCTGATGTTCCTTCATTGCCAGGTTTGTCTTGGTGGTCTTTTAGACGAACATCAAGGGGTCTTTTGGTTTCCCCAATGTAAGAGCTTCCACAGGTACATTCAACTCGGTAAACGCATCCCTTAGGCTTTTGGTTGTTGGAGGGATTCAATTTACCATTGGCTTTAAGTAAGTCTTTAAGTGTTGTATTACCCGAAAACACTGTTTCAATACAGGACGGGGGAAGTATTGTATATCAGGACACAATTATCAGTAGTTTTCTTCTTAATTACAGGGATACAGGAGTCTTCATCTCACATGCCTATGACCCCCTTATCATGTAATGACTTTCACTTAATTGTCATGCCTAATCAACTCTCTTGTGTAATTAAGCTACCTAATGTTTTACTTTCATCAGTAGTTTTCTTCTTAATTAGTTAGGTTTTGTTGTTATTGTCATCCTTTGAAGGGCTTCACCTGTTAACTGTTAATTATCATTATGTGCTATATATATTCCCTCTTCTCTGTTATTTTGTAACGTTGCTTGATATAGATGGGAGTATCCTTGTTTAAACGTCGCAAATTATTTAATAAAGTAGTTGTTATCCATATAATTGTGCCCTGATATTTATATGCCACTTAAGAAAGTTTAGCATTGTAATTACTACATGTTATATAATAAAACAGCATAAATTTGCCTTTGACAGAATAACTGGAATAATGATTTATAAAGCCATATTCCAGCATGGGAATTGAAATAAAATTGATCTATTTGTTCATGTTAGTCAGATGAAATTGAGACATTGACCCAAAAATTTGACATTCTACAAATAATTATCTTCTGTAGCTTATCATTGTTTTCAACTGTTGACTACACATTTTGTATAACTTCTCCTTCCATAAATTATAAGATGATGTTTGCCTTCAGAGATCACTCTGTCATTTGCAGTCTAAAAACAAATATAAACTCGAGCCACTTGTGGCACAGGGTGGGACTTTCTAGGTTAATTAAATCACATGACAGAACTGTTGCGAATTCGGCTCTTTTTGGAAAGCTATAAAACCAGATGTAGGTGTTGGAGGTCAAATATTATAGTATCCTCTGATGGCCAAGGTGAATGACATTTAACCAACTAGAGGTTGAGGTCAACAAATGTCAATGTCATGAGATATACGTCTCTAAACTTTGAAAAAATTCAACTGGATGTTGAAACAAGCAGTTGCCTAGCAAGATAAATAAATTTTCTGTTTTAACACAGGCAGAAACTCTAACATTACTTAGGTCTAATCCAAGTTCTCATTAATATAAATGTTCACACCAAATTTCATTCAAATCAGATGAAACCTAGTCTCTATTGCATTTACTAGTTAATTTTCATGTTTTTGCATCGAAAAATAGTCAATATTGAACTTGTACAAGATCTAGTCAATAAACATGATCACATCAAATTTCATTCAAATCAGATGAAAACTGTTTTGTCTAACGCAATCACAAGCCAATTTCGCCGTGTTTTGACTAAGTCAAGTGCAATAACTCAAAATCGTCAATTTAGACAACTTCAATGATCACACCAAATTTCATTCAAATCAGATGAAAAGTCTATTTCGACGCAATTTGACAAAGTCAAGGGCAATAACTCAAAAAACGTTCATCACAAGCCAATTTTGACTTGTTTTTTTTTACTAAAACTGTAGTCTCTATTGCATTCACAAGCTCATTGTGGATGGACGAACCGAAAGACAGACCTATGGACGGAAAGACAGACCTATGGACGGAAAGACAGACCTACAGACCAATGGACCAGAGGAACGGACAGGGATGACAACAATATACTACCACATTATAATGTGGGCGTATAAAAAAGCAAAAACGACACTACAGATGAAGCTGACAAAGCCTAGGTTGTGCTTCCTGTGTAAAAATCCACACAAAAAAAAGGATTTGACATTTCGAAAGCAAATTTTGCCTTCAGCAAAGTCCCACAATTAAAGATAATCTGTACAATAAAAGAAAAAAATCCAAGTTAAAATTTTTATTATGATACAAAAATCAATACTCTCATTTACTACCTTTCCCAATGCTATTATCTTTGCATCTTATTGAACACACTGTACAGATAAAATCATATCATTAGTGTCAGTTTAGTACTCCTTATGTTAAAAGGTTTATTAATTCTATAAAACTGTTCGACAAAATGACTTTAATGTGTTAATATTTAATAGAGCTCTGGGGAAGAAGATTAAAATCCTTGACATTATCATATCAATATTCCTAGTTAGTGTCAGCTGACATTATATCATTGACATCTACAATTTGAAAGTCAAACCATATTTACAATGCCATTCTTCTCAAAACCCCTCACTCAGTCTAAATAAACATTTGTTAGATTTTACAGATATTTGAGTTGATTTGAAGGGAAATAATCGTACACACAAGATGTACAAAATTCATTTTTTAAAAGGAATTGGAGCCGGGCATAAACCATTATAAAATTCTTATGAGCCTGATTTACTATATTATAATACAATATTTACAAACAGTAGGCCTATATATGTTTTACAAGGTGAAATGTCAGTGACTTTCTCACTAGATATTTTCTGATCTTGAAGGAAAATATTTCATGTGATGCCAATTGCTGAAATGGACTCATATTGTTTTTGATTCCATACTCTGTTTTGTATAATTTTGATAAGTCTATCCTTACAACTATGTGTTATTATGTAAATTATTCCAGTACCTAAATAAGCAACTGTTATTGGTAATTTCCTGTAATCTTCTTGACTATATTTAATTGAACTAAAAGGTTACTATGTTTCAAATTTGACCTTTTTTTTATAGTATTTCCTTTTACATTTGTAACCTCAAAATGGATTGAAGAGTATATTTTGATATTTACATTAGTTAGCGTGTTTCAAAAATAGTCATCACCTACCTGTAAAAATGGTGAAACATTTTTTCCAAAAAGAAGAATCATTCTCAGATTAGCCAGACAATCTAAACATCCCATACACCATCCCATAAGCATTAAAACTATTAATAATGCAGCAAAACTGGTACAGGATGGAATTAGCATCATGGAGATGGACACACCCACTGCTGCTATCAAAAGTAACATGTGATTGTTGATTCTGAAATGACATGCAAAGATCGAATTAAGGTAAGCAAAGATAACTTGCCAGGTAAGGTAATATACGCCCACTATCAGCATTGATTTTGAATAAAAACCTGACAGTAGTGTAACAATCAGCAGAATGAAATATTCAATTTTCAATCATATACTTCGTTTCCAGGGTGATAAATGTACAATATTAGTTTCATTAAAATCTGTCAAGAATAATAACAAGGCAGTAACTCATTCAATATTTTTCTGTTTTTTTGATTTATAATAGGGTTCACACTTGGGTGATAACAAACAATTTCAACAAGTTCATAAAAATCTGTAAAGAATTATGCCTTGTAGAGTGCTTATGCACCAGAAATCGAAATCGTTTAACCGAACAAGGTAATAATTCATATTAAATATAATTATTAATATTTCTTATTTAAAATAGGATTCATCCTTTGGTGTTCATTAACAATTTCAGCAAGTTTCTTCAAATGTGTAGAGAATTGTGCCAACTAGAGTGTTTATGAGCTAAAATTTTTATGTGTTATCAAAAACCAGGGCAATAACTAACACTAAATATTTTTGGATTATCTGATTTTCAGTAGGGTTC
Organism: Nipponacmea schrenckii; assembly: GCA_030562195.1. Taxonomy (NCBI): domain Eukaryota; kingdom Metazoa; phylum Mollusca; class Gastropoda; family Lottiidae; genus Nipponacmea; species Nipponacmea schrenckii. The sequence goes on from JAUJPP010000005.1 coordinate 33,791,957, forward strand.
ATCCTTGGGTGATATTAAACAATTTCAGCAAGTTTTGTCAAAATCAGTCAAGATTGTGCCTTGTTGTCACAAATCTATGACAAAGTTACAAATTAGACCACAGCACAAATCTATGACAAAGTTACCAATAAGATCACAGCACAAATCTATGACAAAGTTACAAATAGGTTCACAGCAAAAATCTATGACAAAGTTACAAATAGGATCACAGCACAAATCTAGGACAAAGTTAAAAATAGGACCACAGCACAAATCTATGACAAAGTTACCAATAAGATCACAGCACAAATCTATGACAAAGTTACAAATAGGTTCACAGCAAAAATCTATGACAAAGTTACAAATAGGTTCACAGCAAAAATCTATGACAAAGTTACAAATAGGATCACAGCACAAAGTTACAAATAGGACCACAGCACAAATCTATGACAAAGTTACCAATAAGATCACAGCACAAATCTATGACAAAGTTAAAAATAGGTTCACAACAAAAATCTATGACAAAGTTACAAATAGGATCACAGCACAAATCTAGGACAAAGTGACAAATAGGACCACAGCACAAATCTATGACAAAGTAATAAATAGGACCACATCACAAATCTAGGACAAAGTTACAAATAGGATCACAGCACAAATCTATGACAAAGTAACAAAAAGGACCACAGCACAAATCTATGACAAAGTTACAAATAAGATCCCAGAACAAATCTATTGCAAAGTTTCAAATAGGATCACAGCACAAATCTATGACAAAGTAACAAAAAGGACCACAGCACAAATATATGACAAAGTTACAAATAAGATCACAGGACAAATCTATTGCAAAGTTTCAAATAGGATCACAGCACAAATCTATGACAAAGTAACAAAAAGGACCACAGCACAAATCTATGACAAAGTTACAAATAAGATCACAGGACAAATCTATTGCAAAGTTTCAAATAGGATCACAGCACAAATCTATGACAAGAGTTACAAATAGGACCACAGCACAAATCTATGACAAAGATACAAATAAGACCACAGCACAAACCTATGACAAAGTAACACATAGGATCACAGCACAAATCTAGGACAAAGTTACAAATAGGACCACAGCACAAATCTATGACAAAGTTACAAATAGGATCACAGCACAAATCTAGGACAAAGTTATAAATAGGACCACAGCACAAATTAAGGAAAAAGTTATAAATAGGACCACAGCAAAAATCTAGTACAAAAGCAGAACCACAAAAAATATTAATCCGGATTCATTGAATTGTTAGGAATAATAACAGGAAAGATATTTTTTCTCTTTTGCCAGGAAGTTTTCCTATTCATCTCCATGAAATTCCATTCATGTTTCAGAGAATTATAAACGAGCTATTTTTTCATGTAATAAAGAAGGTCAGATAAGGTGAAGGAGACAAGTCAGAGTAAAGTAGGCTTCAATGACAAGATTTATGGTAGATTTTAATCAAAAATAGCTAGAGGGTTGGAAACCTTTAACTAGAAAATGTAGAAACAGTCTTGTGACAGGATATCAGACTTCCGAGCGAATTGAATAGAAGCGACGTGAGCTACTGTTATTCTTCCGCCATTCAATCCTCAATCAATATACATTTAATTCAACCCCAGTCACATTCAACTTTGGTTGGTATAAAATACCACAACACCTTGAATATATTGTGATATAGTAAAAATGAATTAAGAAAGATACATAGAATATTTGTACCTGATTTGTCTAATGATGACAGGCAAATGCTATACAGTGTGTAATGAAGGAAAATTATGCAAGGACATTGACATAAGCCTTACCCTAAAACAGTATGAACATTATGGAAGCCTACTCTTTTTGAAAACTCAGCTATGTATAATCTGTAGTATACAGAGCCTCACTATTTTACCATTGGAACAGCAGAATTCTCTGCTCCCCATTATACATTGGACATCATCATCTCATTAATATCTTCTTGCCAGCAAAGAGGGATAACAAGAAATATTTGTTGAAAGCGAAAATTTTTTTTATAAACAACATATTCCAATGAGTAAATTGTTCACAAAAACAATTCAGGTCTTAATATTTGGTCTATGAAAGCTGTCCATTATTGATTGGCTTGATATTTCAATTCTAAAAAACGCAACTATTTGGCTTTAACAAAAAAAACTAGCATCAGTTCACTTGCATGTGTAGGCCTAATAATTAGCCATGGCATTCTTCAGCAACCGCACCATCCATTAGTCTTATTACGTAAATAATCAAAACAGCAGTTTATATTAAACAATACAACCATTTTCATCTTCACACAGTTTTTAACAATAACAGTGGAAATACTCTGTTGTGTAATGGACCAGAATTTACAAACTTCAACAAGAAATTTCAGCAATCGATTTTATTGTATTCATACAATTCATATTTCTGAACCACACACAAGAGAGATTGCACACACTTATATGTTTTATACCTAGATGTACTCAGTCATATACAGAGTTATTCAATAAAATACAATAAAACTATAAAAGTATAGTATTTATCTAATATGGATGTAATCTTTTCTTTTTATCAGCTAAAATCTTTCTTTTCAGAGACAATTTTCCATCAGACATTAGAACACTTGTAGTCTTGTCTTTCCTCATTGTACTCAAGATGGTGGTTTATGTAATTTCAAAAACTGAAATACAAATGTTTTCATAAAATGCAAATAAGAAGATCCTTTTTTGAACCCTTTCTTCTTATAATAGACTTGAGGTCAGATATTTATAGAAAATGTAGTTCTATCAAATAGAATAGAATTTTGCCTTTTAGAGAATTCATTAACGTGTCTGAAACATGATTGCTCTAATACATCCAGCTGTGAATTTGATCCATTTATTAAATATGTTATTAATGTTAGTCAGATTGAGATGTATATTGTCTAAATTAACCTAATTTACAATACTGGCATAAAAGTGTGTTGATGGTTAATTGTACAGAGTCAAGAGGTTTGGCCAAAGATAGATATAAGGATCCTTGTGCGCTTTCATTACTTGTACATAATGCTTCTTTCTTTTTTAATAAAAAAAAGCACAGCAACTTTCTTTCCAAACCTAAAAAGAATATTGGAAAAACCTTAGCTTGAAGAACACTAAAGCATTTCTTCGAGTGAAAAATATAATATTTCTGATGAAACTCTAGTTAATGAAGTTAAAAGATCATTAGAACCACCCTGAGACCTGTCTACATTATAAGATCATTGCCAATAAGTATCCATGCAGTTTAGGACAGTTTAGGTTTCCATTGAAACAATTACCTAAGACAATAATAACCTTTAATTATAAACAAATTCTAATAGATGGTTATAGCTATTGAAAATTTAATGGCTTTCAACTATTTTTATATATAGATATGAAGATCTTGACATCATTATTCACATATCAGATGAAACTATTAAATTTTCATGAGATTCTGAGATCTTTAAATTACAGAAAGAGTGAAAGAAATGTTTTTCTCATCTCCACAATGTATAATAATCACTGTTATAATAAACATAATCTCACTTAAATTAGTCAATAACAAATGTCTGTCTATAATGGGCAGAAGAATTTGAAGAACAAGAATTTTCAATTAATTCCTTCTCCAATCTTCATTAAATTTATGTTTAAATTATCATCATTACTAAACTCTCAACCTTGAAACCATTATCAAATTTTTTACTTCTTTCATGTTATTTGGATATAACAAGGAAACTAAGGGCCAAGACCCAGATGGTAGAAATGATCCTTTGTTGGATCCTTTGCTAGCTGCCACTCGACCAGCTACACAATAACAGTATATATATATATACTAGAACAACTAGGGAAGTCCTATGCTAAACTTGTCTGGATTGCAATTGAATAATAATTTGCAATTATTGTAAGTTGATGGTAAAATTGACATTTATATACGAATGAGAAAATTGAGATGATTAGACTAATCTATAATTACGGTACATAATAATGTAATATCAATATAAATTGTATTAAGGGGGTTGACAACCTTATCGTTCGAGGTGTATTTCAATTAAGAAACGTATTAAGTTGATATCCAATTTATTTGGCATTAAAAGAAACTCATCTAGTAAAAATTTTAGCTCAATGGCTTCAGTAATTTGTCAGATATCGGCCCATAAAGATAATCTATTTATAGAACAAAATGGGGTAATCCTCTATGTAGACGTACAAATTACGTTGTCAGTTGGCATTTTTGAGTACTACGTCATCAGCTAAATAAACCTTTTCTACATTCGTCCAAAGACATTGCGTTTGTCGATCAGATTTGCATTGGGGGAATCCAGAAGTCACGTGATTTCCCATAAATCTTTACATCACATTTAAACAGAGAAATTTTATGATTGGTGGGTAGGGGTGTTTTGACATGTGCTAATCCGTTGTTTTAGCACTCCAATTATGTGGTTATCGGTGCATAAAAGGTGCTTAAAAATTTCTACAGCATGAAAGACAATCTTTTAACAACATGATCGTTAATTACGTAAGGTTGACATGTGTTTGCAAAATGTTGGAAAAAAATACTATTTTTTCCAAAAGCATATCTCGCTTACAATTTATCCGATTTTTACAAACTTTGGTTTCAGCTAAAGCTTACAATGTCCTCTATAACTTTACATTTGATTTTTTTTATAAAATGAATAGTTTTTTAAAAATTCAATTTTTCGTAAATGCACATGCAAAATTTTGATTTCTATCAATATCTTCAAAACAAAACAAAATTTTCCAAAAAGCCACGTAAAGTTGTAGAGATACATGTAGACTTGTGTTGTGCAAAATTTCAACCTTCTTTATTAAATAGCCTAGTAGATATGCTAATTTTAAGGGAATAATTGACGTTTTTTTTGTTCATCTTTAATACCCTATTTCTCAAAGTTGAGATGTCATAAAGAAATAAATTTTATATTTTTGGATAGCTGATTTCCATTGATATTTAAATATTTCAGATAGGTGGAAAAGAAGTGGTTGAAATCGTCTATTTTGTGTACATAGGTTTAGGGTTGTCAACCCCCTTAATAAACATGACTATCTCTCTGATTTAATACATGTTTCTACAACCCTTAGAAACTTGACAAACCCTGCAAGCCCTGACCAATATTACAAGATATAAGCTTTATGCAATAAAATATAAATAAACTGGTCCTATTTTAATCACATTAATGACTGACATTAAGAAAGGGTTGGATTTAGTTTCCATCATTTCTTTACTGACTACACCCCCTTGATAATTCTGTCCCTTATATCTTCCTAACACGAAGGAAATTGAACCTAAAAACTTCCCTGAACCTACACGTCTGTCAGCAAAACTGAAACCTTTAGCTACTGGACACTATACTCATTATCAAAAAGAAACCTTATGCAGTTGGCATTTTATGTATGAGTTATAATGTTTCAATCTATTCCCTAATGATGTTAAACAAGTATCAGTATCACAATCAACTCTATACAAAGTTATTATTTCTATAATGACTGTCCTATCATCAATTACATCATTTCAATACAACTTACAAATACAATTCATCAATTGGTTCTATGACAAGGCAGAAAATTAAACTAAGTATTTCACTCAACTTCATTTTACTACAACTTTTTCTATTACTTTTCAGTTCTATATATTAAGGTATAGAATGAAACATTAAACATCTACTGTAGAATTGGCTTAACTCCAGGTGGTGTACAAGAGATAGTGTGACACCTATGAAGTTCATACACTAAGTTAAATTGAAAACTTTAAGCTGTCTTCAACCTCATGACAGCTTTTTTTTTTTTTGATTGGTCAACAGTGATTGACGGTGGTGACTAACAGACCTCTATTTGAGATGTTCTGCAGTTTGTGGTTGTTTAGAATTGACTCTGAGGGTCACAACAGAAGCTCTGTAGATCAATTTGAAAATGGTATAATATTTCTGTTTTGACCTAACATTTATAAATGGGCTGGAATAAAAAATAATCATTGTTGTGACATTGTGTTTTGCGTTACCATTATCGTGAGATCTCATTCCCGTTTAAATTCTTCTTTTACTTTAGAATTAGCGTGAAGATAACGCTTTGTTTGAGGATCATCTCCAGTTGTTTCTTCTTTTGAATTCTATCGTTGACAATCGGTTGCCTACCAACCCTTTCAGGTATTCACCGTTACCTGTGCTAGCAGATGCATATATTTTTCAGTGTTTTATCGCTGTTTTGTGCATCAGTTTGTACTTTTAATTTCGTCTCGTTTTTTCTCGCAGCAGCACATTCTTTATCAATGTCCGTCGCTCAGCCCAATACTTTAGAGCATAGTGTTTTGTTTCGCTCTGACGGAGCACCTTTGGAGTTTATTCTGTTTGGTTCCAGTTATGTTAAGCGTTACCTTCAATGGGCTAACTTACCTAATGTGGGCTTAGATAAATGACTATGTTCCGTTTCGTACTTGGGTTATGGAGGCCTTTGTGTACTTGTACATGGTCCTCTCGATCGGGATCAATATTTTGCTGCTTGTGATATTGTTCTGATTCACATGATCGAATGATTTGGCGTCTGTGAATAGCGATCCTTCTTTAATTGCTCAGGCTGTGGTAGACTTTGCTTCATCTATTTCATTGGAGTATGGTTGTAGCTGTGTTATAATTTCTGCAATTCTGCCTAGACTGGCGCTGTCTTATGAACATTATAATGTTAGAGTACAAGAAACAAATAAGTTAATTTTGGATTTATGTCAGTCCATACCTAAGCTGTTTTTATGGAAGCATAAATTGGGCTTGTCCAACCCATATAAACTTGCTGGGCAATATGTTGCAGATGGGGTTCATTTGTCAAACGAAGTTGGCTACCCTTTATTCCTTCGAAGTGTAAAAGATTTACGTCACATTCTTTGGTTTTGCTTAGAACAGGTGATTTTCCCTTTTTTAAAAAAAAGGTCACTTTTACTATCACTTTTCAATTCATTTTGCCTGTTTGCTAGGCGCCTTTGCCCATCTTGGACATAATTGCTTACTGCCTCATGCCCATTATGCTGGGCGCTTTGTTTAGCATTTGCCCTCTGCTGGCGCTTTCAAACTGTCAATTGCCCTTTATGCTGGGTGTATTTGTTAGAACATTTATCTAAACAGTTGAAAAATTGAAATAGTTAATTAATTACTTTTTTCAAAAAAATTTTCCACAAAAATTCAAAATTTCAAAATCACATCGGGTGATATCCGGTGTAAGTTAGAATTGTGGGAAAAACTATATAGCCTATATTAACTATAATGCATAAAGATAGCTTGCCATGTAAAGTAATATACGGCAACTGGCAGCATTGAATTTGAACAAAAAACTTGACACTACAGTAACAACCACCAGAATGAATATTCAACCTTCCGTCATACACTTATTTTCTGGGGTGATAAATCTACAATATTTCATTAAAATCTGTCAAGAATTGTACCTTCTAACAATGTAATAACGCAGTATTTCTTTCAATAGGGCTCATCCTTTGGTGATGATAAGCAAGTTAAAAATCAGCAAAGAATTGTTCCTAGTAGTGAATTTAAGAACCAAAAACCGAACACTTTTTTATGAACAAGGGCAATGATTCATGTTAAATATTTTTCAATATTTTTGATTTTCAATACTGTTTATTAATAATTATTATAATTAATACTGTTTATTAATGATAATTATAATTAATACTGTTTATTAATAATTATTATAATTAATACTGTTTATTAATAATTATTATAATTAATACTGTTTATTAATAATTATTATAATTAATACTGTTTATTAATAATTATTATAATTAATACTGTTTATTAATAATTATTATAAGTAATACTGTTTATTAATAATTATTATAATTAATACTGTTTATTAATAATTATTATAATTAATACTGTTTATTAATAATTATTATAATTAATACTGTTTATTAATAATTATTATAATTAATACTGTTTATTAATAATTATTATAATTAATACTGTTAATTAATAATTATTATAATTAATACTGTTAATTAATAATTATTATAATTAATACTGTTTATTAATAATTATTATAATTAATACTGTTTATTAATAATTATTATAATTAATACTGTTTATTAATAATTATTATAATTAATACTGTTTATTAATAATTATTATAATTAATACTGTTTATTAATGATAATTATACTTTATCATAATAAACTATTTCAGCTAGTTTGCCACAATCTGTAAAGAATTGTACAATGTTGAGTGTTAACGAGCAAAAATCAAACACGTTTTTTATTTATGACTTTTCAAAGGGTTCAAATGAACAAATTTCAGCAAGTTTGGTCAAAATCTGAGAAGAATTGTGCTTTGTAGAGTGTTTATGAGCCAAAGGATGTCCGCGTTTTAAAGAACAAGGGCAATAATTCACATTTAAATATTACAATATTCTGAATTTCAATAGGGCTCATCCTTGGGTGATATCAAACAAGTTCAGTGTGTTACAACAAAATTGCCAAGAGTTAATTAGAAGGCAATAGTCCGCATCAATATCTAAAATCACCTATTATTCAATTATGCATATCTCAGAAAGTAAAATCAAAAAGATTTAAATAAAGGCATTATTAGAAATTTGATTTCAAGCACATTACAATGAAATCAAACTAGATGCTGTCTGGGATATAATACTTAAAACTTCAAGCAAAAAACAAAAGATTGAAAAATTTCACAGTCTGCCTTTAACTAAAAGCAACTGAGAGAACACCAGGAGAAAGGTATTAAAGTACGAAAGGGCTTTCAAGCTATACTAGGGCAATATGTCAAATGTCAAATGTGCTGTACTCAGCTCTAGTTACGTATTTCGACTTTGGCGAAAACGTATTGTAATCGTTCGGATTATTTTATTTTTTTATTTTTTTATTTTTTGTAATTCTCAGATGAGTTTGCAGACAAACTGGTAAAAGGTACAGAAATTCTACATCTACAGTTGATCTAAGAATGATTTGTATTATCAAATAAAACAAAACCGGAAGTTCTATCTCTGACCAGAAGTGAGAACCGGAAGTTGAGTTTTTTTTTGCTTTAGCAAGTTTATTTTCAGTTCGATTTCCACCAGATTTTCAGATTTGAAAACTTCAATGTATTTGTCAACTAACAACTATAGGTTATATGCAATTTGGTTAAATCTTTTACCCACGATTTGCAATTCAATATTCAAGGGTCATCGGCAAAAATTTCAGACCGTGATTTCTCGTTTAATATAAATGGTAACATTTTGAAACTTTACCAGTTGATAGGCGATATGATTATGATTTTTGAAAAAATTTGAAAAAAAATTTCGACTTCCGGTTTAGCCTCAAATGACGTAATTACGTAACTTCCGGTCTATAACAGCTAGGTGAAAAGTGAAAACTGTTTTATAAATAACTTGTCAATAGTAAGCGATTTGATCTAAATGATTTAGTCAAGCTGCCATATCGGCCGCCATTTTGAATTTTCATTACAATTCTTAAAGCCGAAATTCAGACACTATTGATAGACTGATTTCGATGAAATTTAGCACATAGATACATTGGACGGTGGGGGTAGAAATTCCGAATTCCCGAACTCTCCGAACTGTCCGAATTGGGTCAGAAAAGACTAAAAGTTCGAAACTAAATTTCCGCCAAAAGCCATGCACAAATTCAGGATCAAAACATTTTACATCAAAAAACGAATATTTAAAACGTTTTTGTTTGGCCAAATCACAATACCTATTTTTCTTTTGTGTTATGTAATTCTAGTGAGCTAATCCATAATAATGTTGTCTGTCAATTGACATGATTTAATTTGTAATAAGTATAATCTCTATTAGTCTAGTCAATGAATACTTTTTGTGGTCTGTGACCATTATTTTTATCATTATCTCCCTTGATAAGCCTAACTGTGAAAACCAGCCATTATTAGTTGAATCCAACTGTGACTCCCTAAAAAGTCTATAGCTTGTTTCGACCAAATGCCCAGAAGGCAGTTGACGTGTGTTTCCAATCCTCTCCCGCAGAGCCCTTATCAACCAATACATTTTGCAGGAAACAATGGTGGGGAAGATGTTGCCTGGTTATAAGGAACATCAAGAACCAAGAGTTCAAACTTCTGGTAGCTACTCAAATTTAAATCTTTAAGTCTGTCTCCTTGGCTCGTCATGGTTGGTTTTCACAGTTAGGCTTATCAAGGGAGGTAATGATAAAAATATTGGTCACAGACCACAAAAAGTATTCATTGAGTAGCCTAATAGAGGTAATACTTATTAAAAATTAAATCATGTCCTTTCTAGGAGGCCGATTTTTAAATTTCGCATTTTTTTTCGAATTATTAAAATTTCGATTTTTTCAAATTTAGGTCACTTTAACAGCTACGGAATGTGTGACCCACTTAATCTATGACCTTGAAAATTAAGTCAAATAATATTCAATATATTGTCTACGAGTAGGTATTTTTTAATTTGGCTTACTTAAAAAATTCATAGAGAAAAGTGTACTTAAATACAGCAAAAATTGATAGTTTTCATATTTTCCCATTTTAACCGTTACTGAAGGTGTGACCTTATTATTTTATGAGTTTGAAAACTAGGTCATATGATATTCAATATATTGTCTAGATGTAGGTCATTGCAAATTTAGCCTACATATTATTATAAGGCTCTCGAAATACGTTCATAATTGTAAGCAATTCTAGTTTTTGCTTCTTTTTAATAAATATTGAAATCGTACAATAAAGACTTCTTTATATTCATTTAAATGTTTGCATAAAATCTTTTAGAAAAAAGACTTGACGTCATTCATGTTTATCTAGATATTCACAATGGCTTCAGTCAACATTCCACAACCCTAGAAATAATGATTGTAGAATAGTAAATCTTCTTATCTTTTGACATTAAGCCAGTGAATTTTGATTGGTTAATTATAGGATTACAAGGCAAGACAGAGTTCTCTAAACAAATAGTTGTGTTCTATTAGTGATAAATAGAGATTAGGTATAGTGTATTTTTATAGGATGCCATTTATTTGTGGTTTTATGTTTAGGTATCATATATTTCTCAGACACAAAATTAAGTCCTTCACACAAGAAAATGTTACTCCACATTCTTTGTCACACATCTTTAATCAACTGAAACAGTCCAAGTCTGTATAGATCAAATGGAAGCTTGTTCTAAGCAAATAAACAACTATTATTTATTCATTTTGTATGTTCTTTTACATCAAATGTATAAGATTCTTTGTTGCTGTTGACCTGCTACCTGCTACATACTGTTGCTTGCCATTATTTTGAGTGGAATATTCTTATAAAAGTATCTTCACTTTTAATAGTAAAAAAAAGTTATTCTGGGCTAGGGTTACCAGACGTCCTGGAAAAAACGGGACAGTCCCGGTTTTTACGTCAATATTAGGTGTCCGGTCCCGGAAACTATTTTGTTCCCAAATTTCCTGGTTTGGTAAAAAAGAAAATAACTTGATCTAGTTTTGAATAAAAAAAATAAATATATAAATGTTTTATCACGTCTTTCGATGCTTTACTTCAAAATCGTATCTTATCACCATTTTTTTGCCTGAATTATTTTTGTTTGGTGTTTGGTGATGAAAAGGGACACCCAAAGTACCCTGATCAGTTGGTGCATAAACAATCCTTACGTTTTGACCTTGTTTTTCATTGGGCAAGTCATTGTAAATAACATATGATTGGATGACATGGTGACCTAGCCTAGAAGCACGCAGTTACTTTTAGTCTTTATTTTCCATTCTTTTCCACCACATATTTAAATTTTTAAAAAGTTTTAAAAGTAAGATAAATGTAAAGAATTTTATATTAATGGTAATCCACATTTCATACATGTAACAAATCATACATAATCTGACAGATACAAAAAAAGGTGCCTGTGCTTCTGTTTTTTCGTGGGACATTTGGTGGCATGATAATTAGGAAATACTATAGTTAAATTGACAGCTCACACAAATTATGATCTTACTAAAACTAAAATAACACTAGAGCCACTTGTGGCACAGAGTGGGACTTTGCAAACGTCGCAAAATTGCAACAGACAGGCTGAAACATCTGATTTTCTTGGAGCATATGGTCAAAGCAACGAGGTTTCTGTGTGCAAAGAATTTTTTGGAAATACGTTATTTCCTACTGAAATCTAATATTATTCAAAATATATATTCATGGTACAAATTTGAAGCTTGTACATCTAATAGATCACGAGATATGCACAAATACATTTCAAAAAAGCAAAATGTACTTTAATTTTAAAAACTTTTGTTATACATCGTTGGAAAGTAGACAAAAAGCGCCTTAAGAATCTGAAAATAATAACCCTCTAAATTAATTAGGTCACGCTCTAGAGCAGTCCAAAGTTGTGAATTTTGCTGTTTTCAGGCAGCTATAAAACCGGAAGTAGACGTAGGAGGTCAAATGTCAAAGTATTAAATGATAGACACGGTCAATGACCTTTGACCTACTAAATGTCAAGGCCAGCAAGGGTCAAGGTCACGAGAAATAAGCTTCAAAAATTAGAAAAAAATCAAACAGTTTGTTATTGTCGAAAAATTGCATCAAACAGGCCGAATTTTCTGGAAAGAACTGGCAAAAGCAATGAGGTATCTGTGTGCAAAGTACATTTTTAAAAAAACGCTATTTCCTACAGACGTAATTCGCTGACCCATGAAAGTGGTAAATTTGAAATTTACCCGGATGTGCCATGCCCATCTCATTTTTTTTTAGCGTGAAACTAATCACATGCAAAATGTATATTCACGGTACAAATTTGAAGTTTGTACATCTATCAGATCACAATATATACACACATACCTTTCAAACAAACGTATATACGGCAAAATGTACTTATATTTTCAAAAATCAAAAACTTCAATGTTCATTTTACAACCTTTTGTTATATATCGTTGGAAAGAAGACAGAAAGCACTTTAAGAATCTAAAAAAATTAAAATTAATTAGGTCACGCTCTAGAGCAGTCCAAAGTTGCAAATTTTGCAGTTTTCGGGCAGTTATAAAACTGGAAGTAGACGTAGGAGGTCAAAGGTCAAAGTATCAACTGATAGTCAAGGTGAATTACCTTTGACCTTCTAAAGGTCACGGTCACCAAAGGTTAAGGTCACGAGAAATAAGCCTTCAAACTTTGAAAAAATTCAACCGGATGTTGCAAAAAAGCAAAAGCGAAATTCAAAAATCGGCGTCAAAAGTTTTTTGCGCAATCTAACGAACTTACAAAATAAGCAAATATCACTCAAATCGGACTTAACCCTGAGGCCCCCTTTTGAGTTTTACAAAAATGTGATATTTCAAGATGGCATCTAAAGTTTCATTTCCTGTCCGGATTTTTTCTTCTTCGTTTTTTTGTCTTTTAATGTAATTAAGATCGACATAAATTTTGTTGCGAAACATTAATTACAGCACAAGTAGGTCAACCGGGACTTTAAACCCTTTTTGCGTTTAAACCGGAATTGAAGCAAAAATTTTAACTCTGCCAATGTTTTCAAATTGATGACACTTGAAGGTACCCAAATTTTCAGATCAATCGGTCATAAAATAGAAAAGTTGCAAAAATAGTCCAATATACGGCAAAAAAATATGTGCTACGAATTTTGGAATTTCGAAATCTTTTAACTGCTATCTTGTTGGAAACTATTTCAAGTTTTTAAAAATGCAAACTAAACAAAAATCGATCAATACTTGCGACTTCTAGAGTTAATTTTCTACTTTTTGCACATGTTGCAATGTGGCACTTGCTATTCAGCAAAAATGTTCCAAAATATCTTTACCGAATACGTCGCCACAACAGAAGCTCAGGGTATGTTGAACAGTTGCTGCAACTATTACAGTTTAAGCTGTATGCTCTGCACAGTTTTCGAAATGAAACAATAAAATCTCATCTCAGAGATTCAAATTCCTGTAATTAGCTTTCATTTCACACATTCCTTGTCTTAAATGATATCAGTCAGTGGTTCAGTTAACTTAAAAATGTATATGTTTCCCTGCATCCCTCAATCAAACCTTGAGAACACCACTTTGACATGCTCACTTTTATCACCAATTTTGAAAAAATTTCTTGGGGCCCTAAGGCGGGCCCAAAACCCCACGCCCTCCATGCTTCCCGCGCCTCCAGCTGTAAAATACTAGTGCCGCTCTGCGGCACTTTGCCTTCGCACCTTTGGTGCTCTATGTCCCGGTTTGCTTCGACACATATGTGGTAACCCTATTCTGGGCCTTAGGATCTGAAATGTTCTTTTAATTGTATGCTGTTTCAAAGCAATTACTATCTAGAAACATCTATACATGCCTTTACCTGCATATGCAGGAACAGTGGTGGATGTTTTGTAATGGCATTTGTCTGGCATGAAAAGGATATTTACAAGCTACAAACCCTAAAAAAAGTTATTTTTTGGCATTTGCTAATCTCTAATTGAACAGTTCTACTTACTTATCTGAACTGCTAAAAGGAAAAAAGAAGCAATCCATATCTAATATATAGCATAAGGTTATTACTCTCTTTACTATGGCATGAAATAGATGAAATGAGAACAACATATAGATCTATAAATAATCAACAACAAACTATACAATCAATAAAAATATTTATTCACATGATGTGTACTTTTAGTCCTCTATTATCATCACATCTCTAGGGAGATTCATTTACAAAAACAAAACTCAGTCATTGAGAAATACTCTTGTCTTAAATTCCATCAACTAATAGCTAAAATAGAAAACTAGTCTTCATCCCTTATTTTTCTAGCTCTTTGAGGTGTGAAAACCAGAATAATGATTGGATAAAACAATCTAATGGTTGAACTACACTAGAGGTGTGCAAAACTCACTCTTGAAAACCATTGAATGATATTTCTGTTGCCTAGCACCTCATTGAACAAGCACAAAAAGATAAAGGATAGTTATGAACTATAAGTATTTCTTCAGAAAGGAATCCAGGTTCACCTGCTCCCAAATTTCTTGTGCTGCAGAATAGCAGTTCACCTGAACATCATTTAATAAATACTTGACTTAGGCCTGACTTAATTCTTGATGCTGAAGAGCCAATTACCTTTTAAACTAATCTTTTTCTGCTAAACAACCTAGGGTTATGTTACAATTATTTCTGGCACATATTCTACTTAGTAACAGGAAGCTTATGCACACCTCTATTAGATCAATCAATAAAGTAACATTGTTTTTTGATTGGAAAACAAGCTTTATCACTACAAACAAATCCTCTATTACATGAAAAATTTAACTGATATGTTACAACAACTGCTAATAATAATCAATAATTAATATCAAAATCCATTTTGAGAGCCATCCAAATTGGGAGTCATATAAGTTTTTAGGTAGTATATGAGGTTTATATGGATGCCACCCAACTTCAATATAGGACATGTGGTTCTGGATTAAAGCCATCCCAGGTTCTCAGTGAGGTTCAAAATGGGAGCCAGCAGCACCTCATTTGTCTAATCAACATTTTAATACCTTCAATTTGACACACTCAAAATGAAAATAAAGGTGAACAATTTGTCACTCCATCATCTGCAGAGTCACTTATAAGTTCTACAGTTTAATAAAAGAAAATATTTAGAAAAAAGACCCACATTTACAAGAAGTACATTTGTATTAAACAAAGTCATATTATAGATTCTCCTTGTATTCATGAAAGACATATTGAATAAGTATTATGTTACAAATGTTATTACTATTTATAGATAACCTAACTTCCTGATTAAATTTACTAAATGCTTACTGATATTGTGGATGTAGCAACCTGGAACAACAAATTAATTGTTTCATTGGAAATAAGCAACCTTCAAGATGAACATAAAAATGTGCAAACCAAAAGAACAACAATCCTTAAGCTCAAACTTCAAATACATTTCTCTGATATGAATTAGAAATATTTAAATGCTAGGATAATGGTAATGCAGCCTATATATTCAAATTGGATGATAAAAGTAAAATCAATAGGCTAAGCATGCATGGCTTTGTAAAAAACTAGTAAATCTTAATAAATATACTTTCTTTTTTTTATAGTTCTTGATCTGCAAAATGGGTTTTGGCAAAAAGTGAAATTATCAATATAATATACGTTTTGCAAGAAAAAATTGCAAAACGTTTTTTTTTTTGGAGAAATACCACTATTGCATGCAAATGTTGGTATAATCATCAACTCTCATTACACTGAAGAAATTCAGTTATAACCTCAATGTCACATTCCCCTCATCAATGTCAAGGCTATTAATACCATTTTGAATGCATGAGTTGATAAAGAGTGGAGATAAGGTTCATATAGGATGATAAATGCCAGAAGAAATAGACAATTGTAATTATTGAGATATCATTTCATTATTCTACCAGTCTGTCAGCATTATTCCTCACAGGCTGTAAAATACCACCATGGTGGATTGTGCCAATCATATAACTTTACAATAATCTTTTCTCTTGGGATATCCTTTTATCTCATCTTATATCAACCATTAACTAAGTTAACTTTCCAGAACCAATATCATATTAACCAGACCCTCTCTAAACTTTCTATCTAGTATATTAAATTCAATCACATGGAGAAACTACTACCATCTTTCATCAAAAGAATCAATTCAAAGGCAAATTTCCTTACATAAAAACAATTTTCTTATACATTATAAATAATGTTTCCTTTTAGATAAGAATATTTTCAGACCATTATTTCAGACTTGTATTTAATAATAAAGATTGTACCCCATTTTTATAAAAATTGGTGTGTGAGGGTGTGTTTGTGTGTGTGTTCATTTTTAACTAGTTTTCACTATATTTTGAAACTTTTAAATCAAAGTTGTAGTGGAAAGTGGAGGATTATGAAAAACAAATGTTTCATAAATAATTATCATATCATATTACATATATGTTGATCACAGGTATATTCATCTTTCCCATTATTATTATATGAAATTAAGCGAAAGCAGGTATTCAAGAGACAGAGTGACAAATCTTTTGACCCCAGTTTTAGAATCAGGCAATGTTCAGCTAATTAGTGTCGGAATTTGAGCTTTCAAATCTATATTTGACAAGAATTATCCGCTTTATGAAAAAGAAGACTTGCCATTTCTTGTGATCAGGGGTATATATATATGTAATACAGAAATAAGAAGTAAATTTCCTAATTTTAGAACAAATAATTCATTTTCGTTGTAATCCTATAATTCTAAAGATCACCTCACAATTATTTGCGACCCAAATCAACACTCAAAAGTAGCGAGTCATGGCCTTTAAAATAGCATGCTGCTGATACAGATAACAAGGACAAAGAAAATAGGATGATCAAAGTCCACCAATAACAATTTCACAGGAGTTGATTAATTATTTAGACATGAAATTTATTATCCGTCATATTTTATGTAATGAATAACTATGAATTCTGTGACCAATGTCAAAATTTCCTTTTGATGTCGAGGGGGTGGTCGGGTTCAAAAGAAATGACCACACCAAGGGTTCATTAAAAGATATACTTTTATTAATCATAACAAAAACCCTGAAAGTACAATAAAATATAATTACAATCAGGAACATACATATATTAAAATAGAATGCTCAAAATTCTCTGACTTAATACATAAAAATAATACTATATTATATGCACAACTATGCTTATATCATATGAAATCTATTCAATGCATACATACTCTATAATCAACTACAAATAATAAGCTTAATACAATATATTACAAATAATAACCTACCCTATAAAGGGTTTTTAAACTAAATAAACTAACTTGGCTAAGGTGAAATACCTTACAAGGAGTAGGGATCTGAAATAATAGATTAAAAAGAAACTGCATTGTAATGTATAAATTGTAGGATAATTCTGGAGTGAATTAAAGTACTGAATGTAATAATTGTAAGATTTAAATATTGTATGCAAACTGGAAACAAAACAAGACTAAAATTACAAGATGGCCGACAGCAGGTAACCAGGGTAAACAAAAAGTATAAACAAGGAAACTATAACATACCTTAATATGTCCAAATATTCAACTATCCAAGAATATATTGAAACTATATATACATGTAGAACATCCAAATACACCAAACTGGTTTATATCAAAAAAGATTTAATATAACCAGGCAATCTCAAACATATCTTATAAGGACCAAGAAATATGTCCTTACAGTTGAAATAATATGTAATGACTGATCAGGTTGTCAGGCTAAAAACACTAATCAGAAGAGTTCAGAGTTGAATTAGAAAAGACTGAGGTGATGAGAACTCAGAGACAGAGAAAGATATAGTAAGGAAATAGAGAAACTAAAATCAGTGAAGTGTAACTTTAAATGTTAGTTAAATACTGTGCTGAATTAAAGGAGCTAAACCTGAATATTTACACTCTTCAACACTTTCATCATGCCATAGTGTGGTTATCGTATAATTATGTTTTTTCTAATGCCCTAATGGTAACCATCATCTTCTGGGCAGTGCTTGATCAAAAACTTGGAGCTGAAGCCTTATCAATGGGAAATATTCAGATGCACATTTTCAACACTGTGATAGTTTTCTTAGAACATTGTCTATCACCAATACCAATACGGTTACTTCATATCATTTATCCAATAATTTATGGTTTGATTTATGTCATTTTTGCAGCTATATATATGGTAAAACAATTTACTTTATTCTAGATTGGTCCAAACCAGGTACAACCATGGGCTTTGTTGCTTTAATTGCATTTGTTGTTTATCCTTTGATCCAGTTTATATTCTTTAGTATTTTTCACTTTAAAGTATTTATATACAAAAAATGTACCATGACCATACAATACCACCTATGAAAGTTAACGCCTCATATATGATATAGATGTAGAGATAGATGAAATGATATAGAGGTATAGATAGATGATATGATATAGATGTATAGATTGATAGATGATATGATATAGATGTATAGATTAATAGATGATATGATATAGATGTATAGATTAATAGATGATATGATATAGATGTATAGATTAATAGATGATATGATATAGTTGTATAGATAGATGAAATGATATAGATGTATAGATAGATAGATGATATGATATAGATGTATAGATAGATGATATGATGTAGATGAATAGATAGATGATATGATACATATGTATAGATAGATGATATGATATAGATGTATAGATAAATGAAATGAAATGAATGGAGTTTTACGTCCTACTCTTCTGCACCTTATGGGCTAATGAAGACAGATAGATAAATGATATGATGTAGATGTATAGATAGATGATATAGATATATAGATAGATGATATGATGTAGATGTAGAGATAGATGATATGATATAAATGTATATACAGCTGATATGATATAGATTTATAGACAGATGATATGATATAGATCTATAATATGTTTTTATGACATCCGGTACACTCTACTTTCGCTTTCTAAAAAAATAATTTTGAAGTCTTTACAGTACTTCATAATAATCGTGAATAGAATGAATTCTATCAATATTAATCAGCAACAAGCTATAATTAATCTGTAGAAGATTATCAAATTACCGATTAGCGATAATCTCATTGAATCTCACAGACGCGTGAATGTGATCTTCGCTTAATTGAGTCATTTCGATTACTTGGGAGTGTAAATACATGGTTGCCGGTTGTGTAATGAAGGTGGTCGCTAATCAGTCATTAATTACATTGAAAACTCGTATGGGACTATATTGTTGTCGCTTATTGAAGGTAGGCTTTTAATAAAGGTCTTTGTGTGAGCAGGATATACTGTATACCAATTCATAACATATTATGTAATTCAATTATTTTAATTGAGTCTCATAAGAGTATCCTAACTGGCTGTTTCTGCTCTATAATTGGTAACTGATAATCAGTAAATAGGACAGGCACATAGTCATACATACCTTTACTATAAAGTAGCCTATAGAATAGTGTCAATAATTAATATCTCATCCCCTTCGTTTATCATTTAAAAAATTAAAAACACATTTTATACAAACTAGACTTAATTGGTCCCCTATCTCACACTCATTTTATACCCACATGAATAATTTTCAAGTATAAAAGTAATAATAAAGCACCAGTTTTTCACATTTTGCTTCATATTCTTTGCATTCAGAGCAGGAATCAATAAAATGATCCATTGACTGTATCACTCAGTGAATCATTATATTAAGAAATTTTAATGTTCTTTTACAAATTTCTGAAGTAAATCCTTAAAAATATCATAAATGACACATGAATTAAGGTTGGCTCTCATGTAAATTATCAGAAACGGCAATTTTGTAACCCTTCGAGATGCTTCTTTTCATTCATCAAAGTATCTTCAAAAAGAATCTTATATTGACTGAATCATAAAATATCTAAGTTTTCATTTATAACAACCAAGACAAGTTGCTTAACAAGTGCCAGAGAGGCTAAAGTAGGCTAATATCATATAATAATTAAATTAATTTAGGTTGACAAAATAGTAGCCCTTAGGCCATACCAAAATAATTTTCAGTTCATCGGGAATTCTGCACCTGATTTCCCGTCATCGAAATTTTATTTTTAAAATTAAAAAAATATTTCGGAAAGTTTCAGAAGAGCTCCCATATGTAAAGATTTTATAAAAGTATTTTTAATTTTTAAAAATAAAATTTATTGCCCGTATGTCCGTACCTTTAAATTGACAGATAAAATGATTGTCTTGCTCTCTGTCCCAGTTTCATTTTTATTTCCCTAGGCCTAAAATATGGTTGATGAAGTGACAAATTGTGCCATCTATTTCTGTTTGTCAGTTTGTGGACATCGTGCGTCAATTATAGTAGAACATGTTCTAGTTGAAAAAGCGAGTTTGTATAGTAGTCTAGTTCAGGAAAATAGACGACCGGATGCAATGATGTCAATGGCGTAACAGACGTTATTGACCGAACGCATCAAAATTCCAGAAGTTATGGCCGATGCCATTATTTGTATACGTCTTTTTTATCAAAATGATTTTAGTAATCAAAATAAGATCTCATCAGAAGCTTATTTTGCCGTACATGGCTTTTGATGTCAAGCCTGAAAATACTTTTAAAGATGTTTTCGATGCAGCATTCTAAAACAGGTGCAAATTTAAATAAGTAGCCTATATCCCAGATACACATAAAAAGTTTAAAAAACTTCTTTACCACGCCTAGCTACTGGTGGGTGTACTTGCACTGTTATTTTTTTGTTTTATCAGTAATATCAATCAAATATCAATCAGTAATTCACTGACAACTATTATTATTTTTTTACTGTTTTAGATGACTATGCTATCTATAAATCACACAGAATTGACAATTATAATAAAATATCGTGAAGACCTCAAAATTTCGTTTATGGTAGAATTAAGCCTACCGTAAAATTAATCATAAAAGCGAAAGTAGAGTGTACCGGATGTTGTTATAAAAACATATTATCAGTTGCAAAATGGATCTTATTATCATCTTAATCGGGGGATTAATTAATCAGACATTAACCCCTTTTACACTTACAAAATTTATCTGTGCCAGGTCTAGACCAGGCTCGGTTCGGTAGAAAAAATCGTAATGTAAAAGGGTCTAAGTGAGCCAGACACGGTTAAATCCTAAAAGAGGTGGTCTCGGTCCGGACCTGGCACGCTTTGATTATAGTGTAAACGCAAACCCTGCCTGGCTAACTTTGAATACTTTGATTGCGCATGTCCGGAAGATTGTTATCATTTCGCGCGATGCAAATAGAAAGAAATGTGTGAATTGGAGAATTGGCATCGAACAAGTTGGTTAGATTATTGCATTTCCCGCCATGTTGGATTCTGTTCCATCTAGACTGCTCCATTACTTCCGGTGAATAAGCGGACCCGGCTCACTTGTTCAACGTATAATGTAAAAGGTTCAAAATATGCGAGCCAGGCACGAAGTCTGGCATGGTGCCCGGCTCGGCTCACTTGTAGGGTATAGTGTAAAAGGGACTATTGATAATAATATTACGGGGTGAGATTAACGCATGTCACCGGCAATTAAAATTCAAGTAAAGAATATTTTATTAATTAATGGTAACGAAATTCAGACATTGAAACGGTAGGTCCTCTGAAAATTATGGTTACGAAAAGAAGAAAAGAAGATTTGAGTCTCCCGGCAGTAGATCGAGAGACAGCATGCAAAAGCGGTAGAAACCCGACGAAATCAGTAGATTACACAAGTATGACTGGTGGGTGTACTTGCACGGTAATTTTTTTGTTTTAACAGTAATATCAGACAATATCAATCAGTAATTCACTGACAACTATTATTATTTTTTTACTTACACCATAAATAAATACTATTAATTGTTATTTTATCTGAATACATGCAAAGTTATCCATCCTGGAAATTTTTTATGGTGCGAAGGAAGGTTTTTTTTTTTAAATTAAAAAAATTATATCGCATCAACCAAATCAATGATAACTAATTTTTAGAATTTTTTTTTTAAAAATTAAAAAAATAGTTTCGTTCGCTCGTACCTATTTTTTTCCAAGAAATCCCGAAGAACAGAAAATTATTTTGTTATGGCCTTAATATCCAGGATGACTTAAAGGCTTAGAGTTATTCCCCTAACTAATAAGGCCACTAGAGGTGCTGTAATCAAGCTACTTCCCCTTTCTTCAAGTTCTTCTAGGTAATAAGTCACATGAAATGAGCATCAAGCTTTAATAGTCATTAAGCAAGCTATATGATTAAAAATTTATACTTCAAATTTTTCTTAATGAAAGATTAAGCTTTTGTCCCCTGAAAGTTTCTTAGACTTAGGGTATCTATGACTATGGTTTGATCATTAGGCCTCAGGCCTACTACAGTACTAGCCTACCTAACTAAGTAATTGCACAGATCACTTTTTATCAGTATTTCATAATAATAACACTATTCAACCAGCCTATTTTATTATCTTATATCTTATTTTAAACCTTATGTTATGATGTAAGCTTATTTCCTAAGATAGGCCTGCTACTTAAACAGGTAAGATTTATAGCCTAGTTAATTTCATTTCTCCAGGGCTTTCAAATTTGCAAACTTTTCAGAATACCGTACAATATTTATCAATTGATCATTGTTCTGATGTGTAGGGCCTATAAGTAGGCTATACTCCACCTATTTAATGAAGGTAGAAGAAACATTCCATTCTTTTAAATTGTCATAGGAAAATGATTTAGCCTAATAGAGAAAATGAATTAATAACATTTCTGATTTTTCTAGGCTCTGACAAACATGTCAATTTGCAATGTCTTGAGAGAGGAGTTTCGCTTCAAGAAGTTTGGATTTGGAGGAGTACATCATGAATGCTTTTATACCTTTGTAGTAAGTAATATTTCTCAGTTGGGATTTAAAACATCATTTGTGTTTATCCTCCTTCACCCTCTCCCAAAACAAATCAGAACCAGATTGAGTGTGATACTGACATTTATTTGAATGACTAAAAGAAAATAAATGATACAAAATAAACAATAAAAATATACAACACAACAATTACTAAATTCCAACAGCTAGTTGGGCTTAATAAAACTTCTATATGCCAATTCGAAAAACTAATAAATAAATAGTAATACAAAGCAACAAAGAGAGGTGGAAGAAGGGGAGGAGGTGGGTTTTTCAACCGCAAATTTAACGAAGTTCTCAATGGCGGGTTGAAGTAAGAACAATGAAAGAAGGTACCGGAAATAGATCAGTTCGCGGGAGAACTTTAAAACACACAATACGATTGGTCAACACAAAACATCTTATTTTTCAATAATATTTATTTGTGTTTATCCTCCTTCACCCTCTCCCAAAACAAATCAGAACCAGATTGAGTGTGATACTGCCATTTATTTGAATGACTAAATGAAAATAAATGATACAAAATAAACAATAAAAATATACAACATAACAATTACTAAATTCCAACAGCTAGTTGGGCTTAATAAAACTTCTATATGCCAGACACATCACTGTACAAAGTGATGTCTAGCCCCCGTCGGGGAGTAAAGTTATCTCCAGTATTACAACCCGCCATTCAACCATTGAATGAAAACGAGGCACGCGAACAAACTAAAAGTAATCTAACAAAAATCCGATTTCCATCATAACTTGGAAATATTTGTGTCCAGTCAGTAGAAACTATTGTAAAATATGCTTCTTAGCAACATCACCACTGTAGCCTACAATTAATAATGTCTTTTTTTTTTAGTTTCGTACTTCACCAATTATCTTTCTGGCCTACAGACTACTGATGGCATGCTATACTCTATCGATGTTAATTATAACTGCTGGTGCTTCAGGAGTGACAGCAGGAATACCATGGAGTGCCTTCCTTACAAACTGGACATATACTGCATTGACAATACACATGTTGTTACACTTTATTGTGGCACTAATAACATTCATATATCGGGCTGTCAAAGGAACAAGTTTAATATTACCAACAAGAAGGGTGGTTCATCAACAGTGTTTTCAAGGAACAAGTAGACTACCTGTTTATGAGGATACTGAAGAATCAAGATCTGAAGATGACTCTACTGTGCCTGCCAAATTTTCCTATCTTCATGCCATAGTGTGGTTATCGTATAATTATGTTTCTTCTAATGCCCTAATGGTAACCATCATCTTCTGGGCAGTGCTTGCTCAAAAACTTGGAGCTGAAGCCTTATCAATGGAAAATATTCAGATGCACATTTTCAACACTGTGATAGTTTTCTTAGAACATTGTCTATCACCAATACCAATACGGTTACTTCATATCATTTATCCAATAATTTATGGTTTGATTTATGTCATTTTTGCAGCTATATATGGTAAAGCAATTTACTTTATTCTAGATTGGTCCAAACCAGGTACAACCATGGGCTTTGTTGCTTTAATTGCATTTGTTGTTTATCCTTTGATCCAGTTTATATTCTTTAGTATTTTTCACCTTAAAGTATTTATATACAAAAAATGTACCATGACCATACAATACCACCTATGAAAGTTAATGCCTCATATTTCTATGCCTTAGTCTTGAGGTGTTTCTATATTATATATTGAATATTTTAGAAATTTGTGGATTATTGTTAAACATATTTTGTCTTGTATTTTTGCTTGTGACAGACAGAGAGGTTTTCACCACTCAACTGAAGACCATGAGATAACATCCATGTTTAATTTCTAATATTCTTAACTATATGATTTTAGAGCCACTTCTGATTTCCTGAGAGTACATTCATTTATTTTAGATCCAAAAAGGTTGTTCTAAACAGATAATCTGATGGAAAAGCATATAAAAGCTGGATAAGCAATAGCTCTTAATTAATCAAATCTTTCTTACACATTTTATTGGCACTCAAATAAAATAACTAAGAAAAAAAAATAATAATAACTAGAACTGTGAACAGCTCAGAGCGTGGCAACTATGCATTATCCCATGGATATTTTTTGAATTTGTATGCACAAATTTTACAAAAAAATAAATAAATTTTATTAGGGTTATCAGATTATATCATTAGATTAATTTACTCTTTGGCCACCTGTGTGTGTTGAACCGTGACTAATGTGGTCAATAGTTCATCTGTGTTTTACTTATATGTCTGCTACTCTTCACATGACTGTATTTGACATTTTTTTATAAAATCATTTCTATTTAAGATACAAACAAAATTCGAACTGATCAATGACAAGTGAATTTACTTCTTTAACTTGAATTTGAATGGAAATATTTTGCCAAAAAAAATAAAATAAAATTTCAGGTGTTAAGAAATTACATAATCAGATTAATTTGTTCCCCAGCTCAGTGATTTGACAAGTAGGTGTGAAAATTTAAACCACCAGTTTTATTGACATGTTATATAACAGGCTTTAACACCCTGACTGATCAATTTGAAACAGATTTTATGAAATAAAAAACCCAAAATTGGTATTTATTTTGTTAATTTATCTCAAATTAATGCTTTGAATTTTCATGGTAAAACGAACATGTCGCATATCATTTAAGAGACAATTTAATTTGGAGTCCAATGATGTATACCACATTGATGTGGGATGAATATATTTTATGTTAGTACTGGAGTTGTAAAATTTCATTTTGCTTTTTTAAAATATGCTTCTGCACTTTTGGCATATATCCTTTATTGAAGAGTTTTGAGGCTATTATAAAACAGAAAATCTCAAGTCAATGTGTTCATAAGGAAATGTGTTATTGCCGTTCAAAGTTTCAAAAATGTCAGAATTCGGTTGGCTATAAAACCCAGAAGTTGATATTTTTCATTCAATATTGTTATATCTATAGACAGCTGAGGTCAAGGCCATTCTATATGGAAAATTTCAAGGTCATTGAAGGTGAAGATCACAAGATATAGAATTTCAAATTTTCAAAAAATTCAAAGGGCATAAATAATAAATGACGGACTAATTAAATTTTAAAGAAAATTTGCCATTCTCGGAAAAATGGCGCATGTGCAACTAGCAATTGAAATTTTTTTCTTCTCGGGGGATGCAAATTATTTTGTATAGCTAATATATAGGGCCTACTGTTTTTGCTTACATTCTTGAATTACACGGGATGTAGGGTCACCTGAAATGAGATAAAAAACCGGAAGTCCCCACGCCCAAACCGGAAGTGATCAAAATATTTTGATGATATATTTTTAATTGTGTTGCGTATCTATCTATATCCTGTAAATTTCAGATCGATCCGAACATTAGAGCCCGAAAGTGTAACATAACATCCAAAATTGCAAAATAGTCAGATTTCGGTGGGCTATAAAAAGGGAAGTTAATATTTGTCATGCAATATCAGCACATCTATAGACAGCTGAGGTCAAGGACATTCTACATCTCAAATGTCAAGGTCATTGAAGGTCAAGGTCACGAGATATAGAGTTTTAAATATTCGAAAAATTCGAACGGGCAAAAAAAAAATTCAAATTCAAAAAATCAAAATTCTGTTCCGAACATTTTTTAGATAAAGTATCAAGGTTTTGATAGACACCAAAATCATAAAAATCAGTTAATAATTGGAGGACTTATTAAATTTTAAAGAAAATTTGCAATTTTTGAAATCTGCGCATGCGCAACATTCAATTTAATTTTTCTTCATCTCAGGGGATTAAAATCATTTAGAATAGCTAAAATATACTGTTTTTTCTTAGAATTTTGAATTACATGGGAAGCAGGGTCGCCCGACATGAGACAAAAAAAAACGGAAGTCTCCACGCCCAAACCGGAAGTGATCAAAAAATGTTGATGATGTAGTTTTAATTGCGCTGCCTATCTATCTATATCCTGTAAATTTCAGACCGATGCGACTATTAGGGCTAGCTTGAAATCTTATTTGCATATTATGCAATTAGCCACTTTCGGGTTAGCGAAAATATCGTGTTAGATATTCATTTTTGATTCCAGCCCATATAAAAACCATTGGTGAAAACAGAAATAGTCTATCTTTTTCCGTTTGAGCTAGCGAGCTTCCCAAAAAAAATAAAATAAAATAATCCGAACGAAAACAAAGCGTGACAAATTTTATTTGCCACGCAATTACTCTTTAAAGATATTCATCTCTCAGATATAAAAAAAAGTTTTGTTTTTTTATAACGAGAAAAGTCAGGATTATTTTAAGCTCTAGCCAGACAAATTAAATTCTATTCTTTATCTTAACTTCTATTTTACTAAAATAAATCTCCTGGTAACAATAAATTGATCGCGTTTAAGATAGACATGTTATGAGTATATTGATACAACACCTATAGATTTAGAAATAGTAGTTTAGTTTCTGACTTGGAGGGGGGGGGCATAATATATATTTTGACCCCTGGAAAAATAGCAAGTAACGTAAATACGATTCTAAAGAAAATGTGATCATAAACTAATCAAATGTTTTGAAGAAATAATTTAACAGAAATGTTAGATGACAGATAATATTATTAGATTTTCAAACAAAAATATCCCTTGTTCTTCAAACTGACCAAAATTTCCCTCATTGCACCCTGCATGTCGTTGCCTGTCTTTATAAGCCCATAAGGTGAGTAGGAAGTAAAACTTCATTTATTTTATTTCACACTGACCTAAATTATATCTGTTGAAGTCTTTGTTCAAACCTCCTTTTCGACCAGTACTCCGGGAAGGTATGTCTCCCCCCCCCCACCCACTTGTAAGTAATATGGATCGCCACTCTAGTTAAATTATTAAAGAATATCCACCAGTTCATGAGACCATCAATGCAATTGACATTAAAACAATAATTGATTTTTAAGTAACTCATCCAAATTACTTGTCAGTGACTTATTGTATTATATTATATTTTTCTTTCTTGCACATTTTTGTTTAATTCGAGTTCAATGTACAAAATTAACTTGATTAGATATAGTGATAGTGATCAAACAATAAATTTTAGTTTGTGGCTCTGCTTCATCTATTATAATCATGTTTTTAATTTAGTGGAACCACCCAAATCCAAACGTGTTTCAATTGAATTCTGAAGAAAACATTAACTTTTTCATTTTGTTGAAAGTTTCTATATTTCTAATAGCTGGTCAGGGGCAGTAACTAACTATACATTTATCGTTAATGAAAGATCTTTCTGATTCATAATTGAAGTTCATCCTTCTCACACCAGGTTTTATCAAATTCCAGCTCTCTATTGTGTCTACAATATATGAAACATGTTTTCAAGAACAAGTGCAATCACACATACAAATTATTTTTGATTAGTTAGATTTTCAATAGGGTTTATCCTCAAACCAAATTTCTTCAAAATACATCAAGTAACCAGCTCTCTATCCACAAAGAATCCAAGAACAAAGGCAGACACGATTTAAAAAACAAGGCCATAACTCATATATAGGCTATATATACCGTACCATAATTGGACCGGTAATACTTATATCAATAGACAGTATAGGTGTTCTAATGAAATACCAGATGGTCAGACAAGTCCTTAATTAATTTGTAATTAGCCTAATTATGACGGGATTTCCCTCAGCAGGGTACTGCCATTGGTATGTACGTCAAGTCTCAAATGTCATTGATCTTTTTTTTGGATCACCAAGTCTGTCGATTCGGTACATAACCGGACGTTGTGGTTGTTAAGTATTCACACATGTGACATTCCTTAATACTTTCAACAACAACAATGGCATTACCTCTAGCAAAAGGCAATAACCCCAATTTGTAAGTATGCTTGAGTAATAACAAACACTCACACCAAGTTTCATCCAAAAAAAAAAACAACCCTACTGTGTTCACAAAGAATTCAAGAACAATGGCAATGCTTCATAGTAAATAATTATGATTTTCAATAGGGTTCATCCTTGCATGATTACACTCACGACACATTTCTTCAAAATCAATCAAGAAACCAGCTCTATATTGTCCACAAAGAATTTAAGACCAAGGGAAATAACTTATAGTAAAAAAATTTTTTATATTCAATAAAGGGTTTATCCTTGATTGATAACAAACACTCACATCAAAGTCATCAAAATCCTTCCAGAAATCAGCTCTTTTTCATGTCAACAAAGATTTCAAGAACAAAGACACGCATTTTCAAGAACAAGGGCAATAACTAATATTAAATATTTTCGATCAGTCTGATTTTTAATAGGGGTCATCCTCGATTATAAAGACTATATAAAGTTTTATCAAAACAAATCACAAAATCAGCTCTTAAGAATTGTGGACGAACAGACAGACAGAGACAACTACTATATATGCCCACATTAATGTGTAAAAACTGTTCAAAACTGAAGCAAATTTTATTCTCATTTGAATATTCAAATATTCATACCAAGTTTCATCCAAAATCAGATTTAAACTCTTATCTTCAGTTACAGACGACCAACAGATAAACACGAATAACAACAATGTATGTCATAATGAACTCCTGTTTCTGTTCAGACTGTAAAGAGTAAATGAGATACAGTATATCCTGCTCACATGACCACCTTTATTAAGAGCCCACCTTCAATAAAGACCACAATAAAATCCCCTCTACGAGTTTTCACTGAAATTATCGACTAATAAGCGTCCACCTTCATTACGCGACCAGCGGCCATGTATTTACACTCCCAATTGATTAAAATAACTCAATTAAGCGACCATGACACTTCTGATTATCTCCCTTAACAAAGATCACGTTCACGCGTCGGTGAGAATCAATGAGATTATCGCTAATCGGTAATTAGATAATCTTCTACAGATTAATTTTATAGCTTGTTGCTGATTAATATTGATAGATTTCATCGTATTGACAATTATTAGAAAGTACTGTAAAGGCTTCAAAGTTTCGTTTTTGATAATATTTAGACTACCGTACATTTGATCAAAAAGCGAAAGTAGAGTGTACCTGATGTTGTTATAAAATCATATTAATCAGGTGAAAATGGAATAATGCGTGTTACCGGGCAATTAAAATGCAGGTAAAGAATAATATCTTATTGATTTACGGTAGAGAATTTTGATTTGAAAACGATAATTACAGTGAAAACTAATCTAAAAGAAAATAAAATACAACAAAATAGGGTATCCCGTCGGTAGATAGGAGACGCATGAAAAAGCGGTAGAAACTATAAATGTATGAGTAAAAGTTAGATCCTATGATTTCCAAAATGTCAAAACAAAATGGTCTTGCAGTTCCTCTCTTAAGAGGCCACCTTCACTCAGCGACCGTTTTTGAATATTCCCTTGAGTGGTCTCTGAATGCAGGTTCTACTGTACCTTCAGATTTGGTAGATCTGATCTGAACATTTTTTTTATTGCTCGGCATCAATTTTAATCGTTGTCAAGTCTTGTTTTTTCTAGTAATTATTTTATTTTATTTTTCAGGAAGCTCTATAGTTCAATTTGACAAGTGCTTGCCTAGCAAAAATATACCCATATTTCTTTATATGGGCCTCATTAATATACATGATCACTCCAAATTTCATTCAAATCAGATTCACAAGCTAATTTTGATTAAGTCAAGGTCTCATCAATATAAAATGTTAACACCAAATTCCATTCAAATCAGATGAAAACTGTTGTCTCTATTGTGTTCACAAGTCAATTTACTCGCATTTTGACTAAGTCAAGGGCAATAACTCGAAAAAAATTGTCAATATTGAATTTGTCCAAGATCTCCCCTATATAAATGATCACACCAAAGTCTGAGAGATCGAAAAAATTGAAGCTCTTTAGGACAAAAGGGCCTTAAAGCTACAGGACCAAGCATAGTTTCCATTTATTTTTTTGCTTCACAACTATATGGTTGATATCGGTTTCCTTTAACACAACATTTGTATTATTACACCAAGAATGTGTCCTTTTTGCATGTTGATTATCAGATGTCATAATAAACTTTAAAATCAAGAGACCAATAAATATTTATATAATAGAAATTATAAAGTTGAATAAACAATATAAGCTGTCAAATACATTAAAGGGATTGTAAAGTGGTTTTATATCTTTTTTGAGTGTATCGGGGACACTTTTAGCTTTTATTTGGGACAGACAAACTACCCACCCCACTGACATGCTTCGTGTTATTCCAGAAATAATTTTCCGGAAATGATGTCTCCGACAGGGTCAAACTGGTCAGACTGGATAATCGAGGACGACAGACTACATTAAACCACATTATTTTTATTATCTCCCCTTACAATCTCCCCGGCGGCTTTGTTGATAAAAATTGCTAGTTTCCACCGCTTCGTTCACATTTTGCTATATTGCTACCTTATACAACGCTTCTACATCTTCAATTGTGTCTGGTCCTGTTTGTTAGTTGGATTGTTGTATAGCATTGTGACTTGCTTGTTGCTGGATAATGGCTGAGAAAACGACTTTGAAGCAAAGTGGCAGTGGCAAGTTCCTTGATTTGAAGGGGTCAGAATAACACCACCGCTAACTACAGATTTGAGCCAGAGTACTCAGCAGAAGAGTTGTCTTTGAGAAGAGAAACAGAAGCAGTTTTGCCTGAAGAACTCCCAACTAGCCATGTTTATCGACAAAAGCCGCCATCTTGTAAGGGGAGATAATAAAATAATGTGGTTTAATGAAGTCTATCGTCCTCGATAATCCAGTCTGACTAGTTCGACCCTGTCGGAGACGTCACTTCCGGAAAATTATTTCTGGAATAACATGAAGCATGTGAGTGGGGTGGGTAGTTTGTCTGTCCCAAATAGAAGCTAAAAGTGTCCCCGATACACTCAAAAAAGATAGAGAACCGCTTTACAATCCCTTTAAGTTATATAATCAATATCACAATGGCATGATATCCAGCTGTTGATATTTATATCCAATACTTCATCTATTATCATTATATCTCACACAATTCTGTATTTTCACTGATTTCTGTCTTATCACTTTATCAAAAAAAAATTATTTATCCTTAAAGGGGCAAAATATTTTGCTTGACTTTATGAGACTATACATCAAAGATGTAAGGTGTCTCTCAAGTTATCTGAAAGTTAAAATATCCTGTAAAGTATGAGGGCCAACATCAATACCAGTTTAAGCTGCTGATACCAAATCGTAGTTTATATCAATCTACCAATGTCTAGTATTTATCATGATACCCAATCGTAGTTTATATCAATTAACCTATGTCTAGTATTCATCATGATACCCAATCATAGTTTGTATCAAATTACCTATGTTTAGTATTTATCATGATAACGAATTGTAGTTTATATCAATTTACCAATGTCTAGTATTTATCATGATACCAAATCGTAGTTTATATCAATTTACCTATATCTAGTATTCTATCATGATACCCAATCGTAGTTTATATCAATTAACCTATGTCTAGTATTTATCATGATACCCAATCATAGTTTGTATCAATTTACCAATGTCTAGTATTTATCATGGTGCCAAATCGTAGTTTATATCAATTTACCTATGTCTAGTATTTATCATAATACCCAATCGTAGTTTGTATCAAATTACCTATGTCTAGTATTTATCATGGTACAAAATAGTAGTTTATATCAATTTACATATGTCTAGTATTTATCATGATACCAAATTGTAGTTTGTATCAATTTACCTATGTCTAGTATTTATCATGGTACAAAATAGTAGTTTATATCAATTTACCTATGTCTAGTATTTATCATGGTACCAAATCGTAGTTTGTATCAATTTACCAATGTCTAGTATTTATCATGATACCCAATCGTAGTTTATATCAATTTACCAATGTCTAGTATTTATCATGATATCAAATTGTAGTTTATATCAATCTACCAATGTCTAGTATTTATCATGATACCTAATTGTAGTTTATATCAATTAACCTACCCGATCGTAGTTTATATCAATTTACCTATGTCTAGTATTTATCATGATACCAAATTGCAGTTTGTATCAATTTACCAATGTCTAGTATTTATCATGATACCCAATCGTAGTTTATATCAATTTACCAATGTCTAGTATTTCATCATGATAACAAAATTCAGTAGTTTTAGTATCAATTTACCTATGTCTAGTATTTATCATGAGTATCAAAATCGTAGTTTATATCAATTTACCAATGTCTAGTATTTATCATGATACAAATCGTAGTTTATATCAATTTACCAATGTCTAGTATTTATCATGATATCAAATCGTAGTTTATATCAATCTACCAATGTCTAGTATTTATCATGGTACAAAATAGTAGTTTATATCAATTTACCAATGTCTAGTATTTATCATGATACCAAATTGTAGTTTGTATCAATTTACCTATGTCTAGTATTTATCATGATACCCAATCGTAGTTTATATCAATTAACCTTTGTCTTGTATTTATCATGATACCAAATCATAGTTTATATCAATTTACCAATGTCTAGTATTTATCATGATACCCAAATTGTAGTTTGTATCAATTTACCTATGTCTAGTATTTATCATGATACCAAATTGTAGTTTATATCAATTTACCTTTGTGTAGTATTTATCATGATACCCAATCATAGTTTGTATCAATTTACCTATGTCTAGTATTTATCATGATACCCAATTGTAGTTTATATCAATTTACCAATGTCTAGTATTTATCATGATACCAAATAGTAGTTTGTATCAATTTACCTATGTCTAGTATTTATCATGATACCAAATTGTAGTTTATATCAATTTACCAATGTCTAGTATTTATCATGATACCCAATTGTAGTTATATCAATTGACCAATGTCTAGTATTGATCATGATACCCAATCGTAGTTTATATCAATTTACCTATTTCAAGTATTTTCCATGATACCCAAATCTTGGTTTGTATCAATTTACCAATGTCTAGTATTTATCATGATACCCAATCGTAGTTTATATCAATTTACCAATGTCTAGTATTTATCATGATACCAAATTGTAGTTTATATCAATTTACCAATGTCTAGTATTTATCATGATACCAAATTGTAGTTTATATCAATTTACCAATGTCTAGTATTAATCATGATACCCAATGTCTAGTATTTATCATGATACCAAATTGAGTTTATTCAATTTACCAATGTCTAGTATTTATCATGATACCCAATTGTAGTTATATATCAATTCTACCAATGTCTAGTATTTATCATGATACCAAATTGTAGTTTATATCAATTAACCAATGTCTAGTATTTATCATGATACCAAATCGTAGTTTATATCAATTTCAAGTATTTTTCATGATACCCAATCGTAGTTTTATCAATTTACCTATGTCTAGTATTTATCATGATACCAAATCGTAGTTTATATCAATTTACCAATGTCTAGTATTTATCATGATACCAAATCGTAGTTTGTATCAATTTACCTATGTCTAGTATTTATCATGATACCAAATTGCAGTTTATATCAATTTACCAATGTCTAGTATTTATCATGGTACCCAATTGTAGTTAATATGAATCTACCAATGTCTAATATTTATCATGATACCTAATTGTAGTTTATATCAATTAACCTATGGTTAGTATTTATCATGATACCAAATCGAAGTTTATATCAATTTACCTATGTCTAGTATTTATCATGATACCCAAATTGTAGTTTGTATCAATTTACCTATGTCTAGTATTTATCATGATACCAAATTGTAGTTTATATCAATTTACCAATGTCTAGTATTTATCATCATACCAAATTTTAGTTTGTATCAATTTACCTATGTCTTGTAATTATCATGGTACCAAATAGTAGTTTATATCAATTTACCAATGTCTAGTATTTATCATGGTACCAAATAGTAGTTTGTATCAATTTACCTATGTCTAGTATTTATCATGATACCAAATTGCAGTTTATATCAATTTACCAATGTCTAGAATTTATCATGGTACCCAATTGTAGTTAATATGAATCTACCAATGTCTAATATTTATCATGATACCTAATTGTAGTTTATATCAATTAACCTATGGTTAGTATTTATCATGATACAATGGTAGTTTATATCAATTAACCTATGGTTAGTATTTATCATGATACCAAATCGAAGTTTATATCAATTTACCTTTGTGTAGTATTCATCATGATACCCAATCAGAGTCTGTATCAATCTACCAATGTCAAGTATTTATCATGATAACAAATTGAAGTTTATATCAATTTACTAATGTCTAGTATTAATAATGATGTCATATCGTAGTTTATATCAATCTACCTAATTCTAGTATTTATTATGATACCGAATCGGAGTTACCAATGTCTAGTATATATTATGATACCCAATCGTAAATTATATCAATTGACCAATGTCTAGTATTTATTATGATACCCAATCATAGTTTATATCAATTTACGATTGTCTAGTATTTATCATGATGCCCAATCGTAGTTTGTATCTATTTACCAATGTCTAGAATTTATCATGATACCCAATCTTGTTTATATCAATTTACAAATGTCTGGTATTTATCATGATACCCAATCGTAGTTTATATCAATCTACCTATTTCAAGTATTTATCTTAACCCAATCGTAGTTTGTATCAATTTACCAATGTCTAGTATTTATCATGATACCCAATCGTAGTTTATATCAATCTACCTATTTCAAGTATTTATCATGATACCCAATCGTAGTTTATATCAATTTACCAATGTCTAGTATTTATCATGATACCCAATCGTAGTTTGTATCAATTTACCAATGTCTAGTATTTATCATGATACCCAATCGTAGTTTGTATCAATTTACCAATATCTAGTATTTATCATGATACCCAATCGTAGTTTATATCAATTTACCTATGTCTAGTATTTATCATGATACCCAATCGTAGTTTGTATCAATTTACCAATATCTAGTATTTATCATGATACCCAATCGTAGTTTGAATCAATTAACCTATGTCTAGTATTTATCATGATACCCAATAGTAGTTCATATCAATTTACGAATGTCTAGTATTTATCTTAACCCAATCGTAGTTTGTATCAATTAACCTATGTCTAGTATTAAACATGATACCCAATCGTAGTTTGTATCAATTAACCTATGTCTAGTATTAAACATGATACCCATTATAGTATTTATCAATCTACCAAAACCAAGTACAAAAACCAAATATTGAAATCTAAATTTCATCATTTTATCTAAAATCTTTGTTTTCAACCCACTTTACAGTCTTTTTAAAAGTGTACATTAAGTTTCACAAGATGCTTGAATCCATGATTCCAAATGTATCCCAATATTCATTCTCATTAAATAAATATAAACCTGACCTACATGATCAGGTGTTTTACATGATCACCCTATTTTACTTCATCTTGTCTAGGTTGAACAGAAGGAAATTCTTCTTCAATTATATTCTAATTACATCTGGAAATAAGTTAGAAATAGACTTGAAATATTGAAAAGCTAGTATTTATGTAACATAAAACAATGCCCTCTGATTATGACAAACAAGTTCCTGAGATACTGCACATAACATGATCAATTAATTTATCACCAAAACCCAGTTACTATCACACTACAAAATTCAAATTTCTGAATCTAAACATAGCTTTTATGTTAGTAAATTGTAAGTTTTCCAGAAATTCCATGAACAATATATACAGTGAAAAAGTATGTACAAACTTTAGCAGTAGAGCTATGGCTTTTAAATAATATTGTATGTAATCAAATCTTCTACAAAACATTGAACTACAAGAATTACAAGAATATTCTTTTAAGCACATACAATTGTAATATATATGATGACAAAACAAACCATCAAGCATATTAAACATACTAAGTAAGAATGACCAACAAGGTGTGTAAACAGACCACTCAGATGGTTACTAATAGCTCAGAAAAGACAAAGTTTGTAGTCAGGGTGAATAAAACTTAGAAATAGAGATAGTAAAAATAAAAGAAAGTAGAAAAGGCAGTGAAATGTAACAGTTAAATACTGTTTACTGAATATTAATACTGGTAAATAGTCCAATTTTTTTTTCCAGTTTTATGGATCTGCCAACTCATATTCTCCAAAAATAAAAAAAAAAAAAAATAAAAAAAAAAAAACTGATGGTTGATTGAAAATAATAAAAAAAAAATTGTGGATCTATATATTTAGTAGTTCAATGAATCCAAACATATCTAAAAAAATATTCCCAAATTACAAAAACTTAAAGAGTTTTGTCCATGAAGGAAATTATAATCTTGATCATCCATATGTCAAAACTGACCTGCTAATACACTCGGTCAATGGTTCATAATTTTGGCTGATACCGATAATAATATTGGTTACTCAAGTCTATTCAAATTGTGGAAATTGTTAAACGAAAATTTCTCTAAAACAGGCACATTCAATATTTGCAAGGCATTCATAATGATGTTTCTTATTAATTGTGAAAAATGATTAAGTAAGGAATAACCAAATAGGCATATGCAAAAGTTATTACAATGACATGTTGATTCAGCTCTTTTTTTTATAGTTTTAGGCCTATAACTCAGGACTTTTTCTCCTCCTGCTTGTACAGGTTTCTTCCAAAAATTTGGTAAAACAAGAAAATATATTAGTCTAGCGTTACAAATAAACCCAATTTAATTACACTCTTCAATATTCACACCAAGTTTTCCCAACTTCATAACTTCGACTATAAAACCCTAGTTTAAATCACCTTAAAGTGAAAATCAATTTTTGTTACTTAAAACCTAGTATTTGTCACAATTTCATCTTTATTAAAATTCACATATCATAAAACACCTATTTTTAATTGTTTTTTTTTTATAAAAATAGTTTATATTGCTTATACATCATATGAACCCTAAAGTTGACTTGATATTTAATGATATTGTTTTGAAATTAACAAAATTAATATTGCTCAAAATCATTGATGTGACAACAAATTTGATGTCTTTATGAGTTTTGATGATACTGAATTTCAATAATTGAAATAATTCTCATTTTTAGAATATTCTAGTCAAGCTTTTACTGTTAAATATTGCATGACTAGAGTTAATATTTCAGGGACTAAGGAGAGGCTGAGCTTGATTCCTCTTGTATCAACTTCATTAATCTTGTATCACATTAGATTCATTTTCCATTGATTCTGTTCCCCATTTAACATGAACCTGACACGTTCCTAGATCATTTACTGCTTGCCATTTTCCATCAAATCTCAATTCAAATTGTCATTTAGCATATCAGAATTCAGATTTTTTCAGTGAGACAGTTAAAATATGTTCTGGATAATTGTTCAACAAGTTCTCTTGTACATGTAAATGGTGTTACCCTGCAATTCATGTTGCTAACTTGAATGCATCTTTGGATGAGTAGCAATGCAACAATATGGACAACCTGTTCATTATCTCTGAATCTATATACATGTAGATGCGCTTCTACTACATGTACTCTGTGATATTATAACAAATAATTCTCACTGAGTATCACATTAATGCACTATATACTCGCTATTACAATCAATAACAGTAATTATCAATATTTAATCACTTCTTGAATCAGGTCACCATCATTATTCCACAGATTCCACAATATCAATAAGTTCCTATGAGTTCATATTGTGCCATTACAATAAGGTAGTACTTAGTAAATATCAGAAAGCTTTGATAGTGTGAAATGACATTTATTTTGCATGACCAAAAGAATATGCGAAATAGAAAAGTATTGGTGTAAACATACAAT
The DNA here is from genome assembly GCA_030562195.1 of Nipponacmea schrenckii. Classification (NCBI taxonomy): domain Eukaryota; kingdom Metazoa; phylum Mollusca; class Gastropoda; family Lottiidae; genus Nipponacmea; species Nipponacmea schrenckii. The sequence continues at coordinate 33,830,982 of JAUJPP010000005.1, forward strand.
ATATAAAACAAATCAATAACATTAAACAATGCTCATATTCCTGTTGAAATTAGGGTTTAAAATGTATGTTATCGGGTGGGGGTCAAGGCAAATGAATGACCAAACAATGGGTGATGTTTCAAAAATACGTTTAAGCTTTCTGAGTTTATGTCAGACGGTTGTTAACCTTAGTGACCATACTCTTTCTCCTGTAGAATTGCGAATTTGCACCTCAAATGTACGAATTTTATCATTGATCAAGGAAGGACAACATCTCGATGTCTTAAATTTCGGTTATGATAGTTTCTATATATACAAAAGTTTTGTTGATCTTGTATCCAAAATAGATCGCTTCAGATGCCAGGAAATACATTTATCTGGGTGTAGTCTCAACCCGTCTTTTGATAATCTCTCTAGTACTTTACCCAGCGTTGACAGGTGCTCTGTACAAGTAAGACTAGAGACTAAAATATCCTACATACAGCTTTGAAAAATGCCTGGTGCAGAAGATACTTCATATGGAGATCTGTTGTATCTATATAGACCACAATGTGTATTGATTGTCACATTTTTCTTTGACTTGTCATCCAATTGAATCTGACTTAAATCTAACTTTGTATATTCTTGACCACCTCCTAATGCTGCAAACAAAACTTCTGTCTTCAGAATAGGTTAATGTCTAGTTGTGGAACTGTATTTATTATTAATTTGTAATCTCCATAGATTCATTTTTCTTTCTGATTCTTGACAACTGGGACTATTGGCGCTGCCCAATTTGAAAATCCAACTGGATCAATGGTACCCTCAGCTAAAAGTCGATTGAGTTCCTTTTTCATTCAAAGGTTGAAACTCTGTTTCACTCAATGATGAAATTGTAGTTCATACAGGGTATCAACAACATTATCAAATTTCAGTAAAAAGTTATATTAAAGGGACATAGGCATGATTGCACAAAAAAGTCCATGGTATGCACGAACAGCTGTGAAAACTGGTGGGGCCAATAAAAATGGACCATTTCATTAAGTAGGATTTTGAAAATTAAGTGTGATTTGCAAGCATTGATGGTCATTCTGGTAACCAATTTCGTTGATGTATAAGATGGTCAGGTTTATTTGACGAAAACATTTAGTAATTTTGGTCCACCAGGAAGAACATTTATTTGGATGTAACCTATCTAAATACAGGTTGTCCATGAAAAATTAATGTTTATTTAAAAGCTAAAATAAACAATTTTAGGGCTTACATAGGAAATTTATAACAAAATTAGGCATTTAAATAGATTAAATTTGACACTAAAGAAGCTTTCAAAATACTTGAATGAAAGGGTTGGGACATATTTAATTTTTAAAATTATGTTTGATTCACTTGCATCTGTTGAAGACAGACATCAATTGCTCCCGAAATGAAAAGACAAAAAAATTGGAATTGTCATAAAAATAATGGCTTTATTAGGATTTACCCTTGATTTCAACAGGGGTTTTTTTAATGAAAATTGGTGGTCTTTGTTGGTCACTGGGTTGAAATGTGGGTTTTTTTCGCCCTACTATACACAATTCACTAAAATCAATATAGAACTATTTATCAATACTCAATAACCTTGTTTATCTGATCAGTCATATTCCCTGGATGTATTAATGTTAAGTTATTTTTGCATGCCTTTCTATTTTAGCAATATTTTTTGTCTGCTGTTGTACTTGTCATGTTTGATAAACATGTTTCTTTAAAGGAGAATTATAATTCATATGATATGTCTGCAACACTTTCTTATCTAGGTATAAAATTGAGAAAACAGTTAACAAACTGAATGGACAGGGATATAATTACTAGTATCTACATATTTGTCTTAACAGCGTAAAGAGTCATATTTTATCATAATGAAAATGTAGTATTTTGGTTGTTTATTAAAGAAAATTTTACTGGCAGAAGTCAACAGTCAAAATCTACATTAGACATCTTAAGGGGGTTGACAACCCTAAACCTATGTACAAAAAATAGACGATTTCAACCACTTCTTTTCCACCTATCTGAAATATTTAAATATCAATGGAAAAAGGCGACATTCAACTATACAAAAGTATAAAATTTATTTCTTTATGACATTTCAACTTTGAGAAATAGGGTATGAAAGATGAACGAAAAAAACGTCAATTATTCCCTTAAAATTAGCATATCTACTAGACTATTTAATATAGAAGGTTGAAATTTTGCATAACGCAAGTCTACATGTATCTCTACAACTTTACTTTGGCTTTTTGGAAAATTTTGTTTTGTTTTGTAGATATTGATGGAAATCAATATTTTGCATGTGCATTTACAAAAATTGAATTTTTAAAAAACTATTCATTTTATTAAAAAAAGCCAACTTAAAGTTATAGAGGACATCGTAAGCTTTAGCTGAAACCAAAGTTTGTAAAAATCGGATAAATTGTAAGCGAGATATGCTTTTGGAAAAATGTCAACGGACAACGCAATTTGTACGTCTACATAGAGGAATGCCCCATTGTGTTCTATAAATAGATTATCTTTACGGACTGATATCTGACAAACTACTGAAGCCATTGAGCTAAAAATTTTACTAAATGAGTTTTTATTAATGTCAAATAGAATGGATATAAACTAAATACGTTTCTTGATTGAAATACACCTCGAACGATAAGGTTGTCAACCCCCTTAAGCACTATTATTTTGATGAGTGTTTTTCATTCATTAATATTTGCAGGAAAAACTGAATATTGCATACACCTTAAACTGACAATGAGAGAGTCTAGTGATGTTTTTACTATTCCATAAAAAAAGGTACGTGTTGGAATCACGTGTTACTATCTGGAAAATAAAATTAAATCCAGCTGCCCTCATTGATAGCTAGACTAGACGACGTAATTGCTCACTGCATCCAAATATCTTTGTATGACCAATTAAAATGACCTTTCCATATAATATGAGGGTTCCCTTACTGATAGAATATTCAAGGTAATAAAACTGTATCTATAAGCTATATTTGCAATTCTTCAATTCTTAAAAACATGTGACATACTGAATATTAATTAACTCAATCCCTAATGTAGGGTAAACTTGAATGAAATATGGATCATGGCAATGATGTAGAATGTAGACATCGGTCTACAAAAAGTAATTTTTTCGAATAATGTCATTAGAGAAACAATATATCCTATTATAAACAAAATATATCTTCACCATGGCTTTCAGACTCAAGATAGTAGGGACAAATTTAAGTTAATTATCTCTATTGTCTTGGTTCTTGTTACAAGATATTTGCATGCTGATGGGGAAATTTGAAACGTGCATCATATCTTCTTAAGTTACAGATAGAAGATGAAATACAGGAAATTGATTTTTGAAGAATAAAATGGTGGAAATTGTTTGATAAATAAAATCTTTGAAATACAACTAGTCCTCAAATATACATAATATTACCATAATACTAAACACAATCATGAACATCTGAAAATATAAACATCTGAACTAATTTTCAAATGTAATGAAATACAAACCAATTTGTTTCTAATATCATAAAGGAGATTTTTAAAATTCTAATTAAATACATTATTTTAATTTAAAATGGTGATTGGTTAATTCAAATGTTCTATTTGGTGGAACTGACACATTATACCATGACAGATATTCCATGAATAAATAATTAAAATTAATATTCAAGTTTTATACATATAGGCCTACAATTTTTTGTGTCTACATTTTCTCAGGGCAATAATCTATCATAATCTACACTTTAATGACAACCAAATAAATATGATATTTTAATTTTCAACATATAAAGTTGAGTTTGGTCTGTAGCTCTATTTTCTCTGTAGCTCTATTTCTCAAGTAGACTTATGAAAATATGTAATGTTTATGTATGTAGGTTAAAACTCATTTCCAAATATAAATAAACAACCTGTGATCAGTTTGTGAGTAGTAGAAATAACTCAAAGAATTTCACTAACAGTTTTTTTAAACTTTATTCTACCTTATGTTTTAAACAATAAACTAGAAAAAACAAGTTGACATGCTGATGAATTGAGATAAAGGCATAATGAGAAAATAACAGTAATAAAACTTATGAGCTATGTATAACATATAAAGTAGATTAATTAATATTGTATTAATGTGGTACAATAGAAATGTTATGACATTTATTAATATAATATGTCGATTTCATCTGATTTACAAGGTAACTTCTCTTATTGATTTTATCATTAAAATATTCCACTTATTCTTCAAATATATAATATGAATGGTGTTTATTGCACATTTAAAGTAGTAAAAGGCAGTTAGATCATGCATTTATTTCTGCTAAAATGGAGAAAGAAGTGTGATATTTCACTTTAGTGATCCAATTAAGGGAAAGTTTTCACGTATGGCATAGTCTAAAGAAATGAAAAGTAGTCTCAAGTCACTTGAAATTCCCAACATGGTTATTCTGGACACAAAAGGATCTGACATTTTGAACATCAACAGTGAGCACTATAATTAGTGATTACCTTAAATTCCAGTATCTGAGAGTCAAACAGATGGTGAAACATTAAGGGTGCTATAATAGTTCTCTTGTCTGAAGATTACACATCATGAAAATTTGAGTTTCTACAAATCAAGTTCTGATTTTATTTCAAACCCAATATTGCATCACATAAATGAGTATAATAGATGGATACTATAGATGAAAACCTGTTCCACAATACTATTATGTCAGTAAATATTATTTATTCAAAAAATATGATTCAGAAATAAATTGCTTTCATTCATGGTATATCAGTGTAATGTAAGTATTTCAAATAAATCTTCATGTGTATATGAATAGATAAACTTTAAAATAACTATTAGAAAGGACTTACATAGTAAACTGGTATATAATACACCAGTATTTAGATCACATCAATAGCCCAGCTGTCTATATGACAAGAAACTTTAGGGCTAAGGTGAATTTCTTTTGTTCACAAATATATCTACATTGATTTTATACCTTCACTCTGGTGAAAAGTAATCACTTAAGTATATAACAGATGCATTTCAAAATCAGGCCCAGAGCGCAAGTAGGGGCAAAACCCCCGGAAAAATAGATTACCTCCCTGATAACTGACCTATTTCAATACCAATCTGCCTATGGAAAACTATAATAAAATTCTTGGAATAAGAGAAAATCTTACCTTGAAGCTAGACATCCAGCTGATATAGATCCTATCAAAGTTAAAATAAGCTGAACAAAAAACACCCAACTCATACTTTTTAAGTTACTTTGAGTCTGACAACCAAGATCAAAAACTGTGGGACCTAAGAATCCTACACACACTCCAAAACTTCCAAACACCATACAATATGTAACGACATAACACAAATTGTCTTTTAACAGTTGCCAAAAATTCACCTTTCCCTTCTTCGGTGTTTCTGTTGAATTCACTTCATCTATGAATTTCTGTTCAGGTTTTGAATAATTTGGAGAAGGATTGTCCTCAGTTCTATTCTCCATCTTTACAATGTTCTGTTCTAGACTGGCGACTTTAATTCCTTGCCTATAGAACTCCAGTGGAAGCAATGGAACTTATATTACCACATACTGTGTCAGTTAAAGCCAGCAGCTCTATGTTAGAGTAATCATGTATAAAAGCGAAATGAAAGTGGCTTATTGAACGCTATCCACCACACATACATAACAGCTGTGAGACTCTACATTTCGTGCCTTTCTTGTTATTATTACCATTTAACCCTACAATCTTTTATACCATTATTTATACACGTAAACAATCTTTTACATTCAATTAAGAATAATTCAAACAAAAGAAAAGTATGAGCTGATGAATGTGTCATTCAACATCCTTCCCGAAATGGTTGTTATAATGGAATAACCTTCAAGTTTGACCTTGTAGGTAATTCGCGCCAATTTTCTCTATGTATGTTTCAAATTTTCGAAACTCAGATCCTGCACCTAAATGGGATCGACCCGATGTGGTTGAAATGTTATACTACAAAGTATTTTTTTATAAATCATTCACACAGAATTATTCATGTAATAAGCCAGGTGTTAATATAATGGAAATTTGATAATTTCGGCCTTCCTTACCGTGGGGCGCCGGTCTGGCTTAATGTTATGGTGGAGGGTAGTCAAAATCGGAGACTACAGGGTCTACGCTAACCCTTTTCTTTATGATAAGAGTCTATAACGAAATATCAAACAAGGCAGACGCTTTGAAGTTGTGATCTCTGAAAATCTCTTAAAAAAACAGCTTGTAGATTCTTATTCTTTATTTCATTGTAAGATGTGAAACTCAATTCATACGAAGTTAAAAAGTAATAAATATTAATTAAAATCAATGTGGTCTGTACTGGTTGGTAAATAATTACTGAATCAGATAATCTTATTATCTCCACTTGATATCGATCTGATATCTTAATCACTTTGTCTTGGTTGGAATAATCATGTCAGGTCTCTGTTCAGTTAGCATTATTTAACTGGAAAATATTACAAGGTTTCTTGTAAACACTTGGGTCATATTATTTTAATAAAGTAACTGTACATCTTAAAATAATATAGAACTCAAACTTATCTGGTGTAATGTGTATAAGGCTATGGATCTTTATGGATTTATGGTATTGGGTAGGTCGGAAGCCAAATTTATACTCATTTTGGCCAAATTAGAAAATCTAACATCTATACTCCTTCTAATAGGTAGTATTCATTGAAATAACAGTGAAACCAAATGTTGGTAAGCCTGCGTGTGGAAAATCTAAATAGGGCCACACAATTGCACCAGGAATTTGAAAAGGCTGAAAATAAATTAGTATAGTAGAGGGGCTTGTGCTGGGCCAGCCTCAGATATACAACACTGATTTTAACACAATACAATAAGCTAATTTAATGCCATCTAACTGGTAATTCAAATTTATCATGAGCTTTTACGTGTTTTAAATTCATTCCATTGTAACCTCCAAAGTTCAATCAAACAACAACATTTAAATATGAAACATTAATACATATCATAAGTCTTATACATTTTAGCATAAGTCATTCTGTCATAATTGACTAAGAACATGTGAACATGGCTTTGGTTATTTTGTAGAACCAATCTAACAATTATTCACATTATAATAATTAAGCATAGAAAATACAGTCATCAACTGTGAAATAATTATTCAATTATTACAAATACATGTAATATCAGTATTTAATCTTATAATGTGATTTTGTAACCTACTTTACACATAATAATTGTCACTATTTTTAAAGTGTAAAAGAACTTATTTCAAAGAGGGGTTAAATAGTAGCAACGTAACGTGCAGTAGAACATTTTGGTGACTTACGTATTGACAACTATTTCCCGATATTTGTGCCTATGAAATGCCAACTTTAAGTCGTATTTTTGCCTCAAAAAGAGGTTCGCACTATACATAAAATGTATAAAAATGAATTTTAACCAATTTCGCAGAGGCGAGGAAGGGGCGCGTATTATACATACCTGCCCACTATATTCGGAATTATACGGTATATAAGCATAAATCTTTTCATATTTATTTCATAAAATATTGGTTAAAACAAAATAATAGATCTTATAATAAAACAAAATATATATGTTCACTGGTAACAAAAATGAGTTAATATTTTTACTAAACCAGGAATATAAACAATAGGTCATGAATACAGATTTTGATTACACAATATATGTAACACCTGTTTGAGAACTAATTACAATATCATTCATAATACATAGGCTACACATAGAATGGTGCATTGTATATTCCAAATTGTTTGTGTACTATAGATCATGGTTTTATCAGTGTTGATGAATTGAATTTGAATTGAATTAAAAAAGTGGTTCTTTAAAACTGAAAACTTTTTTTAAAAGTTACATATTTATATATATATCATTATTATAACATGAATTAAATCAAATTACACAAGAAAATGTACACTTTTAATCAGTCCAAATAGCTGTGTGGTTGTTGAACCATACCATACTGTCTTATAAATAAATAGATCACACTGTTATCTGTAGAAGGTGGAACTTTATTTTAAACAATTAAAACAACCATTATCAAACAAACATTATAATACTAGTACTATAATTTTGAAAGTTTCATTCTTCTACTCATCTTTACGAAACAATTTAAAATAAAATTAAAGAGTGTTGATTGGCTTGTGTCATCATCACTATATTTTACCTCAGTCCCTTGAAGGGATGTTTACCTGGTACAGTGAAACTGGAAACACATGAGAATGACAACATAGGTGGTGGTAAATGACTAGTTAAAGTCCTTGCCAGCAAATACCTTAAAGAATATATATATATGAATATATAGATAAGCACCAGAAAATTCCCACTAACTAGACAAAAAAGGTATTTCAAAACACAACATTTCATGTATAAAATACATTACATATATATACAATTTAGACAATCACTAAGGATTAACACTTCTCTGTTTATCATATACTATACAGGGTTTCTGCTGTATAGTAGTGACACCCAGTTAGTCCACAAATTAATCTTAATTATTATTGGACAATTTACTCTAGGAGGTGGCAACAAATTAATAAAGTTTTGACACTCCATATAAATTTGACTGACTGTAGTGCAGTACTCAATGTTTCATTGCCATTCCAGTCGCCTGCAGTATTGTTTTATACTGTATGAATTTTAGATTGAATGAAAGTGAACCCACTGATACTGGGTCTCAAATTCACTGAAATCAATATGAAGTATTTCCTTATTTAACATGAATATTTAATGTATCATTTGAATCTACAGACAGTAGCTATAAATAGTCTGCCAAACACACACATTCTAACACAAACTTTTTAATAATTTCACCCATCCTCATTGTATACAATAATCAATTCAAAAATATCTTCAGTTCTGTGCATATATTATTATATTTAGAATTTCTATAAATTGTATGTACAGGACCCCATTGAAATGTTTTTTTATTATTATTATATAGAACATCTAGGTCAGTAATATGAATTAACACAAGATTAAATGCAAAACTTAAACATATTAAATTATTCATGGAAGATGTAGAAACTTTTTCAAAGACTAGGACAAATTATATATGAGACATTATATACAGAAAATTTAAAGCTTTGATGCACTAAAATATAAATAGTTTTATTTAAAATCAGCTGCAACATTAATTGGTCCTTCATTTCAGCTTCTTTGCCAATCTAAAAGAAAGAAATAAGATAAGGTTTGATACTAAGGCTTCCTATCTTTGTTTTATTTTGCCACATACATGTAGTAAGCTTACATCGAATAGTAAATTTGATGTTATTAGACAATTTTGAAATTGAAAACTCAACAGAGAAGAGTCAAGGATTTTAGTTGAATTGCAACCTTATACACATTAATTAATCACTCCATAAAGAGAACTTAATATACTTACACATCATTATATACATATATTAACTGTTATATTCTAATGTAACAGCTTTTGTTTTGAGATATTCACTTAAAGCTTCTTGACCTGTAAGATTGATAAATACAAATTTATGGTATATATCTCAATTTTTTTTTTCCCATATTTTCCCATACCAAACATGTACATGTATGAATAAGCCATTAGTCAAACTTAGAAAACCGAACCTTTGAGGCAAAATATCTTAAACTTTATCAAAATTATTAAGGAGTAGTATATTGTCACATTTGATCTCAATTTGTAGGATGGGAAATTATATTGGAACCCCAAAGTCAAAATCCTAGAAGTTTGCGTTGAACTTCAACAACAAATTATAAAATCCTTACCCAAATCTTTACCAAACCCAGACTGTTTAAATCCACCAAATGGTGCAGCTACATCAGTCTTATTGTAAGTATTAATGAAGACAGTACCAGCTTGTAAACTATCAGCTACATGCATAGCTTTATTAATATCTTTAGTAAAAACACCAGATGCCAACCCAAATTCTGTATTATTAGCTCTCTTTAACATTCCTTCTATATCACTATAATGTCAAAACAAATCTGCAATGAACCTGACTGAATGCACCAACAATATTTGATATAAATCCATACCTATTTCAGCTGAGTCAACTGGGGAGATGAATCTTACATGGTGACTGAGATTACAACCCATGACTACCATTTGTTCTATGTAAACAAGCAGGTGTATCATGTGAATAAACACTTCAGATCAGGTCAGATCATAAGTTATATATTTTCTGGATTTAGGTCAAAATCAAACTTAAGATTTAAAGGGTAAATATTGGGCTACCAGAATATGTTCTTAGTTTAATTCCATTTATAATTAAGAAACGAATTGGTCAATGTTATCATACATAATGATTATAGATTAGCGCCTACCCATCAATGAATTTAGATATGATCATAATTGGACCAAAGGATTCTTCAATAGCAATCATCATGTGATCTTCTACATCAGTAAATACAGTTGGTTCTAAAAATAACCCTGAAATAAAGTTAACAATAAATTAACCATCATATTCAATATTCCACATAAAAATAGCATAGCATACATTTATCTCGACCCATAAAAACAATGCAGGAGAATATAATGGTAATAAAATTATATATTATGAAGATTCTTATCAAATCCACATTTATCTTCCTAGAAAAATATACAATACCTGGTCGATCAGCTGGTTTACCACCAGTGACTAGAGTAGCACCTTCTTTCACACCAATATCACAATATTCTAATAATTTCTCAAAATGCGCCCTATGATTCTGTGGACCATGATCAGTTGATCTATCCAATGGGTCTCCAATTTTCATCTTTTTTATTTCTTCTAACTGTACAAATACAATCATAGAGAGTCATATGCCTAGGATTACCTCTTAGCATTGATCAATTCAGTTGAAACACTTAAAAATTCAGACATGTACCATTGTTTAAGAAAAGTAATCTTATACATTTGTATGACCTACAAAAATGACAGCCAGTGAGGTAAATGTCTTTACAAAACCTTGTGGCAATGTAACACAATGATAACTTGATAAAAAGATAGCTTGCCAGGCAAGGTAACATATGCCCACTGGCAGCATTGAATTTGAAAAATAAATTGAGCAATGACTCAAAAACATTCACTAAATGGATATTGAAGTCAAGGGCAAAAACTCAATAACTGTTCATGGAAAATCGTCAAATTAAAACTTGACCACCATCTTATCTATTTCAATACTCATACCAAGTTTCATCAAATCTATTAAAAAATTGTAGCTTATTTTGCACCCACAAATATTTTTGACGTAATATTACTAAGTCAAGGGCAATAAATCAAAAACCATTCGTTAAAAAAGTCGGAAATTCAAACTTGACTAATGTCTTATCTGATGCTTACACCAAGTTCCATCAAAATCTATTGAAAATTAAAGCTTCTTATTGAAACCACAATAGAATCTTGACGCAATTTCACGAAGTCAAGGGCAATAACTCAAAACAGTTCATTGAAAAACTGTCAAATTCAAACTTGACTGAGGTCTAATCAATTCCAATGCTCACACCAAGTTTCATGAAAATCCTCTGAAAATTGGAGGATTTATTGCATCGAAACTAAAATTTTGACAAGATTTTACTACGTCAAGGGCAATAACTCAAAAACTGTTCATCAAAAAAATTGCCAAATTCAAACTTGACTGTTGTCTTATCAATTCCAATGCTCACACCAAGTTTCATCAAAATCCATTTTAAATTATAGCTTCTATTGAACCTACAATAAAATTTTGACGCAATCTTCCTAAGTCAAGGGCAATAACTAAAAAACTGTTCATCGAAAAATCTTCAAATTCGAACTTGAACGTCGTCTTTTCAATTCCAATGCTCACACCAACTTTCATTTAAATCCATTGAAAATTGTAGCTTCTATTTTGTCTACAACAAATATAGAGGCAGGGACAATAACTCAAAAATCGTCCAAATCAAACTTGACTGTCGTCTTATTAATTCCAATGCTCATACCAAGTTCCATTAAAATCCATAGATAATTGTAGCTTCTATAGTCTCTACAGAAAATGAAATTTTTACGCAATTTTACTTAGTCAAGGGCAATTACTCATAAACTATTCATCAAAAAGTCGGCAAATTTGAACCTGACCACCGCCTTATCAATTCCAATGCTCATACCAAGTTTCATTCAAATGCATTGAAAATTGCTTCTATTGCATCAACAATAAATTTTGACGTGATGTAAATAAGTCAAGGGCAATAACTCAAAAACAGTTCATCGAAAAATCTTCAAATTCGAAGTTGACAGCCGTCTTATCAATTCTAATGCTCACAACAAGTTTCATTAAAATCCATTGAAAAAAATTGTAGCTTCTATTGTGTCTACAACAAATATAGAGGCAGGGGCAGTAACTCAAAAACCGTTTATCGAAAAATCGTCCAAATCGAACTTGTCTGCCGTCTTATCAATACCAATGCTCATACCAAGTTTCATTAAAATCCATAGAAAATTGTAGCTTCTATAGTGTCTACAACAAATGTTGACGGACCTACAGATCGACGGACAGGGGCAACGACAAATTACGTCCACATATTCATGTGGGCGTATAAAAATCTGTTCATTCGATATTTTCCATACATACCAAGTTTCATTAAGATTGGATAAAAACTTTAGCTTCATCGTGGATACAACCCAAATTTGAAGCGTTTTTACTAAGTTAAGGGCAATAACTCAAAATCTGTTCATTCGATATTTCCATTTTCGAACTTGACCGAGATATTCTTAATATATACATGTATACCAAGTTTCATTAGGATTGGATAAAAACTGTAGCCTCTATCGTGGATACAACCCAAATTTGACGCGTTTTTACTAAGTCAAGGGCAATAACTCAAAATCCGTTCATTCGATAATTTCCATTTTTGAACTTGATCGAGATATCATCAATATATACATGTATACCAAGTTTCATTGAATCGGATAAAAACTGTAGCCTCTATCGTGGATACAACCCAAATTTGACGCATTTTTACTAAGTCATGTGCAATTACTCAAAAACCGTTGATGCGATAATTTCCATTTTCCAACTTGACCGAGATGTCATCAATATATACATGTATACCAAGTTTCATTAAGATCGGATAAAAACTGTAGCCTCTATCATGGATACAACAAATGTGGACGGACCGACGGACCGGCGGACGGAAAGGGGCCACGGCAATATACGTCCATATTTCCATGTGGGCGTATAATGAAACTTAGATGGATCTTTGAGAAATATGTACCCACCACTCTTGATAAAAATTCATCATGTATAGATTCTTCTACAAACAATCTACCAGCAGCTATACAGTTCTCTCCTTTATTGAAAAACACAGAACTACAACCCTATTAAATTACAAACATTGGTATTAATCATTATGCTTATACTTTTCACACATGAAAACTTGGATAAACCTACCCTTAGTCACAATACTCCTCATCCAATAATTTTACAAGCTGATGTAGATTCTAGCTTGTAATGGTAAATTGGGACCAAGCAAAATAAGCCTACTTGACATAATTACAGATAAAAAATGTTTTATTTCAGAAATAATGATGATTGCAAAGAAAATCTTGAGTACTCACCATTCTAACAGCTTTTTCCAAATCACAATCATTAAAGATAACAAGAGGTGATTTACCTCCCAATTCTAATGATACTTTCTTTAAATTACTCTTAGCACAACTACAATATAAACACTTTCATAGCAGTATAAAGATAGAAACATATGATAATTAAATCAACATTAGACAACCTCTAAAGAATATTGTATTTTTTCCTGAAAACCAGAAGAAATCCAGACCATTTTAGAGTATATCTACCTTTAAACAAATGTAAGAAATAAAGATTGACAGAATTTTGACATCAATAACTTGAGACTAAATCATGACTTGAGAAAGTTATCTACATAAGTTTTTTTGAACTGTCTTACATTTAATTGAAAAACTGTAATAAAAGTGTTTTACTTTAATGTAACATACCTCTCCATGATAGTCTTACCAATAGGTGTAGAACCAGTAAAACCTAACTTCCTTACATCAGGATGATCAGATAAAGCTTGTCCTATCACAGAACCTACACAGAAATATTACTGGTTACTCTATTGCAAGTAGGATGAGATCAATCTTCTCTCCACCCAGTGTTGGTTATCAGCCCCAATCACCTTGATAATGGTTACTTATCAACAATATTGTAAGCTAACTTATATCAAGTTATAACAAAAATGTCTGATAATATTATAGACTTCAACTACAACTTGACAATTAAAATCATATCATAGTAAATATTATCATTTATAATCTTACTCCTTTACCAAACATATACAGACAACTTATTCTGTACTGTCCCCGTTGAATAGGAGTGTACCAAACTCATTAAATGGTTATCTTTACAAATGTATTTGTAATTGTCACTTCCTCTTGCAAAAAATTTATTTTTTACCCTAAAAAATACTCAAGTTACTACATGGTCTTACTATAATGAGGATATAGTTGCCCACCCCAACCCTACCCACAGCCTTAAAAAAACAACTGACCTGAACCTGGTAATATATTAATAACACCTGGTGGGAATCCAGCTTTAACTGAGAGTTCAGCAAACTTTAAGGCTGTTAATGGTGTGACCTTGAAATTGAACAATGCATAGATATCATTAAGAAGTGAATAAGATTCATCTCCTAACCATGTATAATACTAATAATTGTTAAATATGGCTTCAGAAATATATATATTGATACTTTAGTCATCAGGAGAAGTTGAAACAGTACAGTAATTTAATCTTTTCTTTATACATATATTCATCTTTCATAAAAATAAAGCAGGAATGAGAAGTGATGAACAAATCCTTTGTACCAACCTGAGCTGGTTTTAAGACAACTACATTGCCAGCTGCTAGACAGGCAGCCATTTTCCATGCTAACATCATGAGTGGATAGTTCCATGGAACAACAATTCCACAAACACCAATAGGTTCTCGCTTAGTGTAGGTCAAATTTTTATTGGGTTTGGCATGATTCACTGGTATAGTTAAACCCTGTAAGAACAATTATCTGGATGCAAAAAAATTGTTGCCAGATACAATAAAATCAGACAATAATATTAGAATATCTAGACCAGGTGTACCATTATCATATCTACCTATTCCTAGTAATCAATGTCATTAATGTGATCCATCAATTAAGAGTCCTTACAGCTGTATGATTAGATTAAAGTTTTTAAGATATCCATATAACAAAGATGTTTAGATGTTTTATAATTGGAAATAGCCTCAAGCCCACAAGCATGTATACTGTTCACTCTTGAAAGATTTACCTGTATTTTATCACACCAGCCAGCAAAATATCTAAAGGTCTGTATAGACATACCAACGTGTGTTTTTAAAGCTAATGTATAAACAGCACCAGAATCTAGTGTCTCTATGGTAGCTAATTCTTCTTGATGTTCTTCCATTAAATCAGCTAGTCTGAAATCATAGATTTGGGGTTTCTTCACCATTGTGACTATTTGATGGATAAATCTAGACTATTGTTCTGAAACCTATAAATGAATTAAGTGCAGGGTATCGTTTCACAAAAAATCGTAAGTTTACGATTAAGACATGAACTTACGACTGTCGTAAGTTAAAGATTACATGCGTTTCACAAAGCTGTCGTAAGTTTATGTTTTACAATTAATTTTTACGTTTACGACTGACTTACAATTAAAACCACACTTACAATTTTTTGTGGAATGATACCCTGTTGCTCTGTTTAGGTGAAATATTATGATCAAAGGTTTTGCCAGTTGTTCCATCATCACTATTTTTCATTCATTATATATTACCTGTACATTAGTGTTCCCCTATCTCTTGCATTCATTGTTCCCCAAGGTCCCTCTTCAAACGCTTCCTGTAATATATGAGAGGGATTTTTATTTCATATATATATACAAATATTACAACATTCCTTAAAATTATATACCGGTAAATAATGTCTAAATATTTGCTTCCCTATTGATAAAATTGTCATAAAAAAACCTTAAATCTTTATTTCATGGCTCAAATAAATACTTGATCTCAACTGCACACCTAAACATCTGTCCAAACAAACTATTCATTAGCACCTAATTATCAAACACCTAAAAAAATTATCTAACCTTAGCTGCCTCTACTGCCCTATTAATATCTTCTTTAGTAGCTTTAGCTACTTTACATATCACCTACAAAGTATGATATTCCTTTATAACCTGCTACCATACCAATTCAATATAATTTATCAGTAATACGACACATATTTTTACATATCAGGTACTTTTGAAAAGAAATATTCAACAAAATTTGGTACCTTACAAGCATAAACTATCTGATGCCAATAATAGACCTGGAAATGAATTGTGTTGAGTGAATAAAATAAAACGAATTGACTGGGCTATTTGTCTCTGTTAACTGATGTCCAGAATACTTACTGATTCATCCGTAGGATTAATGGTATCATAGGTTTGTCCATTTGAGGCATCAACAAACTCATTTTCAATAAAAGCTTGATTAGGAAAACTTATATCCATATTATTAGCTCTCAATCTTACCTAGAAACAAAACAGATTTATTCAATTATTTCATTTTTATCCCCAAAAAGAAAAAATAATAAAAATATGTTTCTCTTGCAGAAGTCTTAAATATCTATCTTACATATCTGTCATCTAGTCTTCCTCAAATATTTCTCATGTTTGAAGTGAACATTGTACATACTGGTTCAAAGACAAGTTCCTCTTTATCTTCAATACCTCTACCTCTTCTAATAACACAATTAGAGAAATCTTCAAATACAGTATTCATATATACATCTTCAGGAGCTAGTCTTATATCATTACATTTCTCTTTTACTTCTTCTATCAATCTGTAAACCAATTATCATAATGTGATGAAAATATTCATAACAAGTCTGAAAGAAGTGCGTATCCTAAATATGTGTTATCAGCAAGAGTAGTTCTTCAATTAATCATAATAATGACATGCTTGCTGGTTTAATGCAAATGGCTCATTGGCCATCAAAGTACAGACAGTTTTATTTTGTGCAGATTAAAGTATTCTACCTGATGACGTCCATAGAACCTGCACCACATTTGAAAAAATCTGTAGTAGAATCAGGAGTAATATTTAGAATACCATTCCATATTGACTTGAAAATACAAATAATTTCATTACAATTAATATATATCTGTAGCTAGTTTTCTGTAAACAGTCCAGGACCCTAAATATGAAGAAAATATTAGGGTAACGGTCATCACTAAATAAAATAAAGTTTTTCAAACTTTGTTAAAAAAGTTTTTAGTCTTTAAAAGACAACTTACCTGAAGATTCGTTATCAATTGTTCCTCTTCTGTTGATAGTTCTAGTTTCTGTGTTGAAGGATCATCTTTACCAAATTTAGCTGCTGGGATCATTTTACCATTTTCAAACTGTAGTTGACTAACATTAACCTTTATAAAACCCACAAGAATTTATCTCATTATCAGATATCTAACTTATATAAACCTGTTTTGTAGAAAATTTTTTATATTCACAACAAAAAATAACATTCTAATATGGAAAATGTAAAAAATAACAAGTCTGGCTTGTGTCAAGTTTATATTGATAAATTATCTCTGGTGAGTTTAAAAGATTGAAAACATGCAGTTTGTTTGGTACAAATGAAAAAGAAATAAAAGTTATAAATTTCCATACCATTTTGCCATCATTACCAAATAAGATTAGACCTTTCTTGTGAACTATAGCTTTCTGTGATGTACCTTCTATCTCTATTTCAGTACCTCTAGGTTTCATTCTAGACCATAATTTCGAACCAAATAGGGATATTTTCTGAAGTATAAAAATACTGAGCCATTATACTTAGTGTGAAAACAAACTGTTATACTCTTAACTTTGTCTAGCATGCCACTGACGTAAGTTTTTAATAATTAAGCCTGAAAAATATACTTTTTAAACAGTCTCTATGACTTTTTCACCTGCATGTGCTAACCCAGATAAAAACAGTTGGTATATTATTGGAACAAGGACTGATTGCAACCAATTAATAATCAACATACGGTAAGTACTAACCTCTCCATTAATAACAGTCCAAGCACCAGGTACTTTATCATTACCACGTATAAAATTATGAATATCTTCTGCCGATTGGTCCATTTTAATCTAAAAACATAATTTCGACATTATATAACAAAGATACTAAAATATTTAAGAATACACCATTATTATTATTATCTAACATGAAATCATGTCTATTAAAATAATTTTACTCTCACCTTTAGTGTCGCTGATTTTCAACTTGTTTCAAATTCTTTAGTTCCATTCCATATTTTATATATTATGGTTTATTTTTTTCATGGAGTAAAAAAATAACAAACAATACCTGTACTTTATCTTTCTTTATTAAGGCATCATAAGTAGCATTGTCTTCAGACTGTACAATTCTAGGTGCTTTACCATCAGCTATTAACTGTACTGCTTCTCCCTGTAATTCAATATATATTATTACCTTTACAGCTGTAAGTCTTCAAATTGAAGAATCTCTCTGTACATGTGAAATCAAATACAATTCTCTTTCTGAGATATCAACTCAATTATTGAGTAAGGGACTGTACCTATGTTGTTTAAACTATTTATTTGTATTAAGTGAGTGTGGTTTTAATAACAATATATGATTGGATTTCGACGGTACAAGGAGCAGCACTTGCACCATTCCAATTTTGCCAGAATTCAGCATTTATTTCAGACTTACATTAAATAAGTATTTTATTTTGTAGCTATTGCAATAGAAAAAGAATGCTAAAAAACTAGCAAATGGACTATATTAAAATGCTGAATCTAGAAGGACATAAATATTTTGTTGTGATGAAGTTTATAATTAATCAAAATATCAGACTTGCCATGGCTTTAACACCTTCAGGAAAGAGAAATCTATTATAAATACTATCTATAGTATCATTAGGATCTACGTAGGTTTGTTTCTGTAATAGGATTGGACCTGTATCTAATCCATCATCAGCCCAAAATACACTGAATCCAGCACGCTTATCTCCCTTCATTAAAGTCCTGCAGAGTAAGAGAGGGAGAGATTATGACAGAAATTGAAATGAAAATTAACTAAGTTCTGCACCTGATAGGGTATAATAGTACATACAATGCCATACAGTATGCAACAAAAACAATTGGGTCAAGGAAACTTCATTAATTTCTTACCTCCTCCAAAAACTATCATCATAAGATCCAGCAAGTAATAGCAAACTTATGACAACCAATTTCATTATTGGACATCACAATGAACAATATTTTGCAGATCAAAACTCAAAAAAGATTTGAGAACATACCAGTTTATAGCAGATGCACCTCTGTGAAGTGGTAATAATGAAGGATGATATATAATAGACTGATTACTAGGATGGTTGATTACTTCCATGGGGATAAATTGAGAACAAAATGGCAAGACATTTAATTCAGCACCAACAGATTTATATTCTTCAACAACTTCTGGTAAGGCTACTTTCTTTAACTGCCATCTTTTATATTTGAAGACTTTAATTCCATCTTTCTCAGCAGCAGTTGCTATAAAAAGCACAAATACAAAACTAAAATATATAGGTTACTTGTTTTAAAAGTTTCTGCATGCAATAAAACAATATCTAAGTTATCTCTCAGCCATCAATTTAATTCCACTAGATTGATTCTGGCAAAATGAAAAATAAACATGTACACTGACTAGTATTGTATTTACCTAAAGGGTCTGCTTTTCCATTCACATCAGGAACAGTAAACACACCCACTATTTCATGTCCATTTCTCTGTAATAATTTATACACTTCTGCTCCAAATAAACTCTGACCAATCACAGCTATTTTCATTTTGTTCAGCAGTGCAGACTGAAATTATAGTTTATAATAGAATAAAATCAAAACAATTCCAATTTTAAACAGAACATACAAACATTTTCTAAACACTTGAACATAAAAGTTCATACAAGATGAAGTAAACTGCAACAGAATGATTTCATTGAATAAAGTTAACCATTTGTTCCCAATAGTTTCACATTTTATTTCATTATATGATAAAATCAATAGCAATAGTGTATATTGATTTTAAAACAAGACTAGACAATATTTTAGAAAAAAAATCATGTGACATTACTTATTTTTTAAGTTTTTTCAAGACTACAAATGTAAGATATTAAAAGTATGTTATGTTGAAAATTTGAAAAATAAATCATATCGAGAAAAATAGCAATGAATAATCTCCAAGTGACAAAATTCACATAGACTGGGCAAACTATGGAAAAACCATTCAATGACATATAATTATACATGTTTATTATAGATTAAAACTTTACAATTGGAATAGCAAGTAATCAACAATGATACTGAACAAGAGCCAAATATCAAGGAGTGTGACTTTAGGTATCATTGTAATGTCTGTTGTTATGTTATAATGTTGGTATGGACTACAGACGGGATGTCTCAGGGATAATCTTTATGAAAAACAACACAGGAACATTGACATCTCTATGTATATATTTTAAATCTGTGGATACACTTATAAATACTGGTAATCAGATAATTTATTTTAACCATGCACTATTTCCTAGCATGTCTGGTCAAAACAGCAGTACCTAACTCTGACCAGTACTATACTTATATCTCTCTATCTGGCCACACCACTCACCTCTCATGTCCAAATAAGGCCGACCGGTTGAGAGTATATATCAGTAAATGATCAATGTCAAACATCTTAATAGTTACTTAGAACAAGTTCATCCCTTGTATTTGGATCCACTTAATGCCAACAGTAAACCCAGGATTTAATAACTAGTAAACAGGTTCAAGACTTACTGGCAATTATAATCCAATTACAACCTTAACTCAATAATTATTTCTTTCTTTTTAAGTTGTAAAATAGAATTGTTTACTCATAGGGTCAAATAAAATAAAAGGTACACTGTATAAATATATATTTGACAATACCTTTAAGAAGCTAAAACAAGTGAAAATAATTTTATTTAACTGTTTTCTTTCCCAACTTCTGAATCAAGTGCAGTGTAAGTGATCTGTGTACTTCTCTATAAAACCCTTGTTTACAACCAGTTCATTCAAGAATAAACAGTCCTGATCTAGTTGTGTACAAGTACATTAGATAATATTTTATAGGTCCACATTTTTTTATTTATAATACTTTAAGTACAGAAATTTTTAATAATTTCAATGTAGAGTTTCACAAACTTTTAACTCCAAAATTTATGACATCTAATACCCTCATATACAATTAAAAACATGTTACATTTTAAACTTTTTCTGAATAAGCCATAAAGCTGAGAATGATGTTATCCAAATTCACTTCTGTATGATGTTCTTAAAGCTAAGTTACAATACAAATATTCAGATCTTGACATAAATGAACTAGTTGCCAGGTTGCACTGATCAAAAATATTGCTACTTTTATTAAAATTTCATGCAAGATAGCTTGCCAGACAAGGTAATATATGTCCACTGCCAGTGTTGATTTTGTGCTTACAGTACATTACAGTAACAATTAATTTTGATTTAACCTTCAATCATACACTTCTTTTCTTGGGTGATAAATGTAAGTTTTTACTAAGTTTCATTAAAATATGTCAACAATTGTACCTTCTAACTAGGCAATAACTTATTAAAGATGAAATAATTCATATCAAATATTTTTGATATATTATATGATTTGCAAAAGGGTTCATCCTTGGATGATAATATACAATTTCAGAAAGTTTCGTCAAAATGTGTAAAGAAATTTGCTAACTAGAGTGTTTCAACAATATACCCGCAACATTTCATGTGAGCGTATAAAACTTGGACACCAACTTCGAGGAAAATCCTTGGGTGAAATTGTTTTTTTTTTATCAGTTAATCCAACCCTTCTGATATAAAAATAAATGACTTGATTAAAATTCTTATCAGATAAATAATATAATTACATGAGCCTACTTTATATATCGACTAAGAGTCCTCATTATCTATTCAGTTCTCAGTCTGAGCAGATTAATTATGTGTTATGAAGGCAACCCCAACAGATAGTCTAAGACAGTTATCAAAACAGGCTGCATTTTATCAAAACAGGCTGCATTTTATCAAAACAGAATACATTTTATCAGAACAGCATACTTTATCAGAACAGACTGTATTTCATAAGAACAGACTGTATTTTTTAATGTAATTAGTTACTGCTCTGGTAATGCCTTGCTGAGCAGGTCCTGAAAACAGACCATTATTCAGTATTATTGTTGTTTACATTCAAGACAGTTTCTGTCTGGGCAATGAGTAAAACATTTCAACATCATATTGAAACTTAAATATACTCCATGACATTAGACCGTTAATACTGATATTTAGATATGTATTAAATGCTTTTATAGTGCCAATCGCTTACTAGATTAAATTATACGATAATATCAGCAATTTCTTTTTGATATTTTAGTTGTTTAAAACAGGTGGGTGGCGCATATGTGTGCTATAAATTGATTAAATCTATGTTATAGCACCATTTACTGAGTAAATGTATAGAGAGTCAAGAGGGACTATAGTTGTCTGCACAGAGCATCACTGACAAAACAGTTCCATTTTTATCAAGTGCTACAACAAAGAAAACATGATAAATTGTATTCATCATTGTGTACATAATGGATTATTTAAACATAAAATTTCAATGATTGAAACTGACAGTAATTGGTTTTTTCATAAAATCATGCAAGGTATTTGTACTCAATAATTTAACACACTTTGCTGGCTAACTCAAATAAATATCATTGTCAGAAAAAAGAGTCAACCTCATACCACATTAGGAGACTGTTAGCAAAACATGGTATTAAGGCTGGGTTTAAATAACAACCAACCCTAAAAGACCTTTTAAAAGCCAATGGCAAATCTATAACCACCAAACTCAACCAACAGAAGGGATGCGTATATAAAATTTCCTGTTCCTACCAGGAACTATACATCGGGGAATCAAAACGCCCACTCGAAAAAAGGCTTAAGGAATATCAATCGAGAGGATCCACCAATAAATCAGCAGTTTGTAACCACCTAAAAGAAAACCCTCGTCACCGTGTCGATTGGGACCAAGTCCACATACTAGCAAGGAACATAAAAAACAAAAAGGAACAACGCGAGAGTTATTGGATGGACCAACTTCAAACTGTATATCCAAATGGCCTTAATATCCAACATGATAATCAGATAATACCTTTTGTTACCACCTACAATCATACTGCCACTAATGCCTCCCTAATTGTCAAACGTCACTACCATCGCCTTCAAAACCAATATCCTCATGTCTACAGCAAGAGACTTGTTACAGCGTACAAAAGAAATAAAAATCTCAGCAATATCCTAGTTCATGGTAGACTCAATCCCCAATAGCTTTAAATTACCTGACTTCCTTTATTCTGAATTCACTACATTTTACATTAATATTTCTTTATTTATTATAGGTACATAAAAATATTTGGCTTTTCTCTTTAGCTGATTATCGATATATCAGAAGAAAATTAATTCTTATATTTTCAACTATTTCAGATAAAGAAATTATATTACTTCAGATAATATTTCAGAGACATCCATAATTAACGCATCTAATTATCCTAACCTTTAACTTGCACCTTGCTTTATCATAAATCTTTACTTTGTGACCTAGGCCAGTGCTTTTATGAGACTATGTTCTCATCACCATCTAACACCAATTACTAAATGCCATATAAAGTCACTTAGATGTTTATGTAGAGACTGATAACACACAATTATGGATGAAACAAACAACTGGCTTATTTACCAAAACACAGCATTTAATTCAGTGCAATGATTTTTACATAACAGGCATTACGAAGGCCACTCGTCTGTCAATCATGATATAATTAATTTATAGCATGTTTTCATTCGTAAACCAATTTAAAAGAAGGGTGAGGCTTTTATATTGGTCAACGAATGAAAATGTGCTTAAAATATTAAGTATACATGATATTATCAGTATAAATACATCTCTTAAGTTTAACTTTCATTGCATTTAATTACAAACACTTTTTGAGATTAGGCGATGATGTTGAGCTACCAGAATCTCATGGTCACATGACAATATTTTTATTGTTCCAGCAAAATTAACTACGATTTAAGTGCTGGCGGGACTTTCACGGTAGACAAAACTATTTCATGATGAGATTGGTTTCTGTATTCTCTTCTTTAAGATAGCTTGCAAGGCAAAGTAATATTGTGCCTTGTAGAGTGTTTACGAGCCAAAAATCAAGATTGTTTTAAAGAACAAGGGCAGTAATTAATATTAAATATATTTTGACATTTTAAATTTTCAATAGGTTTTCGTCGCAATTTGTCAATAGTGCCTTCTAGTGTGTTTACAAGCCATAAATTGAACGTGTTTTCAAAAGAAAGCTTGCCAGGCAAGGTAATATACACCCACTGGCAGCATTGATGTTGAATTAAAAATGTTCAGTAAGGTAACAATAAGTGGACTGAAATATACAACCTTCCGCCATATCCTTTTTTCTAGGGTCTCTGGTTTCATTTAAAAATGTCAGGAATAGTACCCAATAACAACTCATTAAATATTTTTCGATATTTTTATGATTTGCAATTGGGTTCACCCTTAATAATATTTTGATATTTTTAATAGGGATCTTCCTTGGGTGATATCAAACAATTTCAGCGATTTTTGTCATAAATGAACGTGTGGTCACAAGCCAAAAGTTTAAAGCGTTTTCAAAAACAAGGGCAATAACTGACACTTAATATCTTTCGGTTACCTGATTTTCAATAGGGTTCATCCTTGGGAGAAAACAAATACTAAAGCCAAGTTTCTTCAAAATCCATTCAAAATTGTTCTTTCTAGAGTGTTTACAAGCTAAAATGAACTTGTTTTCATGAACCTACTAAATATTTATAAATTTTGCTGATTTTCAATAGGATTCATCCTTGAGTTAAAACACACTCTCACACCAAGTTTTATCAAAATCGGTCAAGAATTGTGCCATGTAGATTGTTTACGAGACAAAAATCAAACATGTTTAAAAGAACAAGGGCAATAATGCATATTAGATATATTTTGACATTTTTAATTTTCAATAGGGCTCATCCCTGGGTGATATCAAACAATTTCAGTGAGTTTTTTCAACATTGATCATGAATTGTGCCTTCTAGAGTGTTTATAAGCCAAAAAGTTAAACGCGTTTTCAAACACAAGAGCAATAAGTGACACTGAATATATTTCTATTTATTTGATTTTCAATAGGGTTTATCCTTGGTAAAAACAAATACTCAAGCCAAGTTTTATCAAGATCCATTAAGAAATGATCTTTCTAGAGTTCTCACAAGCTAAAATTGAACGCATTTTCAAACACAAGGGCAATAACTGATACAAAATATTAACTGAATTTCATCCTTAGGTGATTAAAAATACTCATGCCAAGTTACGTCAAAATCGCTCAAGAATTGTGACTTGTAGAGAGTTTACAAGGCAAAAATCCAACACATTTTATAGAACAAGGGCAATAATTCATATTAAATATATTTCAATATTTTCTATTTGGGCGTATAAAAACAATGGTAATAACTGATATTAAATCTTTTTTAGATTTATATGATTTTCAATAGTGTTCAAACAAATACTCAAGCCAAGTTTCATCAAAATCCATTTAGAATTATTCTTTCTAGGGTG
Organism: Nipponacmea schrenckii; assembly: GCA_030562195.1. NCBI lineage: Eukaryota > Metazoa > Mollusca > Gastropoda > Lottiidae > Nipponacmea > Nipponacmea schrenckii. The sequence goes on from JAUJPP010000005.1 coordinate 33,856,625, forward strand.
TTTACAAGCTAAAATTGAAAGCGTTTTTAAGAACAAGGGCAATAACTCATACATGTTTTTCTATTTCACCGTTTTTCAATAGGGTTCAATCTTCATTTTTACGCCTTCTAGAGTGTTTATGGGCAATTGTGAATTGACAGAAGGACGGAAGGAGAGACGGACATGGGTGACGACAATATACGCCCCGTATTTGATGTGGGCGTATAAAAAGAACTGTTCACATATCAGTTAATTATATTGTAATGTAAATGAGCAGATTCTATAAAGGCAAGGTCCAGACAGGAAACAGCAAGAAACATTCAAGTACCGTAGTGTAAAAAGAAAACAATATTCTTATAGATAAGGTTCAACTATATACCAACTAATGACATGCTTAAAACTACCATACAAAAACCTAGACAACTAGAAACTGAATTCTGCTTAATAGATTAAAGAATACTTCAGTGAGAATTCAAGCCAATTTCTTGTAGAATATACAAAATGTGTTGAATTTAAAAAAGTTTTAACTTAGACTAAAAACTGTAAGTATGGAAGTGCTGAGAGCTTTGGAAACAAAACATGGTAAAATACTGGTACTGCAATATTAATTCTTATATTCTAATGACACCATTACATGACAATTTTTAATAGTAAGTCTTGATTTTGCCACAAAACTTTCTGTATTGAAATCATTTTTTATTAAAGTAAATACTACACACAGATTGAATCTCTGTCAGCTGTCTAATATATATTTTATCAGCTGTCAATTAGAAACCTCCATATTTACATAGATTAGGTCATCTGCAGTTATCAAGATCAAAACCTTTAGATGACAAATGTTTCAAAATTGATTTATGAATATTTCAGAACAACAATAAATCAAATGCAAAAAAATAAACATTAATCTAATTTTAATACCTGAATAACTCACAAATTCACAAGATTATTGACAGTTTGGTACATCTTCATGGGTTAAATCTCCAACTGATGATGAAAGTTTGGCACAACTTTGATCACAACTTTACAAACAAGAAAGGGGGGACAATATGTAAATATTATTTATAACTTAACTTATTACAAACAGAATAAAAAATCTTCAGAGATAAATCTAATTTAACTGTACTTCCTTGTAACTTACAGAACTTAAGAAACTTTCAAGAAAATCTGGAATATTATTTAGTCCAGTCAATATCTGTACAACCCTGGATATTAAATCAGTAAATCTGTAGAAAATGCTCCAATCACAAGGGAGGACTCCTCTCAAGTCACTTTAACCTATTTATTACATTAACAGAATCATAATACTAACCTATACATTAAACAATCAATTGCCAAAACTGTGGGGTCAAGTTGATCCCAAGATTAAACTGGCCAGTAATATATAAGTGCAATATTAAAGAAACGGTTGCAACATGCCAATGTTCTCAAATGAGGGTGAATTCACCCACAAGGGGGGAATGGCCCAAGTCCAGGGGGGGAATGGACACGCTCAAAATAAGGTTTCAAAAATGATAGTCCTTGTACAGTGACTTATCTATAGAGAGGTAGTATGTTCAGGATAAAGATGGTAAATTTCAGGTCGCATTTAATCGGTTATCTATTCTTTCTCAAGTGACCTCACTGTGCAGAGTGCAGAATTCCAGCATTTACATTTCAGGATTTGTGATTTTCCCCAGCGTAGTTTCACTTTTACAAGGGTTTTCTGATTCCTCGAATTTTTATTTGCCCTTTTAACTTTTATATTCTTCACGTATAATATATTATGTACTCAAGTCTCGAGGGGTGAATGGCTCAATTGGAAATTCACTTAGTGGTGATTGGCAAAACAAAATTGAGAACCTGGGGCCTAGACCATACTCCCCCCCCCCCCCATTTACAGCTGGGTGGATTGGAATTATTAGTGTAGATGACTTATTCAATGTCATTGTACTTTCACACACTGACCGAGATTGGAACTCACGCCTGTAATCTTCAAAATATGACATTATATAAAAAATCGCTCTAACTGCTGTCCTATAGAACCCCACAAAAGAAGGGATTTGAAAAAGGTTTTATAAACTATTCATGTGTACCAGAGGGCCTGATAACAATTTTAACCATTTAAATCTTCAGAGATATGCCTGTAGTTCTTGCAATTCCACTTAAACCATAAAAGTTCTATGCTTTAAGGTGCATTCTTCTTTTCTTATTTTTTAGCTCAAATTTCCGAAAAAATATTTATCAAAATCTAGAGAAATACATTCCTGAACTTATCTGAAAGTCTTAACTGATTGTCATTTTTGATTAACCCTTTTAAAACTAATTTCTAAAGTCTGATCAAGTAGATAAATGGATGAAAATTTTACATATGGCACTGCCCCTTAAACTAAGTGATTAATATCTGCTTATGTCATATAAGACACTGTGATAAAAATGGCAAAAAAAAGTTTATTAGTTTTATTGGTTTGCAGAACCAAGGATGCTTGAAGTCAATTTGGCCGCCTATTCGCGTAGCCGTCGATTCGACATGTCAAGCTGGCCGCACATTCACAGCCGTCGATTCAAAATAGTGATACCAACTCGCCCAAATGTACCGAAACGTCTTAACCAATCACTGCCAAGGATACATTGTTTAAATTGAAACTAGATCTTAAAATAGTACAGTACAGGAATATACGAATTGAGCAATGAATCAACATAATTTTCATTCATCGCTTCGTACATTGAACAAAAATAGTACAAAATCCTGTTTCATACATTTAAAAGTAAAACATAAAGTTCATATAAAATCTAGATTAAAAGTTGGCACATTCATATTAAAGGGTTCCAACCTCACTCTTAAAAATGCAAATATCGTCTTTTAAGTTTGCATCTTTAGAAATTTTCTGTCTAAAATTACGACTCATCGTACAAAATTCTAAGCATTGAGTCATACTTTAAAAGGACATAATTTGAGCTTTCATGAAATCTAGATTAAAAGTTGGAACATTCATATTAAAGGGTAATAACCTGTCTTTAAAATATACATATAATGTCTTTTTAGTCTTCATTTAAAGACATTTTAGAGCTAAAACTACGACTCATCGTACAAAATTATGAGCATTGAGTCGTATATATTTGAAAAGGACATAATTAGAGCTTTCATAAAATCTAGGTTAAAAATTGGCACATTCAATTTAAAGGGTAGCAACCTCACTCTAAAATGTACACATATCGTCTTTTTAGTCTATATTTATACATGAAGACTAAAAAGACATAATATGTATATTTTAGAGTGAGGTTGCTATCCTTTAATATGAATGTGTCAACTTTTAACCAAGATTTTATGAAAGCTCTAATTATGTCCTTTTCAAATATATATGACTCAATGCTCAGAATTTTGTACGATGTGTCGCAATTTTAGCCCGAAAATGTTTTTAAATGCAGACTAAAAAGACAAAACTTGTATATTCTAGAGTGAGGTTGCTACCCTTTAATATGAATGTGCCAACTTTTAACCAAGATTTTATGAAAGCTCTAATTATGTCCTTTTCAAATATATAACTCAATGCTCAGAATTTTCTACGATGAGTCGTAATTTTAGCCCGAAAATGTCTATAAATGCAGACTAAAAAGACGATAAGTGTACATTTTAGAGTGAGGTTGCTACCCTTTAATAGGAATGTGCCAACTTTTAACCTAGATTTTTAGAAAGCTCTAATTATGTCCTTTTCAAATATATAAGACCCATTGTTCAGAATTTTGTACAATGAGTCGTAATTTTAGCTCGAAAATGTCTATAAATAAAGACTAAAAAGACGATATGTGTACATTTTAGAGTGAGGTTGCTACCCTTTAAATTGAATGTGCCAACTTTTAACCTAGATTTTATGAAAGCTCTAATTATGTCCTTTTCAAATATATATGACTCAAGGCTCAGAATTTTGTACGATGGGTCGTAGTTTTAGCCCGAAATGTCTACAAATGCAGACTAAAAAGACGATAAGTGTACATTTTAGAGTGAGGCGGGAACCCTTTAATATGAATGTGCCAACTTTTAATCTAGATTTCATGAAAGCTCTAATTATGTCCTTTTCAAATATATATGACTCAATGCTCAGAATTTTGTACGATGAGTCGTTATCTTTGCCAGAAAATGTCTATAAATGCAGACTAAAAAGACGATAAGTGTACATTTTAGAGTGAGGTTGGAACCCTTTAATATGAATGTGCCACTTTTTAACCTAGATTTTTAGAAAGCTCTAATTATGTCCTTTTCAAATATATAAGACTCAATGTTCAGAATTTTGTACGATGAGTCGTAATTTTAGCCCCGAAAATGTCTATACATGAAGACTAAAAAGACATAATATGTATATTTTAGAGTGAGGTTGCTATCCTTTAATATGAATGTGCCAACTTTTAACCAAGATTTTATGAAAGCTCTAATTATGTCCTTTTCAAATATATAAGACTCAATGTTCAGAATTTTGTACGATGTGTCGTAATTTTAGCCCGAAAATGTTTTTCAATGCAGACTAAAAAGACAAAACTTGTATATTCTAGAGTGAGGTTGCTACCCTTTAATATGAATGTGCCAACTTTTAACCAAGATTTTATGAAAGCTCTAATTATGTCCTTTTCAAATATATATGACTCAATGCTTAGAATTTTGTACGATGAGTCGTAATTTTAGACCGAAAATTTCTATAAATATATACTAAAAAGACGATATGTGTACATTTTAGAGTTAGGTTGCTACCCTTTAAATTGAATGTGTCAACTTTTAACCTAGATTTAATGAAAGCTCTAATTATGTCCTTTTCAAATATATATGACTCAACGTTCAGAATTTTGTACGATGAGTCGTAATTTTAACCTGAAAATGTCTTTAAATGCAGACTAAAAAAAACGATACCGGTATTTGTATATTCTAGAGTGAGGTTGCTACCCTTTAAATTGAATGTGCCAACTTTTAACCTAGATTTTATGAAAGCTCTAATTATGTCCTTTTTAAATATATATGACTCAATGCTTAGAATTTTGTACGATGAGTCGTAATTTTAGACCGAAAATTTCTAAAGATGCAAACTTAAAAGACGATATTTGTATTTTTAAGAGTGAGGTTGGAACCCTTTAATATGAATGTGCCAACTTTTAATCTAGATTTTATATGAACTTTATGTTTTACTTTTAAATGTATGAAACATGATTTTGTACTATTTTTTGTTCAATGTACGAAGCGATGAATGAAAACTATGTTGATTCATTGCTCAATTCGTATATTCCTGTACTGTACTATTTTAAGATCTAGTTTCAATTTAAACAATGTATCCTTGGCAGTGATTGGTTAAGACGTTTCGGTACATTTGAGCGAGTTGGTATCATTTTTTTGAATCGACGGCTGTGAATGTGCGGCCAGCTTGACAGCTCGAATCGACGGCTACGGGAAAAGGCGGCCAAATTGACTTCGTTCCAAGGATGCCTGATTAAAAATTGGAAAGTTGCAATCTATGCAAACAATAAAAATGTCTTCTGTAACAGATAAAGATTTAAGAAAACCACTTTACAACTCTATTGTACAAACTTGGATATGTCAAAGTCTTAAAAAACTAAAAAAAATAGTCTACAGGCCTATTTACAAAAATACTTAATTAACTAGTAGCCTACTTTACTTAGTACAAGCGTCAGTATGACAGTAAGCTTTGAATTAGATTTGGTTAGAGATTGTGTCGGTTACTTTTCAGTTAAAATTAATCAAAATTCAAAATTCACAGCAAAAGTACTTTTCATGTCGGCTAGTTTGATAACTCTACCAAGCTTGACATTGCTTAAAGTAATCCATATGGAATTATGTCTTAAGACACGTGTAAACAATGATGAAATGTGTTAAGTGACTGACACGGCGTCGAATCAGCTGTCTTCAGTAATCTGATTGGTGGCATGAATGAATGAAATTAGCTCACTATCATTGTTTTGATTGCGATAAGCTGTTATCTAAAGATTTTCCTCACCTGACTTGTGCTGAATTGTCGTGTGATATATCTTAAGTAATGCATGATAAGAAAGAAAAGTAGGCCACACCGTTATCATCATACACTGAACTGTTGTCATTCAGGGTCACGGTCATTGGAAAATTAAGGTCAAAGTTCATAGCAGGTGAGTGATCATTGATTGGTTGAGTCAGATTTTAATTCATATAATCAATAAATAAAAACTCATAACCATAATTGTTTAAGAAGGTTTTTTATCTAATATATATCAGATAAAATATCATATCATATACCGTTAGTCTCACCCTTGAAAAGGCTACATGGATTGCTTATGCCCTATTATGAAAGAATCGATGTAAATAAAATTGCTTTCTGTAGTTGAAGGGAAAAAACTCTATTTAAGACTTTGACCCTTGAACTCAACTTTCACTTTAATTTTTTTTTAGTAAACATTGGAAATGATTCCTTCTTTCAGGACTTCGTTGTGTTTATTTGTTACGTTTTTGGGCATGGTTATAATTTTAAGAACACTGACTATTTCTGTTAGGACAGACGACATTATTGATTGTAAAACATCAGATGATGATTTTATAAAAGTCAATGAGACAAGGAAGGAGAGATTTAGAAATGGCTTGAGAATTCCTACAATATCTAAAGATAGAGGCGATTATGATATTGGTGCATTAATTGAACTTCAAAAGCTTATTCAGACAGGTAATATGTTGTGGTATTGATTTATAATATGAAAAATCAATCACATTTTATAAGCTATGTGATATTATCATTGAATGTCAACTCTTAGCAGGCAAATCAAGGGATTTGGAATGAAACTAGTATGAATGGCTTTAGTGGATAAATCAGATTTGTATTGGTAGACTATACATATATTATGTTCATCAATTATTTTACTCTAACACTTATTACTCTGCAGGTGCTTTGATAATTTACAATATTTACATTAGCTATTCTTTTTCTCGTGTGGCGTTTATGAGACAATAACTGCCAATGCCTCATCACCAAAACATTGAGCGTAGTAATACACGGTATCCAGTTAAAACGGTAACATGTCAAAACGGTAACAAATTTTATTAGTTAAAACGGTAACAACTCCACCAAAACGGTAACAAAAATTTTCGGTTAAAACGGTAACAACTCCACCAAAACGGTAACAGATATTTTGGTGAATAAAAATAATTTATTTTGTACATTTATTTAATATAAACATTTCGTAGTAGTAAAAATAACAATGGATTGTGAAAATGTATGCAGAGGTCTACAATGTACGCACCACGTCCGACAAAGAATAAGTTGACAAAACAGACACACCTTAATTTTTAGTGCTAAAAACCGTTTATTCTAAGATATTGTCTCTATCGTACTGAGGCCTGCATTTAAACTATTTATGTATTTCTTTAATGTATGGGCTCTTTGTAATCTGTACAAAAAAAGAAGGTTGGGTAAATAATTTCTGAACTGTCAGAAGTGTTCAAAGACATCACGTGAGCAGTGCATTACTAGTATCTGTGGGGTTGTTGCGTTCGATTTTTGCTCCTGGGCGACACCTCAATGGCAAACGACTAAAAGAGGGCATCGAACGCGCCTCAAATCCAAACAAGACAGTGAAACAAGTGCAACATTATTCATAAAATGTGCTGACGAACAAAATTTCATAAGTCGGGCATCGGACAAGTACTTTATTTCTGTTTATGTCATTAATTAGAAAATATTATGTATCGCGTTTTAATTATGATCGTGATTACTAATAATGATAGTTGTCAGGAAATCTGTTAGCTTATTATGTCGGTATACCGTATATTACTTTGATCAATTGGCAAAGATTGTTTGAGTTCTTTTCAATCACTGATTTTAAGTTAATACTATCTTGATTAATAAAGATCACATTAATTATAGGATTTATTTCGTTACCGTTTTAACCAAAAATAGCTGTTACCGTTTTAGCGGAGTTGTTACCGTTTTAACCAAATTTCCGTTACCGTTTTGGTGGAGTTGTTACCGTTTTAACCAAATTTCCGTTACCGTTTTGGTGGAGTTGTTACCGTTTTGACTAATAAAATTTGTTACCGTTTTGACATGTTACCGTTTTAACTGGTATTCGTAATACACGGTAACCAATGTAAATAAACATGGCTGTCGCGCTATTAACGTCGATCATCTTCACGCTTGAACGTAAAATTCCAATTTTAATGTTGAATTCTAATATGTAATAAAGTTTCCATTAGCCTAACCCAAAGTCAATCTAATACTCACAGTCTCATACAAGAATAATTGGCAAAATGCGATAGAACTCAATCGAATTAGGCCTGAGTGTACTGGCCATAGCCGTAGACCCATTTGACCTAGTTACTCGCTTCAGTTGAAGAGCCTAAAAGTGCAGGTTTATGGATACTATACTTTTGCTGAAAATAAACTGAATTGAGTGTAAACTGTGGTCACCTATTAACATATGGAGCGGGCCATCTTCTAGATTGGTCTTCATAGTTTCTTTCATTTTCTCTACTTTCCTACCTCTCCGTTGTTCACTTGTATCCGCGTTCATTAAATTTCACGATTTTGTTGCTTTTCATCGTTAAAGACGGAATTCATACCAAAATGTTTTGATTTATAAAGATTAAACATAAAATTGAGATAACCATTGTTTTTTCTTACATTTTGAGAGCTTTCCCCCGCGAACTATTTTCTGACGAAAAGAAAATGGCTATAACATCAACAAGATCAACTCCAGCGCATTCATTCAATTTTCCATCCAACCTTTGTCCTGATATACGACCATAACCGCCATAGGGTGACCGTTTATTGCTTAAATACATACATATTTTCTACAACAAATTTTACATCTTACTGCTGCTTAACTTAAATTTAATAAATATTTTTTACATTTTAGAGTACAAATTGATCCATTCATCCCCAATTGTATCGCATGAGCTGGTAGGAAACTACAGTATACTATACACAGTTGAAGGTACCAACAATAGTTTAACACCTTATCTACTAGCTAGTCATCTAGATGTGGTACCTGTACAACAAGAATCTTGGGATTATCCCCCTTTTGGAGCAGAAGTTCATGATGGGTACATTTATGCTAGAGGTACAATTGATGATAAAATTGGAGTTTTTGTGAGTTTATATTTTTCATATTAAAAATAAGAGATTGCTTACAATTAGATTTTAGGATTTGTTTGCTTCACGCTATGTAAAAAAGTATGCTTATGCTTCTTAACCTAGCAAAATTTCTTTTATTACACACTGAAGAAAATTGATCTTTCATTACATTTCAGTGCAACCTTTTCAAAGAGTTATCTTTACCTTGAAAAATTCTATATGCGATTTATAAAGTGTTATTTCTTAATATTGGCAACATCTATTTTTTTAGGGAATCTTAGAAGCCTTAGAAGATTTATTATCAAAAGGATTTCAACCTTCAAGAACATTTTACATAGCATTTGGTCATGATGAAGAGGTAAAAATTTTGTCATAGTCAATTCATCTAAAACATTTTCATTTTACCCATAAGAGATGCAACTAGTTCAAGGATGAAATACAGCTCAGTATTGCTTTAAAAATCTGATTTCAAACCAGTTATGATATATCTTTGATACAAGTCACACATTGATATGATATGCTAAGATTGTAAGTCACAATCTGTTTATAAACAGTAAATATAACTAAAATCAGTCTTTGTTCTTCTGAAACAAATAATACTTTCATTTTAAATGTTGTTTAGGTTAATGGTTATGATGGAGCTAGATCTATATCTAACAGATTAAAGGATAAAGGATTAACAAGATTGGAGTTTTTATTAGATGAAGGATTAAATGTAATTAAAGGAATAGTACCAGGAATATCCAAACCAGTAGCATTGTAAGTTTTTAAATTGTTTTATATGTTTATAATTTATCTGCTGAACAGTCTTATTTTGAACCTAGGAATATATGAAAAAACTTCTATTGAAACTGTTTATATGTTATGAAGGTTCTCCCAAATATCTTCCAAAGAAATCATTACATTGAGAGCATCTCAAATAAACAAGAGAATGTGGAAATATATTATTTTTGTCAGTGCTTTTCTTAAATCAATCCATTAATGTTTTCTTTCATTTCTTCTTCATAATTTAGAGTTGGAACAGCAGAGAAAGGTCAAGTTGTATTAAGTTTAAAGGTTGAAGGTCAAACTGGACATTCATCTATGCCAACAAAAGAAAATGCTTTAACAATATTAGCCAGTGCAATATATAGGTACGATTGCATAGTATGTACAAACAGTGATAGATTGTGCTGTAAAAAAATTTACATGTGTGAAAATCTGGTGACCTTGAATAAGTGATCTGTCCTCATAATTCAAGTGAAAAGAAGTCAAGATACAAGATAATGTGTGAAAGATCAGGGTATTCATGTTGTCATTCTTGTAAAAATGTTTGTTTCTCTTTCTACATACATGATCTTCACGGTGTAAAATGGTGCTGGCACAATAAATCGTTGAATCGATGTATCACAATATTTCATGCCAGGATATGTGTATCAAATGGCAGGGTTGTGTATCAAAACTTGATGATACATGGCATTCCATAAATAAGTGGGTTATAATTTAATATACCAAACTGATATGATCATAAATTCCTTTCGCAGACATCACTGAAATCCATTGTTGTACAAAATACTAGTTAAATTACTAGTAACCTCTTGTTACCTTGTAGAAAAAAATTTATTACCCCATATTGCAATACATATCATATTGTGAACCTAATATTGCGATACGTATCATATTGTGAACCAAATATCGCGATACATATCCTATTCTGAACCTAATATTGCGATACATATCATATTGTGAACCTAATATCGCGATACATGTCATATTGTGAACCTAATATCCAATAGTATCATATTGTGAACCTAATATCGCGATACGTATCATATTGTGAACCTAATATCGCTATACGTATCATATTGTGAACCTAATATCGCGATACATATCATATTGTGAACCTAATATCGCGATGCGTATCATATCGTGGCTTAATTAGCAATACCCAGCACTAGTGTAAAGGAGATAATATTTCATCTATTTTTTAGATTAGAAAGAAATCCTCATCCCAGTATGTTTGGTCATGGACCAGAAAAAGACATGTTTGTTCATCTTTCATCACATGTAAGTAAGACCTTATTTCAAATTCACAACATTTAGACTTGAATCTTAAGTAAAAAAAATGCCGGTCTAATTGATGTGATCTTCTGAAGATCCTATTTTAAAGTTTATTTTTATGAGCAATGACAATGTATTATGAACAGTATATTTATGTGAAACTACTATGGCCCAATATTAATTAGTAAGCTTGAATATCTAGATTAATTGATGTTGTAGATGAGTTTAAGTATGAGAGTTATATGTTCTAATTTATGGTTATTTGGACCCATTGTTGCAAAGTAAGATTTTTATATGATAATACATGTTTTTAATTCTTTTTATTAATAACAAACCTAAGTAGTACAAACTGTACAAAATTCCATCTACGTATAAAGTACATAAAATCATAATTTGCCTCAAGATCTTATATTTGGTATAATTTAAACAATATATTGGTTCAAATTAATTTCCCATGTGTATATTTGATATTTTACTCCTAATTGCAGATTTTTAAGTACCAAACCATCTACTAATGCTGTAGTTAGAACTGTTACATCAGTCACTGTGTTTCGTTCTGGCATCAAGGTTTGTTACCTCATGACTTTACTTTAAACTCAATGTTAATTTTCAAATCTGAAAAAGAGCATCACAATTTTCAAACAAAACCTTTTCTCAAAAAGTTTCTTCAATTCTGATTCAAATAACTTTCTAACAAAAAATCTTTTTCCAGGACAATGTGATACCTAGTGAAGCTGAAGCAATAGTGAATCATAGAATACATCCAGCACAAACTATACAAGAGGTAAGCTGTAACTAGAGAATACATCCAAACAAACTATACAAGAGGTAAGCTGTAGTTATAGAATTCATCTAGACAATCTATACAAGAGGTAAGCTGTAACTATAGAATACATCCAGACAAACTATACAAGAGGTAAGCTGTAGTTATAGAATACATCCAGACAAACTATACAAGAGGTAAGCTGTAATTATAGGATTCATCCTGACAATCTATACAAGAGGTAAGCTGTAACTATAGAATACATCCAGACAAACTATACAAGGGGTAAGCTGTAGTTATAGGATTCATCCAGACAATCTATACAAGAGATAAGCTGTTGTTATAGAATTCATCCAGACAATCTATACAAGAGGTAAGCTGTAACTATATAGAATACATCCAGACAAACTATACAAGAGGTAAGCTGTAACTATAGAATACATTCAGACAATCTATACAAGAGGTAAGCTGTAACTATAGAATACATCCAGACAAACTATACAAGAGGTAAGCTGTAGTTATAGAATTCATCCAGACAATCTATACAAGAGGTAAGCTGTATTATAGAATTCATCCAGACAATCTATAAAAGAGGTAAGCTGTAGTTATAGAATACATCCAGACAATCTTTACAAGAGGTAAGCTGTAGTTATAGAATACATCCAGACAATCTATTCAAGAGGTAAGCTGTAGTTATAGAATGCATCCAGACAATCTATACAAGAGGTAAGCTGTAGTTATAGAATACATCCAGACAATCTATTCAAGAGGTAAGCTGTAGTTATAGAGTACATCCAGACAATCTATACAAGAGGTAAGCTGTAGTTATAGAATGCATCCAGACAATCTATACAAGAGGTAAGCTGTAGTTATAGAATACATGCAGACAATCTATACAAGAGGTAAGCTGTAGTAATAGAATACATCCAGACAATCTATACAAGAGGTTAGCTGTAGTTATAGAATGCATCCAGACAATCTATACAAGAGGTAAGCTGTAGTTATAGAATACATCCAGACAATCTATACAAGAGGTAAGCTGTAGTTATAGAATACATCCAGACAAACTATACAAGAGGTAAGCTGTAGTTATAGAATGCATCCAGACAATCTTTACAAGAGGTAAGCTGTAACTATAGAATACATCCAGACAAACTATACAAGAGGTAAGCTGTAGTTATAGAATTCATCCAGACAATCTATACAAGAGGTAAGCTGTAGTTATAGAATACATCCAGACAATCTATACAAGAGGTAAGCTGTAGTTATAGAATACATCCAGACAATCTATACAAGAGGTAAGCTGAAGTGATAGAAAACATCCAGACAAACTATACAAGAGGTAAGCTGTAGTTATAGAATTCATCCAGACAAACTATACAAGAGGTAAGCTATAGTTATAGAATACATCCAGACAATCTATACAAGAGGTAAGCTGTATTTATAGAATACATCCAGACAAACTATACAAAAGGTAGCTGTGGTTATATAATTCATCCAGACAATCTATGCAAGTGGTAAGCTGTAACTACAGAATACAAATGAGCACAAACTATACAAGATAAATAAATATTTATAATCCTGTCAGGAATTAAATGTTTTCTATGTACTTTTAAATTTGAAATGTTTTTATTATTTGATTGTAGGTAATAGATTATGATCAATCAGTTATCAATGATGACAGAGTAAAAATAGAAATTAAATCTAGTCTAGAACCATCAGTAATATCACCTAGTTCTGATGATAGTTTTGGTTATCAGATGATTAAAAATAGTATCAGACAGGTATTTGAAGATGTAGCAGTGGCACCAGGTAATCGTATATAACAAAACTGTTTTTAAAATTTTCACTATGAGAATGTCCCTGGTAAGTGTGGCTATCAAGGCAGGGCAAATACATCATTTCATAACAGATTTTTGTGACTGAGATTATCAAATCGGCATCAACATTAGAAGGATTCTACTACAAAATCTACAGTAACAAGAGAGGCTATCAAAGCACCCTTACTTACCTTCCTTGTGACATTTTCAACCATCAGATTGAATACTCAGAATACTTTAAATATCTGCTGTATGTATATTTTCAGGTGTAATGATAGGTAATACAGATACAAACCATTATTCTAGATTTACTACAAATATTTATAGATTTACACCATCATTTATGTATCCAACAGATCTTGCCAGATTTCATGGTAATAATGAAAGAATATCTATCAAGAATTATGAGCAAGCTATCAATTTTTATTATCACCTCATTAAGAATGTAGAGAAGAGTTTCATGACAATGCATAGACATGGTGAAGAATTATAGAAGCTTATATTATAAAAACTAGATTTATGTAAAATTATGAAATTATTCAACATGGCCAGTGCTTTAAACAGGAGTTTCTAGGAGCTTCTTCATTCTTATTAACACACAACAAAAAGACCTTCATTTGAATCCATTACATACAATTTTACGGGTTTCTACAATTGAGTTACCATTATCAATACACAAAAAACTCTTGTGAATTGTTATTATTTATTTTAAGTTCATGCAATATTCTACCCTTATAGTTTGTATGTTTAACTGAAGTATATTATATTTATTTCTGTTAATTTTTCGTAATCACTATATATTTTTTGTATTTATTTTTTTGGAATGTAGTGAAATCATTTTATTCTGAAATCAAATGACACAGATGCTCAAGGTTATTAAAAACTTTGTGTATAGAAGGTTGTACAATATATGTTATTGATATAACAAATGGTGATTCTGTATTAGATATATTAGACTGCTGAGTATGCATTTTCTACTTCAACAAGGTAATCAGCTATTTAAAATGTGACACAGGTAATGTTTGTCTATATATATTAGAAGACTAATTTTTGAGCTTTATTGCATTATCTGTGCTCAAGTTGTTGTTTTATTTTTTTACTTTATAAAAAAAATAAGTTCAAACATTTACATGATTTATTTGTTTTGTAATCGAGTATTTTTGGGATGGTTAACCACAAGGGAAGCCATACTGAGATACATATTTTACCATGAAATAAACCAAAAATCAAATAAAAAATTTGTCAATGTACATGTCATATTTTATATATGAAGAATTATTAATTGATATATTTTCACACAAACTTGAGCAGCCATTACACCCCACACTGAGTTTCTTACTAGGATTTCTTGTTTCACTAACCTATATCCAAATACAGATAAAAGATTTCAGATTATCATTTCCAATTAAAAGTGTTCAATATTTAAAATAATTTGATTATAAATTAATATTATTAATATATTTCAACAAATACATTCAACCTATATTGGTTACTTAATACAAATATCTTGATTATAAATGATTTACAACAAACTTTATTCATTATAAATTATAATACACCTCATTTGAAGGGATAAATTCGTCATTTTCATGGGCTCTTTCAAATTTGAAAGGCTGAGATTTCGAGGTGTAGTTGTGAACACTTTTACTTTATCTCGTTTCTAAGATTAATGTATGATTGGTCAAAAGAATGACAAAGATATCCCTTTAAAGTATATTGGTTATTATTGATTTAATACAAACATTACAATATATCGTGATTTGCAACAAACATCATTCATTATACCTTGGTCATTAAAGATTTACAACAAACATCATTCATATACAGTTTGTCCCCCAATACAGATTTGTTATTAATGACACAATAAACCTCCTTCAATGTTTTGTCGGTTTTAATGATTTAAAAATAAATGTCAATTAATGTAAAATGGTTTCTAATGATTTACAACAACCATCCTCCATTATATAGATAAGCGAAAACTGAGGACAATTCGGTCCCCGGGGTCTTTCTTACAAGGGTAATAAAATCCACGCCTCTTTCATGAGTACTATAGGGGTGTCGTTAATGAGGTAGGGTATGTCCACTCTTTTGGAACACCTGATGTCATTTTGGCACTGGTATTATCATCTCGTCTTACCCTTCGGATGGTCCAAATGTAAGGGCTTTGTTTTTTTTTTTTTTTTTAAATAGCTGTCTGTAACGTATGGATATCTCAAAAGATGATCCGGATGTTATCTCTTCCTCTCAGCCAAATAATTACTATCGCATTTGTTTTATTAAAACTTAATAAAATATAATATTACCAGATATTGAGTGGTTATTACCAACCGATTAACATTTGACATCACGTGACCAATTAAAACTGTAATTTGAAGTAATGTAAATCACCAGAAAGTCAGTAATCTTTTTAATTGATTAAAATCCGGATAAAACATCTTCTTATGAAAGTAAGTACTTTATTATTACTTATTATAATAATATTGTTACAAACGTGGCTCAAATTTGGAAACTGTTCCTCGTTCTGCCAAGCAAGGTGATAAAACATCAAATATACGTAAATTCTATAAAAAATCAAACAAAATACTATTAGATGTTAATCGTCAAATCAGGCAAAAGAATAACCTTGACAACAAAAAACTGGCGTCTTTTTCCTTTCTGACCGATATATTTGTGATTTTGTAATGTTATCACGTTGTCTTCTAAATAAAACGATCACTACTGCTTTATCACGTAATTAATATTAGGTCTCTTTGGTATAATGATGTGTTTCAGATTAATATATCAATGAGGTGTAAGAAATGATGTATGTTATTCTATTGGTGTTATATCTAACAGTATGTTCAGGTAAAATAAGACATTATTACCTAGCTGCTGTAGAAATAGAATGGGATTACGCTCCTCTTGGATCCAACATGATCACAAAAGAGACGTAAGTATGCTTAAAAATGTAATTTGTGGACAAGAAACCATATCCTACAAAGAGAATGGTTACCTCAGGTTAAATTTCAGTTATCTGTCAACTGCAGTAAATTCTAGAATGAAATAAAAACGTACCGCAAGGATTTAAACTCACAACTTTACTTTAAAATATAACATGTACAAACTCATTCAGGATATTGACGATCGACATGTTTCTATGTACAGAAGAACATAAAGAGGTGAATGTTAAATGTTGTACTAGTCAAACATGCTGTAATTGCAACCTAGTTAGCCTTCTCTGTCGGGAAGCTAATGAAACAATACACCGCCATTTTTTATATTATATATATTTTTAAGGAACATCTCGGATGAATTCATTAAGAATTCGAACAACAGAATTGGTAGTATTTACACAAAGATTGTCTTCCGACAATTTACAGATGACCTCTTTAACACCCCGATTCCCACTCCAGAATGGATGGGTATTTTAGGACCTTTAATTAGAGCGGAAGTTGGTGATGAAATGCACGTACATTTTAAAAATCTAGCTTATTCTAGCGGCAGACCTTTTAGTGTTCATCCACATGGTGTTCTTTATTCAAAAAATAGTGAAGGTAAGTCAATGAGTTTAAATTATTAAAAACAAAATAACATAACTAATCAATTATTTTCTGACAAAAATATCCTTTTCATATGATGTCTATCAATTAGCTTATGTGACCTGAACAATTATTTAAATTAATCAGCTAATAAATTTCACAAACTCAGTACAGTTTCTGGTACTTGGATCGAGATTTCAAATGGGAATTAACATACCCAGAAGACTATTTCATCAAATATAGTTTTTTTGACCTTCTTCTGACATATTATGGAGACGCTGCAATCCGTAACATTCATATTTTTATTTTAAGGAGCAATCTACCTTGATAACACTTCTGGTGCTGATAAACTAGATGATGGTTGTATGCCTGGACATAATTATACTTACATTTGGAAAGTTCCCCCTGAGTTTGGTCCAAAACCAGCAGACCCATCTTGTATACCGTGGGGGTATCATTCACATGTTAATTCTGATAAAGATATTGACACTGGTTTGATGGGTATGCTACTAACCTGTAAGGCAGGTACGTTGAATTATATACCACTCTTATGCCTGAAGAAGCTACATTAGCGAAATCCGGATCGCATTTTATTGAGGAGCCCCTATATCTTAATGTTTGTAAGTTGTTATTATTGTGTATTAAACATTGTTATATTCTTATAAACTTGGACTTATCATAATGGACCACCGATCCAACTGGTTGTACCCTAGAAGAAATGTTCATCACCGAGTTCCATACCCCGAGAGACATGCAACACAGTCTCACCAGCATCACTACAGGCCTCATCAGAATTCCAGATTTAACAGACAACCATATCATCATAGACAGAGACATGACACAACTAAGATGTTTTTTTCAACTTATTCTTCACCATGCTTCTATAATTTCAAAACAAATTGATGGTTCGCCAACCCGTGGGTTTTTATATAAAATTAATGATCTCAACCGGTTTGTAAAACCAGCTCTTAAAAACCACCAGATATCTTAGGCTATTGAAGCAGTCAACAAATCTTGGGCAACAAATGTGGCATTGGCACTTAAGAATCATTTCGATTCACAGCTGGCCTCCAAAATTAACTTGATCAAAACACAAAATATTTCGGAATCTGACATACAAAAACATTCTAAGGAAGCAATAAATTGGGCTAAAAAGTCATATCGACGACTACAAAAAGAAACTCTTGATCATTTTACAAGAATCATTGCTGATTTGAAATGTAGGAATGTGGTGGAGGCCATGGATGTTCCACCAAGCCCACCAACCAACTTGCTTCCAGATAGAATCGTCTCCACTCCAAAACGGAAACGTACACCATCGCCGACACAGTTACCAAGCACTTCAACGTATTTGCCGACACCAAACAAAAGACCCAATACCTTACCAAATATTGTATCTCCAAACCGTTTTTCTCTCCTGCCATCAACACCACAGAATTCCAGCCAGAGGTCAAATCCAGAAACTCCACAGTCCATCACCAAAACCACATCCCGTCGTCGCTTGAGTTTGGGAACTCACCACCTCTATGTAAACCAAGACGCCATGAAAACCAAAAGGACAAAACTAAATGGTTCCGGCCTACTTTGGTGAAGCCAACCCTTATCAACATCCCCCAACATTAGTAATATACCAACTATTGATACTGATACCCAAGCTGAATCCTACCCTGGTGCCCGTGTACAACATATTACACATTTAATTTCAAAGATTTCTCCATCCACTATTCCAAAGAAGGTTTTATTTCACATTGGGTTAAACAACAGAGAAGAGTCGGGTGAATCTATCCACCGTCGGATGATGGAATTGATTAAAATGGCTAAATCCAAATTTCCTACAGCCTCCCTGTTTGCAACACAAATTCCATTCTCCAAAAATCTCACCCTTTCAGATCCCCAGTCAGCCACTAACCTCAGAAGATTCAACGACCTATTATACCATAAACCCTCCTTTGACGCGAAAACCATTCCCCGTTTCAATGGAATGATTGGTGTATTTTCGGACCACATCCACTGGATGACCCCCACTGCCAAAGCTATTTATTCTCAATGGGTCTCCCATTTAAACTAAACGCGGGGGGAAGCATCGTTAAACTAGGCCAGACCATCGTGAATCTGAGCTCGCGCAAACTTTCTCCCCTTGAAGAAAGAGTTTTAGATAGAGGGCTGACTTTCATCCCTACATCTAAACCTTTTTCACGCGTACCAATTTTATCGTCGATTGAGCACGTCATTAGGACTTTTAAACTAAATTATTTCTTTCGTGAAAGATTAGGCCGTGGAAAGCGAACTCCATTTATAGAAAAGTCTGGCTGGAATCCACCAGACAGTGCGATTGACCACAATATTTTGAGTAAATGCGATAATTTATACGAAGAAGTCTCCCATTTACCACTGGTAAATGACAAGAACAACCTTACCGATTTTGAACGCTCTGTTTTGACCACTTTTAAAAATGATCAGACAATTATAATCCGCAAGAGTGACAAGGGCAATTGCTGTGTCATTCAAAATCGCGAGGACTATGTTTTTGAAGTAGAATCCCAACTAAATAATAAAAATCACTACCGCGAACTGGACCAACCAATTTTTCTGGAAACCGCTAAACAGATTAACACTATTTTAAATATTTTAGTACAAAAAGGCTTTTTATCTGATTCCCAATATGACTATCTTAGTGCAAAACCGGAAGTACGCCAACGCCATATATATACATTACCGAAAATTCATAAAAAACCTGAATCTGAATGGCATGTCGCAAACAGAATACCCAAGGGCAGGCCGATTATATCTGACCGCTCTAGTGAATCTTACCAAGTTTCCGAATATATCGACCATTTTTTACTACCATTGGCTTGCAAGCATCCGTCGTACTTAAAAGACACTACCGATTTTATAGAAAAAATAAGAAAATTAGATATACCAGACAATTCGATGTTTATTTCTTTAGATGTTACAAGCATGTACACGAATATTGATAACAAATCCGGTTTAGACGCTGTTCGAAAAGCCTTTCAGACGTCCAGACAAAGAAATTTTAGACTTATTAGAAATATGCCTCACGCGAAATGACTTCACTTTCAATGGAAAAATTTACCTACAAACTTCTGGCACTGCCATGGGAAAACGCTTCGCGCCGAGTTATGCGAATATCTTTATGGCTGAATGGGAACATGAAATCTCACTAATTTCCCCTTTTCAACCTATCTTCTATGGAAGATTTTTAGACGATATTTTTATTATTTGGACAGAATCTTTGGCAAACTTTTGGGAGTATTTCGAAATTCTAAATAATCACCATTCTTCTATAAAACTTACAGCAAACATCTCGGAAAATAGCATGAATTTCTTGGATACAACTGTATTCAAATGACCAAGTTTTAATCAAACTAAAAAACTTGATATTAAAGTATATTTTAAAGAAACTGACACACACTAACTTTTATTCAAAACTTCGTTCCATCCGAAGCATACATTTTCTGGCATAATAAAATCGCAAATTCTGAGATTCAACAGAATTTGCACAAGAAAGACAGATTTTGATTTGGCTTGCGAACTAGTATTTGATAAACTGAGGGAGCGGGGTTACTCAAAACGTTTTTTTTGCGCAAAATTAAAAACGATACTCTCTCAGCTATTGAAAACAAAAATAAGCCCCCTCCTCCACCAAACGGTTTCGGTTCTGTACCATGCAGAGGTTCTCGGTGTCGTACCTGCGAATATATACATGTTAGTCACTATTTTGAAAATAAGAAAAACGGCAAAATTTTCGAACTAAAGGAAGTTCTCTCTTGCATCGATAAAAACATAATTTACCTAATTTCCTGTAAAAAATGCGACGTACAATATATTGGCGAAACACAAAACGCGTTGCGTACTCGTTTAAGCGGTCATCGCTTTGACATTCTCCATAAAAAAGATAGACCAATCGCGAACCATTTCAATTCAGCCAATCATTCCATTGAAGATCTTCTAGTTATGCCCATAGAAAAGATACCAGACTCTACAACAATCAAACCTTAAACGAAACGACTACAAAGGGAGAGTTTCTGGATAGACCAATTACAAACAGTCGTACCTCACGGTCTAAATATCCAGCATGACAACCAGATTATACCTTTTGTCGCCACCTACAATTCTACAGCTAAAAATGCATCTGTGATTGTGAAACGTTTTTATAAAGAACTCCAGCATGAATTCCCTAATATCTACTGGATAAATACACTTAATACGATGAAACCCAATGGTTTAAATGTTCAAGTTGACTATCAGATAATTCCTTTTGTTATACTTTTCAGTAGTACATCCTGCCAAGCCATACCCATTATCAAAGAAATGTATAAACGCCTCCAACACATTTTCCCTGATATTTTCCACAAAAAATTAATTATTGCTTTTAAGCGTAATAGAAATTAAAGTGATATTTTAGTCCAGGGCAGACTAAAACCTATAATAGTATAATCATTATATTCCTCTTATATTAGATTTGTATTTAAGCAGATGCTGGTTACAGTTTTTGATAAATTGCAATGTATCAATCAGTTTCAGAATTTTTTTTTTTTTTTCCTCTTACTCACTATTTTTTTGCACATAACTGTTATTGGTGGTACTGAATCTTCTCCTCGGCCTTTGCTTTCGTAATTTCAATTATATATTGTTTTTACAACCACTTTCACCTAATATCTATACCAAACGTTTAGTGACTGCTTACAAAAGGAATAAAAATCTGAGTAATATTCTTGTACATTGTAGATTAGATCCCCTTTCATTATCTCCCTGAAGTAATCGCTTTGTATTTTTATTTAATGGCTTTACTTTCTCTAGAAGTAGATAATTTCTTATCAATTGATGCATACTGAAATTCGTAGCATAGTCTCTACTTGTGACCTAGGCCAGTGCTTCTATAGGAGAGCATCTCTTATAACACCCTTAACCAATCAATTCATAATAATTAACAAAACTGATTTGGCCTATATTCCTGGCCGTTTTTGACCACCTGAAATAATAACCCTCTTGCACGGAACCAAGTTGTCAACATTAACAGATTCTTCTTGTCCATTGATATATTCTTGTTGATATCAGAACTTAATTTGTTAATCAGGTAATTGATCGTCACAGTTTGCTTGATAGATATTTCTGCTTTTTTAGGGGCACTGAATGTAGATGGAACTCGAAAGGATTACTCCAAGGAGTATATTGTTTACATGGATATAGCTGATGAAAACAATGCTTGGACTATCCAATCCAATCTCATGAAATGTGGTGATCCAACACAATGTTTACATTCTCCAGATGTTGGCTTTGTACCAAGTAATGTGATGTGGCATGTCAATGGATATGTTTATGGTAATTTGCCAGCTTTTGAAGTAAATGTTGCTGAAAAGACGATGTGGTATATTATGTCGTTAAATAATGGAATACATTCCATCAGTTTTAGTGGGAACACATTAATACATCGTAATCATAGGTAATATTTCAGAAATTCTGGACCTATGGAAAACGAATTTGGAAAACGGCGATATATACGTTGATAATTCGACAACTATGGTTTCTTTGCGATGCAGTTGTGCTATCACCTTAGCTTCTCTCCTCAATTTGGGAAGCAGAAAAGATTTTATCCTTGTGTTACTTTTTATATGGAGAGCACGCAGTGCCTCATAGTAATAAAAAATAGCATGTAAATTTACATTATTTCTTTACCCTGCCGTTTCATCTGTAGAAATAAATTTGTATTTTTTCTTTCAGGGTTGACACAATACCATTTTTACCATCCACGTTTCTGTCTGCCGAGATGATCCCAGCTAATGAAGGTAACTGGCTCCTGTATAGCAGAGTGTCTGAAAACTTCCAAGGTAATTCAGTAAATTATATATACATGTACGTTCAATGTTAAATATTGTCTCATATGCGTGAATCCACAGCAATACTTTTGATTAATTTTAATTTTTCTATAAATAGGTGGAATGGCTGCCTTCTATAAAGTGAATCCTAGAATAACACCAAAGAGAAAGAGACAGGTGGACGTTAATGGAAAGCAAGGAAATTCGTTGAATGGCTTCCAAACAACAGGAATACTTCCTTATCTGAATCCACGGTATCCAAATCTCTACACTGGCACTGAAGGGTTCAGATATAAAAGAGGTCCATTGTTCAACAGATTGCCAGCTATTTGGACAGGTAGGGTGTTTTGGAACCAGTTCAGAATGTCCCCGCCTCATGTTAATCCTTGGATCTCCAGAATGGGGTCTCGAACTAAATCTGTTCCAAAATATTCGGATAAAAATACACCCGCCACTGACACTACTAACACTGAACAGCAACCAATATCAGTAAATGGGAAATCACCAACCAAAGGAGATCAGTTTACGTCAATGATAACAAAACTAACCTCTACATTGGATAGTCTCACCACGACAGACTCAAACTTTCTGGACAACATATGGAAAAGATCAGCTGTTCCTGTGTATTCAAAACAATCACCAGTCTTTGACGATAACAACAGTCCATGGTTAGGGTACCAAGTTGGATCCATGTTTCCATGGATGACTTCGTCAAGAAGATTTTCTAGAAACGCTCCAGCACGACCTGGTCCCACTAGAAGAAATATCAAAAGATACTACTTAGCCATAGAAAAAGATAACTGGAATTATGCTCCTTCTGGACAAGATAAGTTCAATGGTGGTCGTTTGTTGGATAATCCGTGAGTTATTCTTTCTGTTATACGTTGTCACAATTATAAAGGTTGAGGTTCGCTTTGTCATATTTGAGTTATCAAACATTCTAGAACAAACCTTCCCAAGATAATTTCCTTAAGCACTACTTTGAACAAAATAGTGACCAAGAAGCGCCACTTCATTTTGTAGGAATTTAGTGGAGGGGGTAACAGTGACGTAACAACTTTCATCGTGGTGAAATGGATCATGGAAAATGCTTTTTTGGAAATGTAAAGATTTCGTATATTTGGCGTATATATCAGATTGTCTTCTGAAAGTCAGTAACAGAATGTAACAGGCAAACTTTTTTGGTGTTGGGTACAGAATCGATTTCCTATTTCAGAAAATCCAAGCCATTTTTCGAGAGAGGTCCCATACGTATTGGTGGGCAGTATATAAAAGCTCGGTTTGTGGAATACACGGATGGAACATTTACCAAGCGTGTAGAACGATCTAAGGAGGAAGAACATCTTGGGTTATTAGGACCACCAATAATAGCTGAAGTTGGCGATGACCTTATAGTCGTTTTGAGAAATAATGCAGATAGAACATTCTCATTTCTACCTCACGGGGTTGTTTACCAAAAGAGCGATGAAGGCTTCAACTATAAGGACATAGAAAGTAAGTATAGAGCCAAAACATTATCCAACCGCAAGTTGATCCATTACTTGTATTTTTAAACTTGTATTACCCCGAGCCATACTCTCCAGCTTCTAGAGGATATTTCGCCCCTACAAAATTGCACTGGTTAACCTTTTTAATTCATTTACTATTGGTTCTAGGTGGTCAATTAACAGGAAAGTTAGTAAATCCTGGTGGAACAGAGACCTACACCTTTTCCATACCCAATGTAAATGCTGGACCTACTGTAAGTGATTCACCATGCGTCACACATACATATCAATCCGCAGTGGATCCGGTTAGAGACTTAAATACCGGATTATTTGGACCTATTGTGATCTGTAAGAAAGGCCAACTTAAAAATAGTTTCAACCAGGTAGGATATGGCGAAGTACTGTTTTTTTTATATTCATTGGATTTATTAACGGACTTTAACGAAATTTATGGTGGCATGTAATGACATACAAGACATGAAATAACCTGCGGTGAATTCTGTAAAAAGATGATCACGGTAGTTTTAAGTAAGTGAAGCAGCTTTAGTCCAATAGGGCATTCTTGAAAAATGAGTATGGTTGCTTTGATTTAGTTAATGTATGCTGAAATCCATAGTCTCTACTTGCGCCCTAGGCTCTATTTATAACACCATAAACCGCTCTACTATATGTTGCTTCTTTCAGGTGAACACACGGTCCTGGTTTTTCAATCACAAGCACATCTACTTAGCATTATTAACCATCGATGAGAATTTGTCCTGGTATATAGATGAAAATATAAGAGCTTCTGCTTGGTCATCTGAATTGGTTGACAAACAAGATCCTATGTTTCGAGAATCAAATGCTATGCATTGTAAGTAGGTTTTCAGTACATCTCAAAGATTGTAAATCCATTTTGATCTTATCGGTGATACCATCATACATTTACTTTACAGCTATCAATGGTCTTCTATACGGTAATCTAGACAGCATTGATATGTGTCTTAATGAGAATATTGTCTGGCATCTGATGGATTTTGGTGGAACTACAGATATGCACGGGCTATATATTCATGGACAGACGTGGGTAGAATTTGGGAACAATATTGATTCAAAGGGTCTTTTACCAGGTTACTCCTCAACCATGTGGTCGAAACCAGATACAGTTGGTAAGATTATTCTCTTCTGATTTAATAATTATTATGTGATGTTCTTATTCTGTTTCCATAGAGATAAAGTAGCACCGCAAATATTTCTTAACCAACCGGAAACAGTTATTAGCGTAATCATTGTGACTCCAAGAAAAACAAATCGCTAAACTCTTCCTTTAATTTAACACAGGTACATGGGCCTTGGAATGCCGAACCAATTCACACTATGAGTCTGGCATGGTGACAAAGTACACGGTTAACCAGTGTAACAGAACAGAAGCTGTAATGGGCAACACCAAAATCAGAAGATATCATATCGGTGCTGTAGAAGTAGATTGGGATTATGCCCCGTCTAAAAGAAGTGTTACTGATGGACAATCTATTAATGATACAAATCAGTAAGTGACTAAATTGCCATATACCCACTAATAATTATTAAGTTGCATGAATTTGATATTCAGCTTGGAAATATAACCCTCTAAAAATGTTTGATTTGTCCCAAGAGAGTAAGCATTATCTGTTTAATTGGACATATCGCTTAGATTTAGGTAAAAACGGGAGATATAACCAAAATCAATTAGCATAACATAGAATTAATTTTGTTTTAAGAAAAGGTGGGGTTTTTGTTGTGGATACAGAGTTTCTTATCGGCAGTATATACAAGAAGGCTGTATACAGACTTTTTACTGATGCTACATTTAAAGAACAAGTTCCACGGGCTGCTGCTGAAGATCATCTTGAGATTATGGGACCCTATATTAAAGCGGAAGTCGGAGAACGGATAGAGGTTGTCTTTAAAAATATGGCTGGGAAACCATTGTCAATTCATCCTCAAGGTTTACAGTATTCAAAATCCATGGAAGGAGCAAATTATATTGATAAAGGTGGAAGTGTTGAACCGTCGAATTCTGTAAATCCCGGACAAACGTTCACCTACAAATGGACAGTGCCTGTTAGATCTGGACCAGGTGTAAATGATCCGAACTGTATTGGTAGAATGTACTATTCCTCGGTTGATTCTATCGTCGATACATATACTGGTTTATTTGGACCACTGGTTATATGCAGAACTGGAATTCTAACTGCAAATGGACAACGAACGGATGTAGATAAAGAATTTGCTGTTATGTTTATGGTAATTGACGAGAATAAGAGTTTCTATATCAAAGAAAACATTCAGAAGTATGCTCCCATGCACAATCAAATGATTTCAAAGAATGTTCCTCAACCTAACAACCTGAATGTCCCAATAAGAGGCATCCAACCAATGAAGAATTCCGCGATGAACATTTCTTCAGATCCCGGTATGCCTTATCAAACGAACAACCATAACATGGTTGACGTACATCACACTCATGCCTCTATGACTCATGGTCAGATGGACCCAGGCAGTGACATTGGAAACCAAAATGTTATGGTCGGACAGTTAGATGGTAAAATAGCTTCCATGCCCAATCCTGATATGCATATATCGATAAATGACAAAGCCAACATTCTCGAAAGAAATGGCAAATTACCACACGAAGGTACAAATATTAACACAGTTGAAGAAGGGTCAACTCCTGTGGAAGGTGAAAACAAACGAATGTCCAAGATACATCCTATAGTTAATAATCCTGATGGCAGTATTACAGCAGTATTTCCCAACCGTAGACGCAAGAAGCGCAAAACTTTGAACAAAAATGTTGGAAAAGTACTACATGCAAATTTCAAGGAGATTAACAAAACGTCAATGAAATCAATTTTTAAAAATCGATTCAGGCGGCAACTCAACCGTTCCCAACATATGACAAACCAAATGAATACAAATTCTTCAATGATGCAACAAAGAAATATCCACATGAACCATGGTGGTAATGGGGAAATGATGTTTGAACACAGCAATCACATGAACTCTATAAATGGACGAATTATGGGCAATCTGAACGGTATAGTCATGGACCAGAATGATAAGGTAGTCTGGTACATCATGGGTTTAGGCTCTGCTGAAGACTATCATCCAGTACACATTCATGGACAAGTTTTTACCAGGCGTTCAGATCGTGCTCATAGATCGGATGTGATTGAAGTGTTCCCGTCTACATCTGACACTGTAGAAATGTTAGCGGTGAACCCGGGACAATGGATTCTTCACTGTCATTTTAGCAAGCACAACAAAAATGGTATGCAGTTGATATATACTGTAAATCCAAAGCCATGAACAAAACCTCTTGAATACTAAACTTAAAAGCAGAGCCTTATATATTTATATAATCATTCAAGGAGAATCAAACAAAGAGTGTCTGGATATTTTATGGAGTGAAAGCATCCAATTTTTTTATACGCCTACACATTAATGTCTATCTGTCTCTTTGCCCGTCAACAGTTGTGGCCACGATAGAGAGTTGGATTTTGCTGGATTTTGACAAAACTTGGAGTGAGTCTTTGTAATCACCCAAGGATGAACCCTATTAAAAATCAGACCAATCGAAAACTATATTTTCTATGAGTTATTGCCCTTGTTCTTGAATTCTTTGTGGACACGACAGAGTGCTGGTTTCATGGTGGATTTTGCTTAAACTTGGTGTGAGTGTTTATTTTAACCCAAAGATGAAGCCTGTTAAAAATTGGACCAATCGAAAAGATTTAATATGAGTTATTGCCCTTGTTCTTGAATTCTTTGTGAACACGATAGAGAGCTGGTTTCTTGGTTTTTTTTATGACTCAAGGATGAACCGTATTGAAAATTAAACTACTGTAATCGAATATATTTTGTACGAGTTGTTGCCTTTGTGAAACGCGTTTCATTTATTGTGGACACGATAGAGAGCCAGTTTATGGATTTTGAATGAACTTTGACATAACGCAAGGGTGAACCCTATTGAAATCGGACCAACCGAAAATTGTATGGATTTTGAAACCATGTGGGAGTGTTCCTTATTACCTAAGGATGAAACTTTAATTGAAAATCAAGAACATCTTTCATTTACCGATAACTCTTGTCAACCTCCCGGACAAATTGGCTGCCATTAGAAATGTGAGCGTATTACGATGGCCATAGCTATTTATTCAGGGATCTTATTGTAAATAAATTGTTTTGTAAATAAAATTTGCATCTTCAAATTGCATATGTAGATAATATGACACATAATTAGATTCAATCTGAAAAAAGCAATCTCTGATGATGCAAACTTGCAAAAATTTCAAGAGGCTTTCTAAATTTTGGCACTTTAGCAATGTAGCTTACCATGACATACAATTATTACAGAAACAATAGATCTCTGACTGAAAATAAGAATGGTGCAAATTAAAGCCACAAATGGCCCCTGTACAGATAAAAACGCGAAAAACAGATTTCAACCCCTTTTTCAGATTCTGTCAATAACACTGACACAATGGTCAGCTATATTAGAAGATCTTTAAAGCATTGTGATATGAGAACAGAACTATGAGTTTAAATAAATGAATGGAGTTTAACGTCCTACTTTTTAGCACCTTATGGGCTAATCAAGACAGACAATGCCATGCTATGCAGTGTCCGGTGAGGGAAATTTTGTTAGTATAATGTTATTGGCCTACTCTTTTTGCGATTTCCAACTGTCAAGGGATCCTTAAAAAGCCTGTAGCACTAGGGGCATCGGTTTATTGTCCCATACAAACCACTAGACGCTTTTTTCATATTAATTTCAATTTATATTCTTTTTTATTACAATACACAGTAACAAACATATATGGCCAGAAAACAACATTACAGTTTAATATACCCTCATCCTTTCAACACTCTGTCTTCGTCTTTGATAAGCGTAAGCTGGGCTAGCTCAGTAAGATGTGAACCTATTGTTTGTAGGTTCAATGGAAATATCATTTTCTATATTAAATAACCAGTTATGTCATGATATCAAATGTTTACTTTAGCACAAAATTTCTACAATAGTATGACAGTTATTTCTTAAAATTCACGATTTTAATCAGTATATACAACAAACACAATATTTAAGACTGGAATAGGTGAATTTCAGGAGGTTTACCAGACACCTCCAAATGTTTTCGAAAAGAAAATTCTAAAAATCAAGTTATTACTTTCTCAGATGGAGGACAAATACCAGGAAACTATTGGATAATATATGTTTACATTAGTTGTCAATCCAAAAAAATTATAGCAATTATTATCTTGGTCCTAATATCTTTCTATTCAAATCTATAATTTTTTCTTCATATTTTCTTAAAACTCATATCATGCCATTCCACAATAAGGTTCCTATTAGTCTGTCACTTAAAATTGTTCTTATGTTCACTTTGCTGTGGTCTAAAGTGCCCTTTGACCTTCTGTAATTTGTCCTTGACCTTTATTCACATCACTAATGCACACCCACTGTCCTTCAGTTGATTCCTTCCATAAACTTACCTAAAAATAAAGAAGAAACATTGAATTTATTACCACCTGTGACCTAATATGGAGCTCTTATCTACCTTGTATATTTCAAATTATGAGAGCTATTCAATTTGATATGATTTGTTACCAACTGGTGGCATGTGGCAGAATATAATCAACTTGTAGATTTAGCCAATTTGAAAGCAACAACTGGGCCTTTCAGACAAATTCAAAGCTACCGCATTTACAGTACAAAATAGGACATGAGCAAATATGTTGATATCTTGATAGGAGAGAGTGTTACTTACAACGGATCCCATGAAATGACAATTTTCTAACATGGAAGATAAATGAGATTACTCACTTTATTATCTCCCCCTGATACAGCTAAAATATTTCCTGTTATACTCCAACTAACATGCCACACTACATCATTAAATTTCTGTAAAACTTTTGATACCCAGGTAGTATTGCTACCATCATTGGTCCATATTATAACTCTACAATCCTATAATACATTAATATTTAATATTTAATATTACATAACTTTGTATAGTAGTCAAAGCCCATGGGTATAATGAGTTTTTCGATTCAAAATTACTTTTTGTCAAAGTACTTCATTGACGAATCTTTTAAGGTCATTACAGATGGTGGTGATGATAATGATTGTGTGATATAAGGTTCGTTTCATTAAAAGTTAGAAAGAACAAAGTACTGCTGTACCTTAACCTCCACTCTATTTAAGCCCAGGCCTTAATTTCAGAAAAAAAAGTTTCTTTCATGAAATGGGTCATATTTGAATTTAAGCCCAGAGCTTAAATACAAAGATTCTAAGTACAAAGCAAATGTCAAAAAAATGTTATTATGGCTCTCTTTGGTTTCAATCACCAATTATTGTCTTTGCAAAAACTAAAATGACTTGAGTTGAATGTTATTAGGCATAAACTTAGCCTACTCTTTGAGTTTAAAAACCTACCTGAGAACAAGTAGCTATTATACTTTTAGGTAGTCCTATAGAAGGTGCCCAGGCTACATCTCTAACCCAATCACTATGTCCATCTAATTTCTGTTCTTCTATCCATTGACCTTCTTCTTCTCTATAATATACAATTACAAATATCTCAGTAAAGGTTCAGTTCTACAGCAATTTGGTAGGGTTCATCTGAGCAACATTTCCCTGACATTTTTCATAAAAATCATACAGGGGATTGACAATGGACTATCATTGGTATTGATTTATCAATATTTTCTTGAAATGATACCCCGCCTCCGCCAGCTCTGAAGGACTAGTATCAGTGATCGTATTTATTATTGATTAAAACAACAGGCTGATGTGAAAACTCATTTTTTTAGTTGAATCTGTCAATTCTCCAGAATTATTATGATTTTCCTTGATATTCCATGTCTGGAAAACCTATTTATAAATTCTCTGATATTCCAGATTTTCCATGACCTGTGCCTGTATATAGTATGTCATATAAATGAAAAGGAGCCAAAATCAAAAGTTAAAATGGCAATAGTTCTAATAAACAGACCTAAAAGTCTGTCACTCAGTAAAATTGTTTTTATTTAGTGTTTCACTAGCAGTACTCTCACCTCCATATTTTGACTAGGTTATCACATCCCCCAGATACAATACGTTTAACAGATTGTTGTCTGGTTCCAGTATCAAATAATGAATTAGGTGTAACAGCTGGAGCCCAACTAACAGCATTACATCCTATCTATAATTAAATGAAATACAGTTCTCAAATAAATTGCCTGTGCGTGATTGTGGCTAAAAACACACAATGAGGGAAATTTTGTCAGCTTACTATATTTCTATTTTGAAACATGAAGGAACGATCAGACATATTTTTCAATTTCATTTTTCCAGTAGTACCGTAGCTAATCATCACATAATATTAATGAGTTTAAGGGGGTTGACAACCTTATCAAGGTGTATTTTAATCAAGAAACATATTTAGTTTATATCCATTCTATTTGACATTAAAAAAAACTCATCTAGTAAAATTTTTAGCTCAATCGCTTCAGTAGTATGTCAGATATCGGTCCGTAAAGATAATCTATTTATAGAACACAATGGGGTAATCCTCTATGTAGACGTACAAATTACATTGTCAGTTGACATTATTGAGTACTACGTCATCAGCTAAATAAACCTTTTCTACGTTCAGATTTGTATTGGGGGGAATCCAGAAGTCACGTGATGTCCCATAAATCATTACGTCACATGTAAACAGAGAAATTTTATGATTGGTGGGTGGAAGGGTTTTGACATGTGCTAATCCATTGTTTAAGCACTCCAATTATATGGTTATCGGTGCATATCGATGCCTAAAAGGTGCAAAAAGATTTCTACAGCATGAAAGACAATCTTTTAACAACATGATCGTTAATTATGTAAGGTTTACATGTGTTGCAAGATGTTGAAAAAACTGCCATTTTCCAAAAACATATCTCGCTTACAATTAATCCGATTTTTACAAACTTTGGCTTCAGCTAAAGCTTACGATGTCCTCTATAACTCTGCGTTGGATTTATTTTATAAAATGAGTTGTTTTTTTAAAATTATATTTTTTGTAAATGCACACGCAAAATATTGATTTCTATAAATATCTTCAAAACAAAACAAAATTTCTAAAGATAGCTTGCCAGGCAAGGTAACATACGCCCACTTCAGCAAACAGAATATTCCATGTTTTTTCATTTAATCAAGGGCAATAACTCATAAACCGACATCTGGAATCGCATCATTTTTTTTAACTTGTCTGAGATGTTATTAAGATGAATACACATGTCAGGAATATATCAATATTGTCATGTCATAGGGTAAAGGTCGATGGGTTGCAATGTCATAGGTCACATGTCAGTAGTTGTCATGCGCGTGCATGCGCATTTTATTTTTTATATAGTGTCAGTTGGATATAAGATTCCAAGGGCTACAGTCTATGGATCATAAGTCAATGTATAGTCATAGTATTCTGTAATATGTCAATGAATATGAATAAACACGGTATAGCTTGAAGGAGCGTTTATCTCAAGAACCATCCAGTCAAGTGGTCAATGAAGAGTCAATTCCACCACAACACATACCAAGTTTCATTCAAATCGGATAAAAACTACAGCTTCTATTGTGTACACAAGTAAATTTTAACGTTTTTCCATCTAATCAAGGGCCATAACTCATAAACTGACATCTGGAATCCTGCCATTTTCTAACTTGTCCGAGATATTATTTAAGATAAATACACATACCAAGTTTCATTAAATCAGGGTGAAAACTACAGCTTAGATTGCGTACACAAGTAAATAATAAGGTTTTTTCATTTAATCAAGGGCCATAACTCATAAACCGACATCTGGAATCCTGCCATTTTCGAACTTGTCCGAGATATTATCAAGATGAATACACATACCAAGTTTCATTCAAATCGGATAAAAACCACAGCTTCTATTGTGTACACAAGTAAATTTTAACGTTTTTTCATTTAATCAAGGGCAATAACTCATAAACCGACATCTGGAATCGTGCCATTTTTGAACTTGTCCGAAATAATTTTCAAGATGAAGACACATACCAAGTTTCATTCAAATCAGATAAAAACTCTGGCCTATCGCGTACACAAGTAAATTTTGTTAACGGGAAACCCTAAACGACGGAACGGACCCTTTTCAATGTGGTGATATAAAAATACCAACCGTTCATTAATAGGATACAGTAGCTTCTATTGTGCCAAAAATTTCAACCATCTTAATCAAGTGCATAATCAATAACACATCTGGAATCGTGCCATTTTCGAACTTGTTCGAATATTATCAAGATGAATACACATACCAAGTTTCATTCAAATGGATAAAAACTACTAGCTTTATTGCGTACACAAGTAAATTTTAACGTTTTTCCATCTAATCAAGGGCCATAACTCATAAACTGACATCTGGAATCCTGCCATTTTCTAACTTGTCCGAGATATTTTCAAGATAAATACACATACCAAGTTTCATGCAAATCAGATGAAAACTACAGCTTCTATTGCGTACACAAGTAAATTTCAACGTTTTTTCATTTAATCAAGGGCCATAACTCATAAACTGACATCTGGAATCGTGCCATTTTCGAACTTGTCCGAGATATTATCAAGATGAATACACATACCAAGTTTCATTCAAATCGGATAAAAACCACAGCTTCTATTGTGTACACAAGTAAATTTTAACGTTTTTTCATTTAATCAAGTGCAATAACTCATTAACCGACATCTGGAATCGTGCCATTTTCGAACTTGTCCGAAATAATATCAAGATGAAGACACATACCAAGTTTCATTCAAATCAGATAAAAACTCTGGCCGGTATCGCGTACACAAGTAATTGTTGACGGACGGACCGACGGACAGGGGTGATGGCAATGTAGTCCACATTTTCATGTGGGCGTATAAAAAGCCAACGTGACGTTGTAGAGATACATGTAGACTTGTGTTGTGCAAAATTTCAACCATCTAAATTAAATGGTCTATTAGATATGCTAATTTTAAGGGAATAATTGATGTTTTATCGTTCATCTTTCATACCCTATTTCTCAAAGTTGAAATGTCATAAAGAAATAAATATTATATTTTTGGATAGCTGAAAGTCCCCTCTTTCCATTGATATTTAAATATTTCAGATAGGTGGATATGTATTGGTTGATATGTATTTTTTGTACATAGGTTTAGGGTTGTCAACCCCCTTAATAAGATTTCTATAATATACTTACAGAATGAGCATTATTTATTTTCTTAGAATCCCATGTTCCATCTCCTAAAAAATTAAATGAAAGTTAAAGAATTTAAAAATGATTTAAGCTGCAAAAATATATAAATGAATTTTGATTAGTTACAGTATTTGGCATTCACAGTCTACATAAAGAAATTTTACCTGTACTGGATATTATTGATATACTACCATCAGAACTTCCACAAGCTAATAATAATCCAAATTCATGTGGTGCAAAAGCTACAGAATTTACTGAAAAAGGAAAAAAAAAAAAAAAAATGAAACGGACATTTTTTTTCTTGAACAAGTCCAACCCAAAATTAAATAGGTATTACACACAGGTAATTGTAGCCAAATGCCAGTATCTTCAGTAGAAGATAGCTATTTAATAATTAGCTGTTAAATGTTTCAGTGTTACTATTAACATCATACCATTTAGCAAACATATTCAATTTCTGGAATTGGATAGTTAAATTCTCCCTGATGTAGATGATTTTGACTATATGTATATATTTTACCTGATGAATCATGATTGGTGTATTCATATATCTTGCCCCATGTACCACTACTTTCTTTCCATATTATAACTTTTCTATCATAACCACATGAGGCTAAAGTATTACCAAACATAGGATGTGCCCATGCTAACTGCCATACTGGACCTTCATGCCTAGAAATAAAAGCAAAAACAATTTACAAATATGAACATGACATGTCGCACAGTAAGAGAAAAACAAACAAAGGATACAAACAGAAGAACTTAATATAGCTTTGATTTCATATTCATGGAAAACAGACTGAAACATTTTCTCCTTTTAAAAATTATTTGTTTTATTCAGATAATAATTGGAAAAAAAGAAAAATAGTTGAACTTACCCTGCTAAATCTGATATTAAAGTTTGTTGACCATTTCTAACATCAAAAACTTTTACAGATCTATCTGAAGAACATGTAGCTAATTTGGTACCATAGTAATCTAGCTGGGCATCATGCTGAAATGAAAGATATGACATCAATAAAATCATTTTGGAAACAAAAACATTTCCACATTATATTCCCACACTATACTCAAAAACATATCCATACTATATTCAAATTTACCCTGTAGATTCAGCAAACATTAAAAGAGTTAAATATATTTGACTTGCTAAGGTGATCTAGAAACAACAATTGTGGACAGCCAGCCAGACCACAGGGGTGACAGCTATATACGCCAAAACCAATGTGTATAAAAATGAAGGTTGTTTTCTCAATCTAACTTCGAAAGAATTGACTACAACGTGAAAAGAATATCGAGCAAAATAAAGGTATCAGTAGTCATATACATTAGTGCATATCGTATTGCATGGTCAATGCATGGCATTCCATAAAAAAATGGTAGGGCTGCAACGATTCCTGAAGTGGTGATTCGATACACTCAACGATACCTGAGCGACGATACGATTTATTGCGATAATAAATCGCGATTCTTGCCAGTAATTGTGTATTCATAATGCTTTGATTTTCATACCATTTTCCTTCCCCATATATCACACTCACAGTATGTATCATATTATGACCCTTGTATTGTGAAAATATTTTACCAACTTACCACCATATCCTCATGGGCAGTGTCAACCGTATTAAAAACAGACACCTGAAAACATATTTTAAATCATTATTAATAAATTATTAATCCAATGAAATGCAACTGTTTAACGAAAACCACACATACCTTCGAAAAAAGATCTTCAATTGCTTTATTATAAAACCTGGTGATAAATTTAAATTGATCTAGAGAACATCCATCTTTCCAATAAATCAAGATGTTACATTGTTAGAACCGTACCTTTAAAACCCTGAACAAGCAAAGGTGGGGAAAATCCCTAATTTTTTATGTTTAATTTTTTGCCTTCTCCCTCAACAATATCTGTCCAAATAGCTATCAGTTGCTGGGAATAGAGTCAGCAAATTTTGCACTAAATAACAGTAGGCCTATTATTAGTATAACGAATGAGTAGCCTACAACAGATTATGTTATGAGGAATGAACGAAGCAAACCGTTGATAAAATATATTAAAAATTAATGTATTTCAAAAATACCATACACTTACCATACTGGGATCGTTGACAAAAGTCAAATTTTCATAGAACAAAACCCAAGAAAACTGTTGAATTTATGTCAGTGTTGTGTTTTGGCGAACGTGGCAGAATCAACTTCCGGTTTGCTTTTTAAGTAGATTCGAAACACATTTAAAGCAGTCACTACGTACCAGTATAAATATTTGATTATGTATGTTTTCATAATCTTATGCTAAGAATTCAAATTTTATTTAGTTCACAAAA
Source organism: Nipponacmea schrenckii (assembly GCA_030562195.1). NCBI lineage: Eukaryota > Metazoa > Mollusca > Gastropoda > Lottiidae > Nipponacmea > Nipponacmea schrenckii. The sequence goes on from JAUJPP010000005.1 coordinate 33,893,704, forward strand.
TCTTACATTTTAATCGGCAGTTTTAGAACCAATAGGTCTTATAGTACTTGTTACGAAACATCTGCATTTGTCATCAGGCGACGTGGTATATTTTGCATTTATCGGCACTTAAAAGACACGGAGATTGGCGGAAGTTTCAAAATGGCGTCCCTCACAGCAAGGTTTGTAAATAGCATCTCAATAATTCCATTCTTACACCTTGAATGGTAATATTTTTAAAAATGTATGAGGGAGTTGATAGATACAAGTACTGTTGTTAAAGGAATATGACTAAGTTTTTATTCATAAAACGAGTTGAAAAGTTCGAGAACCATTTCTGTGCAAGACTATGCTGCCAACTTGTTTCAACTTGTCTTATTCATTTTACGATCTATTACTATTTTACCCTTTTCCGAAAAAATACCAAAGCTTAAGTCCAAATTGTTTTAATCATTTTCAATTTATATTCTTGAATTTGGAAATGGGAAATTGTTCATAATGCCATAATCATATACTGGATTTTTTGTAACTGCAGACTGAAGTGTTAGTGAGGGGATTTTTTGTTTTTTTACTTTTGTGTTGAATCATTTGTTCGTTTAAAAATTTGAATTTTAGTACCATATCACCAGATCAGTTATCAAGTAGATCACCTAAAAGTAAACGGAAGAGTAAAATGAAAGAGGGCAAGGGTTACAATTGTACTGGTTTTTCTAGTCCAATTCAAGGTGATGAATCTCCATTACCGGGCATCAATGAAAGACTTGGTGAGTACCTGTCCAGTTTCCTTCTGCAGGTTACATTTATTTTGAATTCTTCAACAATTATGTAGCTACTGGGTTTTGGAATTTGAAAGCTTTAATATTTAAAACAAAATTAATATAATGATACTATAACAAAACAATATGATCAACTTTCTTTCATGTACAGGTCAACTACGTCCTTCACGTGAGTTATTAGAATATTATCGTAAGAAGATAGCTGAATATGATGATGAACATGATCAGTTAGTATGTAAATTAGAAGAATATAGAGTAACATATGAGGATCAAGTAAGTTAAACTTTCTTATTTCTTTATATTTTACACTAATCAATGATAATCTTTAAGGTGATCTTCAGGTGTAATGGAAGGTGTCATGAATATGTATGCTTTAAAAGAAGTAGCTATTGCACTTGGATGATTAATTGTCCTTTAGTTTCTTTTCTTCTGTGATTACATCAAATCTAGATCAATGTTCCAGTACTGTTGCTATAATTTGGATTTTTTTGTCAGCATCATCTGCAATGGGAATTAAGACAAAGAGAGGAAGAAATTGTAGAATTACAGAAAGCTTTGAGTGACATGCAGATTTATTTATTCCAAGAAAGAGAACATGTATTAAGGCTATATGCTGAAAATGACAGATTGAAGGTAAGTTTTTCCATTAAATCAAAGTAAATAAATGAAAAGTTCCAAAGACCAGTTGTAAGATTGGATCTGCATGACTTGAGTTGTTTTCCTTGTAAAATATGGTTATTTCTTTCTTAAATATATTTAAAGAAAAGTCATTCACAAAATGGTTTGTATGAATACTGTAGTTTATTTTGTCTTTGATAGATTCGTGAATTAGAAGATAAGAAGAAGATACAACAACTGTTAGCTTTAGGTGGAGGAGGGAGGGGTGATAGTGAAATTACCTATTTTATTAAAGAACCACCAGCTAAAGCTATAGTACCACAAAAGCTACCAAAGAAAAATAATCAGAAAGATGATAATAGAGCTACTAAAAGTAAGTAAAAATTGCTACATAAGACCTAACAGCTCCATAAGTAAAGAACCTATATGTACTCAGTACATTTACTGGTGTTATTGCCACTACCTAATAAGCTTCAAAATGACTGAATTTAAATTACATTGATGATAATGTCTCCAAAGAACAAGGTTTATTAAAGGATTATGTAAAGGCCTTCTATAAAAAACACCTCTTCCTTATCTACATCAATGACATTGTGAAAAATATAGAATCTAATATCCGACTATTCGCTGACGACACCACACTTTACCTAAAAATTGACAATCCAAGTACTAGTGCGGAGATGCTGAACCGTGACCTTGAAACCATCAATCTTTGGTCTAAGAGGTGGCTGGTCTCCTTCAACCCGCTTAAAACGGAAACACTCGCACTTACAACTAAACAAAACCAGATTCTGCCAACATTAAGCTTAGATAATATCCCTATTCAAGAAGTTTATAATCACAAGCATCTGGGTCTATATTTTCAAAAAACTTGTCAGTGGGACATTCATATCGGCACGATTTTAACAAAAACTGGTAAACTTATAAATTGTCTCAGATCTTTAAAATATCGTTTAAGTCTCTCAAAACAATCTACACGTCGTTTATTGTTCCTCATTTTGATTATTGTGACGTCATTTGGGATGGGTGCACCGCAGAACTGACAACAAAGCTAGAAAATTTACAACTTGATGCACTCCGTACCATTTGCGGTGCTGTTAAGGGAACCAGCCACTCTCTATTATACAAAGAAACTGGATTTGTACCATTACAGGAGAGATGAAGACGGCATAAACTAATAATGATGTACAAAATTGTGACTGGTTTAACCCCCAAATATCTTTCAGACCTCATAGAAATAAAAAATACAAATTATAATCTTAGAAATAGCAACCTTCTCAGTGAATATAAATGTAGAACTAACATCTTTTACAACTCTTTTATTCCTTCAGCCATTCGCGACTTTAACAAATTATCTCCAGTACAAAAAAACCTCCATTCAATCTCTTTATTTAAATCCTCACTTAAGAAAAACGACATAATTGTACCAGAATCATACCAATTTGGCTCCCGAAAAAAACAAATTTTACATTGCCGTCTGCGTCTTTCCTGTAGTGATTTGAACGGTCATAAGTTTCTCCGCCACGTTTCAGCAGACTATTCCTGTTCTTGTGGCCACACTTTTGAAGATCCACATCATTATTTGCTAAATTGCCCCTTACATTTGGATGCACGAATTAAATCTATCTATTTACTTCCGACAAAATTTATAAATACTGAAAATCTTTTGTATGGCACGTCGTCTTTGACTGAATCAAAACTTATCTTTGAAAAAATCCATGATTTCTTTACTTTTAGCAAAATATTTTAAACTGGAGTAAGGGTGTAGCCTTATGTACATACGTTGTATTTTTTAACTTATATTTTTCGTTTGTATTCCTAAAATTTTGTAATATTGTAATATTGGAAAAGGGTCATATAGGCGAAAGCCTGTTCCCTGATCCAATTAATGTATGAAATGAATAAAATACTGTTTAAAAAAAAAAAAAAAGAGAAGGAATAAAAGTTGAGCTTCATTTTACCACTATTTTAGTTTAAAATAGATAATCCAATTCAAATTTATTTTTCACTTATTTATTCTCTAGTCAAGTTTTTTTCTTTATTGATAGATACTAAGAAACAGCTACCATTAAGTGATAGAAGATCATCAATGTCACCTGATCCGGAGAGAAAATATGATAATGACAATGAAGTATTAACATTACATATTGAATCATTACAATCTCAGTTAGCTGAACAAGCTAAATTAGCTAAAGAACAGTATGATGCTCTTTTAGAAGATAGAAGGGTCAAAGATGAAGAATTTGAAACCAGGAAACAGAGAGATGAAGAAAAAATTAGATTATTGACAGAAAAGTGAGTTTAATTTGTTCATTAAAAGTTTAATTAAGAAATTCTACCATCTTGTTATGAAGCTTCTATTTTATTTTGCTGTTTTGTGGCTTTCTTGATATGCAGGAAAGTGTAAGTTGTAGATATAGACATATTATTTAAAAAGTATGTTAAAATCAACATATAATTTCACATTGGCGCCAATATTCACAACAGAGGCGTCAGACCTCTTGCATTCAACAGTAAACTACATAAGCCTTTCCTGATAGTGTTACATGAAAACAGTTCTAATCTTAAATGTTGTATATTTCAGGTTACATAAAACCCAAGATTTACTGTATGTTAGTACAAAAGATTTTCTCGATCAAAGATATCAAGGTCGTGAAATAGAGAGACAATGGATGGCAGAGAAAGATAAATTATTAAGAGAACTAGACGTCTGTAAACAGAAGATGAATATTAAAAAAGATACTGTATTAAATGTACAGGACTGTGCCTATGAAAATGCTGCTGATAAAGAGGAATTGAAGGTAATTCTGATTTAGTTAATTCTTTTTCATGTCATTTTGAAAACATAGTATTCACTCAAAAAAATTATCACTGCACACTGGTAATTCTTTGACAGTTTAAAAAAAGAAATAGTAGACAAGCACAAAATTTTCCTTTGCATGACATTGTCTGTATTCATTAGCCAATTCAAGTGTAGTATTAAAGCTTATACTCTATTTTACAAGTTTATTTCAAAGTAAACACAAGTTGAATTTATAGTTCATACATATATTATAGTCTCTAGAGTATCAGTTAGTTCAGTCACAGAAACTTTGTGATAACTATCGAGAACAAGTGATACAATTAGAAGATGAGTTATCTAGATTACGTGAGGAGGGTGATGTGACTCGTGAAATATTTAAGGTAATCTATTTCTAATTTTTATGTACTGAATCAAGTTACAACTACTAATAGAATAACCAGTTAGCTGGAAGTGGACTTAAACTTCCAAGCAGCCAGCCTTATTTCTATATATAAAGTCATAAGTTACGCTTATATTTTGTAGGATCGAAGTGGCAAAATGACCCAAAGGTTACAATTAATGAATTCGCGATATGAAGATTTAGAAAGAAGAAGAAATCTAGAGGTTGAAGGATTTAAAACTGATATTAAAAATCTAAGAGGTAGATTAAAAGATGTAGAAAGACAGTTATATAAGGTATTTCAATTTCCATCTTCATAACTTGCTTTATTATTGAGAATAACTGGTGTAAAAATGCTGAGTGGGTAGTGTATATTGATTTGTTGTCTGCAAATAACTTGCTCAAAGAAAAAAGTTCTTATACCACTGACAACAATGTATAGAGTTTTTGCTTGAGGTTGGCTTTAAACATTTTTTAATAGTTGTCAGTAGCATGATAGATTGTTTTCTATTATAAGGGTTCAAATCTTCTTCATTTCAAGACAAATTCAGACATTAACAGTAAAGATTGATATAAATTTGATATTACAGGTTACACTTGGTTTTACTGAAGATATGGATATCAAGACAACTGATGATTTAGATTTACAGATATTGAAAAACGTTCGTGCTACTGCTGGTAGATCTAAAAAGATGTTTGGTGAATTAAAGAACTTAAAATCAAAAATATATGGACTAGAGACCGACTTAAAACATCTCTGATTTTAACAAATATGTTTTATAGAACTGTGATATGGATTACTTGAATATTTCCTAGAGGCGAGACTCATGTGATGTGATATTTGACCCTGTAAGAAACTTGGAAACACATTGTCCATCTAAACTTAACCATGTTTCTCACTCAACCACAGCTGTGCTTTATATATTTCATCTTTTTATAATTCGATCTGGGTAACTAAAATATGGGAGTGTCAAGAATATTAATTAATTGAACAATAAACAACTATTTATTGCTGTATATTGAGCACTATTTTAACAGCTAGAATACTGTTGTACATTATTTTATCTATATATTATTGGTGTAATATTGTAGCTGATAACAAAATCGGCAATACCGTAATAACATGTTTTTATTCCTTAAATTGTATATCTGTTGTTTTAACATACCCAGATGAAAAATAGTTAATTAGTTTACCATTGTCATCTACTAACTCAATCATGTATTGGTGACCTGATGAAATTGATATGCATCTTCTAGGTTATTTTCAACCAATCAAAAACTCTTGTTCAGAACATGTAAAATTATATCACCACTATTGAATAAAGGTTTTTCACTTATGTGTTCAAACAAAGATATTTGTGTCAACATCTGTGCTGGAAAAATTCAATAACAACACATCAGTTCACTCAATGTGTACAGTTTGTCATAATTGGTTTGAATCCTACCCAGATTATTACAATTATCTTTTCTTTAATATAAATAATAAACAAACAACTGTATTACATTTTTTTTATTTTGGCTTTTTCACAAACAATACCCATTATGGGTGAGAGTAAATTAGAAATTATCCTTTTCTTATGAAAGGTAGACATTTTGAAACACACTAATAATTTTATGTATTACAGAGTTATTTACAACAAAATGCAAAATTTTCTGCATAAATTAGAAATAATTCAATGATAGAAACATGTTTTTGAAATAAATACTATTACACAACATTCAAAACTATTTTGAAACATTTTTTTGCTAAATTCTGATATAGGTATTGTTAATCACCGTCACTTGATGCCTAAGGCATTTCAAAGTAAAAATATACAATATAGAAAAAAAAATCTGAGAAAAAAAAATCAAGGTTGCTATTTGTATTGACAAGGTGTGACTAGTTTTTAGGTTAGAATTATCACTTATTGCATTTAACAATGTAAGCACTACATGATTCTCTGTAAGAATTGAGAACTATCTCATTTGGAATGAAAAGGGTAAATATGACTTGAACAAGAACTTAAAAGTGATATTTTAGAAATATATTATAAAGCTCGGTCACTAGATGAGAAACCTTGGAAATGAAAGAAGAACTATTCAGTTATGAAGTTGATCAGTAGAAGATAATAGTATTTGAATGTAATATGCACCCATGTCTTAGGTACTAAAATTTGATAATTAGAATCAATTGAAAATTGATCATGTCAACAATAACAACTTAACTTGGTAAACAATGAAACATAACATCTAAATTTTAATTTAAAACTTTTAAAATTTGAACTATTGAATTTAAAAATAGTTTTTATTTTGGTTTAGGTATCTTTAATGCTCTTTTCTGGTTTTCAACAAAAATAAATTTAATTTTTTGTCTTTGTTTAACAGGTGATAAATTAAGAAACATCACAAAGCAATACTCAATCTATGCATGCATAGAAAATGGAAATTTGCATATTCTATATATTACATGTTATCAGGGTGCTTTACTCAATAGCAGCTAAAGGTTGATAAAAATCTGATTCAATAAATCTATTATGCAAGTCATCTTGAATAAGAAATGGATAAATGAACTTAATCCTAATATAAAGAATGATTATCCTATATTGTTTGCTTCCAAGTTTTTAATATTTCTTTACAAAATATCTAAATATATACACTCTAGTCCATTCTACATTCTATCTAATATTTGCGATTTTAATCATTCTTACAAAATCTACAATAGATACTTACTGCAACATTTTACTACATGAAGAGATATTAAAGAGGTTTTCATTTTGTGAGTGCATTGGGGACATAGATATATTACCCCACCATTCCCATTTGTCAGACATCTGTGGCTCTTGCAATTCCATTAAATCTGAGTGTCTCTAATTTGGAAGGGCCTTATGCAATAAAACAAATAAATGAAGCACTTATTATTTGTGAATTAGCAGGAATCACAGAATGGTGCAAATTGATGCTATCAGTGTCCCTGATACATGCACATAATTAATAAAACCTCTTAACAATCCCTTTAAAGGTTGAGATACAACTCAAATCTATGAATTACATACACCTGTTAATTATATATACCACTCATATTTTTAATCTGTATTACAACATTCTTTTTTAAACAGTGTTACATACTGGATTATCAATTTATCCCATTACATTCATAGTTTTACTCGAGTTTCAATGTGTTTAAAATATGAGTGGTACATATAGCTTTTAAAGAAACTTCTCTATCATTGAGTATACTCCAAAGCTTAATGCCCAGAAAAATTTCACTAAAAGCAAGTTTTAAGTTTATTTCTCTTTTTGGACAATAGTAATAAACTTCAAAATCAAACATTTGGTTTTTTTTTGTTTGTTTCAAAAAAGACTGCTGGGTTGTTATTGTTCTCAGTTTTAAACTGTGGAGTGTGCCCAATTCATTTAATAATTCAACACAAAATTAACTGAAAGACTTGGGTAAAAAGGTATGTTTCTTACTTCTGATTTGCTAAACTAATTTTTGACAAAAATTAACAAAATAATGAAATAAAATATAGTGTTTGCAATAATTGAAGACATTTAAATAATTAATGAGAATATATAAATAAAATTGAAATTGTTGCATAAAATACTTGATAAGTTAAATTCTACTGTATATTACAATTTCTACCTGATAAGTTAGCACATGCACCAATCATATTACTGTTAATATTACACAACATACATCACTGAGTCAAAGCACTATTCTGCACAAATACCTCAAAGATACACTTTATTAAACTCAGCATAGACAGTTTGAAAGATCAATAACTTATCACAAGAAATGACATATGAACCCTCCTATGCAGACAGGCACGTCAGATTCCAAATGCCGAGTCTGGACCAGCATTCAAAAATGGAATATGACATCTGTATAACTTGAAACATCGAAATACCAGGTATTTAACCAGTAAAACACATTTCTAAAACTGATTAGGAAGTTCAATTTCTCACAATGATATCATACAATATCTTTGAGGAGTTTTAGCAGAAGTAGCCCTGGTCCCATTCAATATTACACTCCTAATAATATGATAGTGTATAATGTAATATAATTATTTGATTGTTGGTGATTATACCAATATAGGTATATCAATATCAGTGTCACTATTATAAAGCACTGTGATTGCTATGTAACATTTAGTGCTGAATCTAAAACTAGTTCATTATTGGTCGCTATGGTAACCAAAGTCTAGTCTAGACATAATACTTTTCATTGTTCTTATCACAAAAATTATGTTCATCCTTCATTGTCAAAAACACAACTGGACTTCTATCACTCTAAACTACTCTCCAAGGAATATTCCACTCCTCCATTTCTTCCTTCCATTATACTTCTGTCCCTGCTGGTAAATTTCCCCGAAGTTTGACAGGAGACGATTTTGTTTTAGCGGGACTGATAGCTTTGGTGAGTCCACTTACTTTAGTGATAGATGCACCTTTTAGTGTTAGTTTACTTGGAGTAGACGAGTTGAAGGTCTGTACTATCGAATCATCTCGACTACCAGCACTGCCTACACTACCAGATACCTGTCAAAACATAGAATGATAATACATGTATAATCAAATAATGAAAGATTGTGGAATTGTCAATGTTTTTCAGTAGTTGATTGATTAATTAAAGTAAATTATTTAAAATAAAACATAAGATTATTTTTGGATGGAAGTTTATGATAAAGCCAATAAGTATGAAGTTTTACTGATTCCATAAGAATACTCACCACTCCACTATCGAGGGATGCACCACTACTACCTCGTTTCATCCCAAGGTCTAAAAACAAAAAACATGTTGTTAGGAAAAATTATATGGTAGGCCTACAGTGAAATAAGAGTGCCTTTATTTTAGATTGTTGAGTGCAATACAACATCAACCTTCCAGATATACAGGCTCAAGTTTTAACATATATTATCATCCTCTACCAATTTTTGGGAAGGTATTGATATATATCTATTACAAATCAGACTTTTGACTCATACTTTTATTAAGTAACATAGAGATAAATGTATCAACATTATTTCCCTAAAGTATAAGATTCCAATAATCAAAATGCATCCTTAGTGAAATACTACTGAATGTTAAGGACATGTTAAACAGAATGCCTTGAATGAGTCCATCTATCAACAACTTATGATTCACAACAAATATTGGGTAGAAAAGAAAAGTTTGAACAACAAGTATAAGCTACAACAGACCATATAATATAACTACTAAGAAAATAACTTCAGGTTTAATTTTAAATTTGAGATTCACAAAACTGCCCTTTGAAGAATATGTTCCATTAATATTTATTAAAAACATAAATGCAGAAAAAAATTTGAGTTTGAATTCTCCTAGTCATTTGTATCCGGGACACAACATTTAGCTTTATATTTATTCAAGTTAAATCATATATTGGGACTCTAGAAGCTGTAAGAGTGTTTAGACATATGTAAAACCCAAGACACCACTTCTTTCTCAGTTGAGCATAATTTCAATAAAAGATAGCTTGCCAGGCAAGGTAATATACGCCCACTGGCAGCATTTATTTCAAATAAAAACTTTTCAGTAAGGTTACAAAAGTGGAATGAAATATTCAACCTTCCACCATATATTTTTTTCTAGGGTCTCTAGTTTCATTAAAAACTGTCAAGAATTGTACCTAACTCAACTCATTAAATATTTTTCGGTATTTTTATGATTTGCAATAGGGTTCACCCTTAATGATATTTTGATATTTTTAATTCTTAATAAGGCTCATCCTTGGTTGATATTAAACAATTTCAGCGAGTTTTGTCAAAAATGAATGTTTAGAGTGTTCACAAGCCAAAAGTTGAAAGCGATTTTGAAAACAGGCCCAATAACTGACACTAAATATTTTTCGATTTATCTGATTTTCAATAGGGTTTATCCTTCTTAGAAAACAAATATACTAAAAGCAAGTTTCATCAAAATCCTTTTAAAATTGTTCTTTCTAGAGTGTTTACGAGTTAAATTGAACGCGTTTTCAAAAACAAGGGCAATAACTTGTACTAAATATTTTTCGACTTTCAATAGAGTTCATCCTTGGGAGACAACAAATACTCCAGCCAAGTTACATCAAAATCCATTAAAAATTGTACCTTCTAGATTGTTTATTAGCCAAAAAGTTAAACGCGTTTTCAAGAACAAGGGCTATAACTGACACTAAATATATTTCGATTTATTTGATTTTCAATAAGGTTCATCCTTGGGTAAAAACAAATACTCAAGCCAAGTTTTATCAAAATCCATTAAGAATTGTTCTTTCTAGAGTGCTTACAAGCTAAAATTGAACGCGTTTTCAAACACAAGGGCAATAACTGATACTAAATATTTTTCGATTTAACTGAATTTCAATAGGGTTCATCCTTAGGTGATAACAAATACTCATGCCAAGTTATGTCAAAATCGCTCAAGAATTGTGACTTGTAGAGTGTTTACAAGGTAAAAATCCAACACATTTTATAGAACAAAGGCAATAATTCCTATTAAATATATTTCGATATGTGCTATTTTCAAAAGGGTTCATTCTTGGGTGGTATTAAACAATTTCAGCAAGTTTCGTCAAAATCGGTCAATAACTGTGCTTTCTAGAGTGTTTACAAGCTAAAATTGAACGCGTTTTCAAAAACAAGGGCAATAACTGATATTAATTTTTTTTCGATTTGACTGGTTTTCAATAGGCTTCATCCTTGGGTGATAACAAATACTCAGGCCAAGTTTCATTAAAATCCATTAAAAATTGTTCTCTCAAGAATGTTTACAAGCTAAAATTGAACGCGTTTTCAAGAACAAGGGCAATAACTCATACTAAATGTTTTTCGATTTCGCTGATTTTCGATAGGGTTTATCCTTGAGTTATAACATACTCTCACACCAAGTTTCATCAAAATCGGTCAAGAATTGCACGTTGTAGAGTGTTTACGAGCCATTCAAGAACAAGGGCACGAACTCATACTAATTTTTTTCCGATTTCGCTGATTTTCAATAGGGTTCATCCTTGCGTGATCATAAACACTCATATTAAGTTTCATCTAAATCCGTCAAGAATTACACCGTGTAGAGTGTTTACGAGCAATTGTGGACGGACGGACAGACGGACGGACGGACGGACGGACGGACGGACGGACGGACGGACGGATGTGGGTGACGACAATATACGCCCCCCATTTCATGTGGGCGTATAAAAAGGACATCAACTACCAGTAGCTTCCTAAAGTATATATAGATGTTGTTCCATTCCATAAGGTTGAAAAAATCAACAAATAATAAAGAACACCAAATACAACTAATATCTAACACCATAAGGAACCTTTGTATAAGCTTAAAGCATCTATAGCTAAAAATCACATATATCATAAATTTCCTCCTAACACTGAGGCAAACAAATTTAAAATGGATATATTAACAGTGCCCAAAAAATAACTGAAAAAAACCAAATAACTTCACCAAAAAGTGGAATGAAAAATTAGCAGTAAATAAAAACATGATAAAGGAATGAAGATGAGGGTTTTTTAAAATTCTTAGTAAAACAATATCTAGAAATGTTCAAATTCCCAAATGAATAGTCAGTTTAATCAACAGAATCGAATGCAACAAAAATTTAGAAAATGGAAACAAAAATGCACATGAAAAATTGATTAAGTCAACACTTATAGTAAAGTAATGTAACATTACCTTCTGATGCCAAATTTGAACATAAAAGTATTTCATTTGATATAAAAAAAATTAAAAAGAAAGAATAATGAGAGCAAATCAATACTCCACATGGGTTATCTCCCTTGAACATTCAGAAATTATTGAGAAAGAAAATTTTAAATAAAGTTTGAATATTGAAATATTTCAACAGTTTGTCGACACATAATATTTGATATATGTACTTGCAAAATTAATTTATTTAAAATATGAAAAGGTAGGAAAAATGATAAACAATCACCCATAAATTTGATGTAAAATGTGAAAGATTTATAATAATTACTTTGTGGAGTGTTGATTTATTTTCAACGTTCATGCAGCATGCTCATGCATACCTGGTGATAGTTCATTGAGAGAGTTGGACAAAGAAGATTTCTTTAAGCCACATTCAGGGGCAGACAACCTATTAACAGTACTGTCAGATGTGTTATTCACCAAATCGTACATGTGAACTCTGGAATCATCATTGGCGTAGTGTTTATCTAGAGTATTATGGGTTTTACGATGTCGCTGTAATTCTTCTTCAATTCTCAACTGTTCCATTCCATTGGTCTGGAATTTGGATAAAAACATGTCATTAATATAAGTCGGACTATTAGAGCTATAACTACTAAGTTAAAATTTTAATGGCATTAAGACTTTCAGTAAAGCGCTCTTAGACAGTTACTTTGTGAGAAGTTCACACTAATTTGAATAATGTTTGGTATGGTAATAATACTTGCTACAAAGCAAAAAAAAAAAAAATGATTTTTCCCAACTCACCTCTAAAATGGATTCCTTTAAATCTTCTACAAACTTCTGTCTATCATGATCATTTCGAGCGTTAAATGTCATTAATACTTTACCATCTAAATTATTTGTTAGTTGAATTCCAAACTGATAATCTACAAAGGCAAAAACTTGATAATGAGTAATGGATCAAAATCAGATTTGAATCTAATTTATAAAGCTTAAGTATTGATTTTACTAACAATGAATGGAAACTTACAGCACCCAATTGCCTAGCATAGTCTAAATAGAAAACTAGTTTCAAATCAGAAAGGGAGGAAAGGATTGACATTTGAACAAGTGAATAAAAACAAGTTAGTTTTCAACAAAGATACTGCTAGAGTGTTAAGGATGTCTGGTGACTTCTTGTGAATGCCACTGAAAAAAAGACACAATTTCTAGCAGATGTTATGAAGTAATCATACTTACGTGATGTTTCGAAGAGAAAAACTTGCATACCATATAAGGATAATGACATTCTATAACTATATGTTATGACTGATTTCTTCTTACTGAATATTTTAGTAATCTGTTCAAAATAAACACCTCATTATTTTAAAGTATTGTCATGATAAACATCTGACTTTAAAAACATCAAAGATCACTATGCAGACCGTATTAAAAACGACAAGAAACAAACTTATCTTATTTTAATCAATACTTACCAATAGTTGGTCATTGAATAAAAACACTTCTCGTTGATGTAAACCAATTTTTTCTTTTTTACATGGATCATGTACTTCATACAGTCGACAATAACAGACTAATCTACGATGGGATAACGCTAATTGCTGTAAATAAATAATCAGTAATTAGCTCATTAACTACTTATATAACATCATCTGTTCACTGAATAAAAAACATTAAGATGATATTGCTGAGTTAAAGTGCAAAGACAGAATGTATGTTTCTTGTGCAGGATAATCAGCATTTTCAATGGAAAAATTCAATTCTCTAAGAACCTTTACACCAAATTCTAATTACGAATTTAAGTTAAACAGAGCAGTATAACTTTTCAGCTTTCATGTCAGGAATAAATGGCTTCAAACCATAAGATAAATACAATTTCTAGAAAAATATTTAGAATTATAAAATAATAAATCTGGGCAGAAATCAGATATCTTTATATATCACTTTCCATCTGAGTTTATTATCCTTAATCTAAAATCTCTGCCTCACTTTCCTCTTAAACTAATATTTACTTTTAATTTTCTAAACTGTTGAAGAGTGGGTGGAGTTTAGCACCTGTCCATCAAGTATTAATTACATTGCAGTCGGACATGTCAATAACTCACACTACATGTATAAATTTGAAATTGAACAGGTAACTAACAAACATTTAAGAACTGATTTTTAGAACTTTTGAAATCAGGACAAATATCTTTTAAATGCATAGAAAAAAGGGGTGTGACCTATCAAGTCAAGACATAGCTGCCTGCTTCAGCCTTTATATTTTTATAATTATCATCATCATTTTAAATCAAAGCCAGATCTTCAAAATGTTGACCAAATACAAACAGTACTTACCGGTTTTTTACCCACAATACTCTGTTCTACTTTTAAAACCTGTGTAACTTGATCTACACCAGCCTTAAATTCCTGACTTTTCACTCTTTCATAAATACCAATCAATAAATCTCTATCTATATCATCACCAGAATCAATTCCTGAAAATATACAATTGCAGAACTCTTTAAGACATTCCAAAATTACAAAAAAACTTAACATTTAGTAAATAAACCAAAATTTGCATTAAATTCTGGTGATTGAGAAATCAGTTAGTGAAAAGCACATTTCAAATGATTTTGAAGATTAGATGAATAGTCAGGATATCCTTTATCTTGATAGAAAGTTTCTCCATAGCAAGATATACATCATGAATGTTTAATATCACATTGGATCAATCAATAAAGCCTTAGATTAAGTTAAATCCAAAATTACTTAAATATCAGTTTCGTATTGCTAGCCTTAGTTAAACTGTTTAACTAAGGCTAGCAATACCAAACTGATATTTAAGTAACTTTGGTTACCAATGTTTGCCATACTCTAAACAAGTTAAATAACATAACAGTTAGTACTGAAGACCTATAATATTAACTGGTCAATATCAAGCACCAAGTAGATTTTATGAGGCGTTATAAAAATCATGAAGCATTCATGTTAACACCTTGTTTTTTTTTTATGAACATGTCCATCATTAACCTAACTATAAACTACATCTGTTGAATAAATCTCAACACAAGCTAAATATATAAACAGTTTTAGAAATCAAGGTGGCTACTGTAGTAGCAAGTGATTGAGAAGTTAAAACATCTACTTCTCTATTCCAGGTTGATTTTGTTTGTAAAGTCCATGGTATATAATTGAAAGTAATTTCCAAAATGTAGCCAATTTTCCATTACAAATCTTTACACAAGACAAAAATATTAAATTCCTTTTCTTAAAAAAACAACGCAACAAATGCAACTTGTGTTTTATTAGTAAGATATATTGTATGAATATGATACATGAATATTTTAAATTGCTTGTAATTTGGTTTCCTTAGTAGTATTTCTGGGAGTAGTTTATTTTACCCTAGATTTCACTTTGAGTAATAGTCAGACAAGACTGGCAAATAAGTTGGACTCAATAGCCTGCTCTCTCTCCAAATATAACATGATATTGATTACTATTGAATGAGGTTTATATAAAGTTGTAAGTTATAGGAAATCATTAATTTAAGCCAACTGTGTAAATACTCAACATACAGTACCGGTTAGCTATTATATACAAAAATAATAAATACTACTATCATTTACTGACCACCCGCATTAAAACAATATCAAAATCATATCAAAATTCTGTAAAACACTGTAGGATACACTGTAGCATACTAGCAAAAAAAAAATAGTCAAAATAAAACTATAAAATATCCTACTGTTTTCCACCTGATCAGAGAATTTTTTTTTAGAAAAGACAACATGCTTTTTGATTTGATCCTCAACTATGAAGAAGAATAGGTTCCATTTACTGCAAAAGGACTTAGAATATTTCAGATTAAAAACTCCAAGCAACAAAGGGCGACCTTCTATCTTATTATTGGTTATCGGTTGACTTTTGAACAGGCTATAAAATTGGTTTAAGCCCACACGTAAGACTAAATCTGTTTTTACTAATTTGACATTGAAATGACAGCCTAGTTCAACCACCCATTATTACATCACAACCTTTACTAGATGACATCAAAACATGACATTGAAATTGATCCAAGACTTTTTAAGGGTTTGGCATATTGTTTTAGGCTCTTAAATGACAACATTTGGGTGGTTAGAAGACTTCAATTCACATGAAAGAATGGGTGTTTTTTATAATATGTCAAGATTTATTTCTGTTCAGGGGGATACAAAACATGTGCTACAAATAAATAGTATTAATTCAATCCAGGTCAAAGCTAAATCAAATCATTTGATTTTCAAACAAAAGTAGGGTTTTGGGTCTTGATTGTCTTTCATGTACCAGTTGAATATAACCTATATTAACCACTAACTTACTTGAATTGTCTGACACAGAAAATATTAAATCAATAGCCCAAGAGACTAATTCCAATTCAAGTTTGATTCGGAATTGAACATTGACATCAAATGTAGATGTAGGCGGGTTTGGTACAAAGAGTCTGTTTTCTGTTTTTGGACAATACAGTGTATTAAGATTGCGAAAGCCATTCCTGATGGCTGAATCCTTTCTAAGGACTACATAAAAAAGTTCTTTTATCAGATCTTAGATAGATAGATCAGCTATCCCTCAACTACAATTATAGAAGAACAGTATTTCTTACCTCTTAAATTTTTGATGAAGTCGTCTTGTTTCATTTTACGTTCAGGTTTAATATTAGAATTATGTAAATCTGTATTTAACATAATTATTGCAAATGCTAACAGGAATATAGTATCAGCTGATTTAAAATACTTGGCTTGATCTGGATTACATGAACAATAACGACTTGCAAATGCCTGGAAAAAAAATGTAAAATAAAAAAACATCCAGAAGTTTATGGCAAAACAGCATACAATTGAAGAATGGAAAGATATGTTCAAAGGTTTGTGTCCCAACTAATATAAAACTGGCTAATAAATAATGTTACTATAATCCCAATTGTATTTAATTTCATGATTAGCCATCAATGCAGAATACAGAGCAATTTTTATCGTTAAGTAATTGAAACATAAATTAGACTGTTATTGTCTTTTTTCTAAAGAATATTAAATAACAATTTTTTTTAACATTAGAGTTTTTATGCATCCATTCTACAATTTTTAACACATTATGTTATTAATCAGTTAATGTTCGTTAATTATTTCTAAAAGTATTATTTATAATGTATACAAGCCAGGCAGTATACTGATGGATTTATATATAAACTAATGAGATAGCAAGGAAAAAACAGACTGATATCTGCCAGCTGTACAACAAAACCAACTTCAAAACAGAAGAGCTGCTTCTATCATCATGTTCTTTTAAAATCTGGTTTCTCATTATTCAAACATGTTGAAAATTACCACAAAGAAAAGAAGTAGATATGATATATATTAATCATTCGTTAATAGAATAAAGATTATCAACATTTGTTATAAAACAAAATTAAAAGTATCTTGTGCAACAATTCTAACTTTGGAAGATTGGCAACCACATTCAGCATAGATTTTAGTATCAGTCCTTAAACAAACAATAAATTACAATAAGTTGTTATTCAGTCCAACGTATGTCCCTGACAAGTCTGGATATTTGTTTAAAAAATCTGAAAGATCAGATATGACTTTGGTATGCCAACATCCAACTAACTGAGTCATAAAGGTGAAAATCTCAAAATCATGATTCTTATGTTTAAAGTTGATGTTCAGGATTATTTCATTAAGATTTCATAGTTTTTATCATAATCTTGCCATGCCTTTTTCATTACCATAAATATTCACATTTGAGTTATGAATAATATGATAACCACTGATAATAAACAAATTAATTAATAAAACTTCATTACATGGTAACATGAATGAATCATGTTGTTTTTTTATCAATTGGATATCAAAGGTTTTGACCTGCTACTGTAGGTCTCAGAATATCAAAGAGACTACATGTTTAACAAGAGGAAATGGTGTACATAATTAGACTCATTTTCCTGACAGCTTTCTGATATTCTAGTCAAGTGCTATTAGATGTTTCTGACCGGTGTTTTTATGTTGTATCATGTACTTAATTACAATAATGTCTTTTAAAAACATTTAATCTACTTGTGGCTCTTAAAACCACTTGGAAATCTACTTAATTTTATTGTTTTCATTAAGATTTAGGTGGAACATATATTATATTTCATACAGGATATCCATTACAATAGTGTATAAATGAACGTTCTAGAAAAATCTATTTTGTCCTATAGATCTCATTTATTCAAAATTAAAGAATGGACCTGCATGCAGTACTGTAAAGGTCATGACAAAAAAAGGTATTGATCAAGGCTCAAAATTTAATTTAGAGATTCAAATGATCCAGGTGGAGGCAGATGTATGTCCAGTTATTGAATCTAAGTTGGCCACCATATGGTGTTAAGTAGATAGTAATGTAAACTACATGTAGGTATACTAGAGAGGATAAGTACTTAATAACAAACGATATATCACACACATTGGTACCATATACTAGTAGGCCGAATACTAATACTGATAGATATTCAATCACAGTTCTCTTTCATGTGTCATATCAAGAAATACATTTTATAATGGTATCCAGACAGGTATTTATGGACTAAGTGGATTCCAATAATAGTGGTAAGACATGATAGAAATTTAGAAGGTTATGTTCTGAAGACACCTGATTTTGAATATATGTAGTTTTACCTGCCATATAATCCACTCAGCAAATATGTTCTACACAAGTCAATTATTCAAGGCATGCCTTTTCAGAATTCCTAGTGCAACATTAATAACTAATGACAAGGATGTGAATTGTTCAATCCTTAATAAAATATGAATATATAGAATAAAGATGTCAATAAAACTTTCTCAATTGCATCAAATTTTGGTCGCATGATTTAACTTTAACCATTGGTTTCCAACCGAAGCAAGATATTAATGTGCCAGTATACATTATGACAATGTTACCATATACCCAACATATCTTAAAGTGTAGCTTCAAACAACTTGTCTACTTATCTCATCAAACATCAACCACCTTGAAAATATCTTATGTACTTGAAAAGAGAAAGATGAAAGAGAGAAATATTGTTTGTGAATTTGTTTTCAAGTTGGTAGGAGGTAGATAGTAAGGTTCTTACCTCCATTAGCCGTTCTATCTTCTGTGCTTCACCCTACAATAAAACAAACATTTACTATTTTTCAGAAGTCAATGAAGTGTTTCCAATAAAATATATCAAAGGTGTTATACTTAATAAATACCCTTAAATCATATCTGATTTTATAATATAAGGATACAATAAAATTTTAAGAATAATCTGTAAAGAAGTGAGAAAAATGAGTCATCTTGATTTTAACAAAGCAAAAACTGTCTAGTAAGTTTACTGTTCCAAATTGTCACTCATTTCATTCATACTGCTGTGTCAGTATTTGACAATTCAACAAAATGTTATCCTGATCCAAATATAGTAGAGATTAGAAAATTTGGAGCAGATATCACACTTACCGGCATCCTAAAATATCCCTGGAACTTTCGTAATGCCATATCTACCTGCAGTCCTGATAAATCTATTGCCTCAGTAAAATAACTGAAATAAAAAAGAATAGCAAATATTTTAAGTTTGCTCTAAGACTGGATTTTATTTTTAATTTTCACAGAATAGGTTTGATGTAATTTTGACAAAACAATTAGAGTTTTTGATTGTCTGGAACCGGTACCCTAAATAATACGATATTCAATTTTCTTGTTTTATATTACAAAGAAATTTATTGTATGTTTTGGCAAATTTTGGATGAAAATTGGCAAGAGATTGGTATTTGCTAGCTGAACAGTCTGGCAAAAATAATATAGAAACAGTTTACATATTTAAGAGATTATTAGACATTGCTGGCAAATACAACAAGACAATCAAAGACTGTATTCTGAATTTTACTTCTCTAACCTCAGTTAAAGGAATTGAACAGTGGGGTTCTGATTGTTTACAGTTACAGAACTTTCAAACTAACTCTTAGATAATTAAACCCATTAATACACAGCCTGTACATGAGGAATTATTGATTTTTGTTTATGTTGAATTCTATCATGACAGTCTGCCATAATTTCCTACTGCGTTGTTTACAGTAATTATATTAATAGTTAAAGGGAACTTGTCATGGAATTCTTGGTGTAATATTATTGACTAAATCTTGTGATACCATCTCTCAAATTTTCAGATTAACTTTTCCACACTGGGTTCATACGCACTTAGATGAGAATTCTATCAACATGGATTCTTATATCAGAAGAAAACATTATTTCAAGAAAAGAGTTAAAGAAGTATTTTATTCTTTATGTTTGAAATAAGAAAATTGGAAGGTTACAGAGCTTTAATATTCCATCAGTTGAATTACAATAATTATTATAATAATAGCTATATTTTATTACATTGTAACCTTGTATTGCCCTCTAGACATCAAGTTACACTAACATTTTAGAATATATTATGTCAATATCATTTTACTTCTAAAGTTAGAATATTCAAACATTAAGTCAATGATACTTTTCTAGAAATTAACCTATTGCTGCTTTTGCATTTGGTAAACTGAATCAGGGTTTTCATTATAAGGTAGTTCATTAACAGCCACTTCTTTAAATCTTTCACCCATTTTCAGCATTGATATTTTTATTTTGTTTGCCAAACTTTATTTGCAAATGTAATGAATCAAAGAATGCCTGGCTATAGGTATTGGTCCAAATCTAGTCTGTCAGTAAAAATTTTGTGGACTTTTCCTAAACCTTAAATTTTTAATTGCCGCAAAAAGATAACCTTGATATTTTAATCTCATCTTAAAAAATATATGTTATCAAGCTGATCTCAAATTCAATGGAAACTCCAATGTTGGTGATCATTAAGCACATCAGATTATAAAATATTAACTTATCGTGATAAATATTCACATAAATCACACAATAACACTTGGGTATCACATAGATTATCTTAGCTTATCTCTTCTTAATACTATTGTTTTTTATTATGAATCTAATATCTTATTAATATAGATGTTTATATCAAGATAACAATATATGATCAGCTTAAGAGGGTTGGTTCTAGCCTCACTGTCAAAAAACCCTACTTATAGTGCATAAAGACGACTAAAGCATGGACATTTTAATTATCAACCGTTTTTCGTCAAGCATTAAAGTTGAGCCAGTTTGGCTATATCCTCCGAAGTAATTGGAAAAGTTCAGGTTAATATATAATCACGCAGAAGATGGAGGGAGATGTTTAACAGGAATGTGCCTGAAAGTGAATTTTATCTGGCATATAGTTGCATTCAGATGGCCAAACTAACGCAGCTGAACATTCCAAGCTAAGCAGCATCAGTCACTTTCATGGATAAACGTTTACCTGCAAGGCCTAGATAACAGTCATTTATGCAGCTGCATTAAAAAAGTCACTTAAAGCAGTAATAAGGTCATCATTAACAAGTTTTTTATATCATTCTACCAATATATCATTCAGAACAACAATTTGGCATTGCACAAAATATTTTGATCAAGTTTTGCTTACCGGTAAATCAAAGTTTATTTGGATTTGGATAAAACCAGATTTCAACAAAAAGGAACTTTGTGAAGATTGACATGAACTGTTAAAAAAGCCTCATGATGTTTGAGATACAAAGAATACCATTAAATTAATGTCAATCCTCTAGAATATATATGACTAAAGGAGAAGTATAGATTTTTACATCAGAACATGGAGAAATTGTTGTAATATTGACATGAGCTTTCATGAAAACTTTGTTTTTCAATTCTGTCATTGAGAAACAAACCCATACAAACATTCTAGAATATCTTATTTGATTTCCATTTAAATTGTTTTAAAGCTCTTCTCTGTCAAAGGCTTTATATTTGTCTCTACAGATTAAATTAACATCATCATTTAGAAAGCAGACAACCTTAACTGATGGCAATTTTTATTTCCTTTGTCTTAATTTGTAATAACTATGAATCATCTATCGCAATGCCAGTAAATTATCCAAAAGAAGCAATCAAGTGACAGTGGTTTGTTAATTTCCTGAAATTCAGTTTGCTTTCCGTGGTCAAAGAGTCAAGATTTAATATTCAACAGATTGTTATCGACTTTTATCCTCAACCTTCCAATCGACAGTCATCACTTCAACCTCATTTGCATAATAAGTCTGCACCATTGATCAGGAGCAGTTGTGTGTTGGCATGCACACAACAGATGGTGGTATCTCAAGAGGCTGTCTATTGGGTGTCCAATTTGTCACCTCAGTGATGCTGGTATCAAAGGTAGAAGATGATAATGGAGAATGGATGGTGCCATTGAAATTATATTTCGGCTAATTGCTTTTCATGTTTTTACTGACTGAAATAACAGACACTAGGGACATTATTTCTCCATTTTAAACATCATCAAACTCCAATCTCTAGAATTATCTAAATATTTCCACTCATTTTCTGTTGTTAGTCCCACAATTTCGGTTTTAAGTTCCATTTTTAAAATACCATCTGTGTTACTCATTAGAAAAGTGTGTCAAAGACATTTATTTATATTTTGCTTATCAGAAAAACATAATTTAAAGCTGTCATTTCAGAAAATTATGTGTCTATAAGATCTTTTTTGTAACCGATTTAACTAAATACATATCAAACTTTTAATTTTAGGTACACATTATATCTTTAAAGTATGGCTTGGATAAATGTTTCTCAGATTGTACTAGCAGAGAAATGTATTCTCTAGTTTCAAATTATTTTAAAAGCTCAGTTTATTACAAATTGATAATTTGGTATCAGTTATACTTACTGTAAGACCTCCATGTTGAATTGGTTCTGTAAGTTTCCTAAAAACTCTCCAATCATTTGCTTGCTTACTCCTTTTCTTGTAATGAAAAACCGTGCAATATTTTTAGGAGAGCCATCCAGGAATCCATGGTCTATTAAAAAATTTAATCCTTTATCTGGTTTTCTGAAAAGATGCAAATAGATTTATAAATGGTTCTGTAGTATGCTAAAATCACAAGCAAGATTAAATAGAAAAGAATTCCTCATGTTGAAAGAGAGAAAAGATAAGATAAAAGTACCAAAGATATAAGGAAATCAAGATTGCATGACCAGTACGGTATATAAAATTAATGATTCCGAATACCAATATAAATATGTTGAGTCAACCATAATCAATAGTTTGTTTTTTAAGCTTCAACAGTTTGTTTTTTAAGCTTCAACAGTTTGTTTTTTAAGCTTCAGCATTTAAACACTGAGCATGACACAAGTTTGATCAATTTACATGTTTTGGCTTAGGGACATCACCAACAAGCTTTAAGTTAACCTACTTTAAGTACCGTACTGTATACCTTATATTAAAAATTCAATTACATGTAACAATTTCAAAAGAATCAAAGATGGCCGACATGAAACCAGTGAGACATGTAAGCATGTAATGTTTCCTGTTTCAATAAGTATAGAAAATGTTAAAAGGTAGAACAGCAATAAAAGCCAGGTGTAGTCGTCAGAGAAATTTAGAAATAGAACCTGAAGAAAGAACAGATGGTAACTAATAATATATTTAAAGGGATCTTCCATGACTACAAAACTATTCTCAGACAAGAGAAATCAAGGTGTAATTGTAAGAAAACAAATTAGTGTTTCACTGATTATTGACTTAATAGATATATGATGAAATGGATCAAATTGCAAGTCTTGCTCCTGAAGTCTAGGAGATTTAGCAAATGAGAGAAGAGATAAGTTAGCATAGATGTTGATTTTGACATCAGTACAACAGCCCATACAATTAACAAGCTGAAAATTCCCAAATATGAAAATTGAATTGTGCGAAAAGTATTTGAACATCTTCACAGTACACTGTTTAAGATGAACAAGATCTCACCATTATAATACTTTTCATGTTTTACATGATTTGCTCTGAAAGGTGAGAAGTAGAAAATGTGCCATAAATAAATGGAACTATTTGCAACTGTTTAACAGATCTGCTGGTTTTCCATGCTGTAAAAACTATGTTTTGAGAGTAACCTGATATTTCAAACTGCCAGATTAGATAAAGAAAAACATGTAGGAATTAAGAAATGAAGTGTAATGGAGGTACCAGTATATATTTTACTGTTCTGCACCTGGTTTTGTTCAAGGGGCAAGAAAATCTCCACTCCTGCCAATGTGGCTCCTGGAAAGAATTGTGATAATTTCTCATTTTTTTTCAGAAAGTCTGAAAATTGAAAAAAAGAAAGCTGGTTTTTCTTGAGTTAGATTAAATGTCTGTTTTCATCAAGGTCTATCATAGGTCCTGAAAGTTGGCTGTAAATGTTTGTAAATAAAATAAGATAACATTCACATCTGCAGTTTTGAAAACAGTTTATACTTACTTATTGAATAGATTTAATCCAATACGATATAAACGTTTCCGTTGTTTATCATTGGTACGAGGTAAGGTTTGGTGATCTGGCGTAACACTCAGTCTTAATCGCGGTTGATAACTAACACTATTTTCACTAGAAATACTAATATTTTCCTGACTAATATTTTCCGAACTTGGAGAGCTTGAAGAGCACTGTCCATCATAACTGTCTGGTTCACTGGTTTCTGATATATTGCTCATACGTTTAGGCTCGGCTAGAGCATTCACAGTAATATTACCATTAATAACTGGCATTATTGGAGCATTACCCTTCCGTTTCCATATAGGAGAAGTTTCCGGAGTTCGTTTCGGTGGAATAGGTTTTAAATCTTCCTCAGATTTCCGCGACCTTAATTTGACTTTGGTATTCATATAATATTTCACAGACTGGTCCTTCAAATGTTTTTGATCAAACATTCGTGTATCTTCTGGTGATGCCAAATCCACCTTAATCTGGACATCACTTGGTGATGACGCGTCATTTGACTCTGTTCGTATACTATCATAAAGAATTGAATTACCACGCGCACTATCTATAGTTGTATTATAACTAGATTCCGAATTCAAGGAAGAGGCAGAAGGACGTTTGGTCAAGGAAACATCGTGGCCACCATCACTATAAACACTATCACTATGGAAACTATCAGTTAAAATATCCTCTTTATTTTCTAATAATGTCTCAAAATCTAAACTATGGGGATCTATACTGTTTTCTACAGTTGAGTTCTTAGCACTTTCATTCATTTCTGGATAGGAATTACGATTGTTATTTGTTTCATCAATCACTGCACTTGCAATCTTTTTGTCTTTTTCACATTCTGGAATATCTGTGAAGTCAATTTTTTTCTTGTCTCTTTTTAAGAGACCACGCCTGTTGTCATTCATTTTTAAACCTTGATCAACAGACATTTGATGGGGAATATGTACACGTGTATCGTTATGTCGATTAGATTCAAATTCAGCCACCATTTTCCTTACGTCACTTCCGAATGTCTCACTTTCATCACCATTTTCATTTTCAAAGGCTTCACCACTTCCGTTAAATTTATCATTATAAATAACTCGATCTGTCCAAATAGTATTACTCCTTCCAATTTCTGATAAACGCTTGGAATATCTCCGTTCACCAACAGAGTGACGTAACTTCTGGAAATTTTTTGTCATACAATACTGACGGAATGCTCTTTGAATAGTTTTAGCAGCTCTACGAGAACGAATTGAACCACCATATTTCCTCTCCAACATCTCCACTTGTTTATCATGTAGATCTTGAGACAGCTCATACGATACTGAAGATGTTCTGTATTTCTTAATCACATCATCACTGGAATTTTTGAGAGATCTCTGACGCTGGAGGCGGCTGCAGCTAATACTGCCCTGACTCACCAGCTTGGATGTACGAGGAGACTCATGAGGTGAGTTGCCTACTGACTGGGACTTCCGAGATCTTATTTCTTCACCAAACTTGGCACTTGTAACACTGAAACAGAAAATATAATTGAATTAAATCACATTCCAAATTATTTCCTAAAACAATTATGAGAACCAATTAACTTTCTGATCACTTACTATTTCATGAATTCTAACATGACATACAGAATTTCCTCATTAGAAATGGTAGAACTCTTTGTTGACACTCTATCCTTAAATTGTTTTTTCTTATCATTAGTTTTATTTTTTCTATCCATTTTCTGTCGACACGATTTTTCCATTATCAACAGTACAATCAACAATAAACAATCTTCAAACAGTCCTACAGAAAACTTATACTGGCACTAAACTCCCTTCACACAAAGAGAACTGACTGTCTCAAACTTTTTTGTAAAACTGACTAGATATGTATAGATAAAAGAAAAGTTTAAAGATTTAAAAACCAGCTTTCCAGGATTCTTGAGTCGTCTTTATTTATGTCTGCCCTGAATCAACTCAAAAAGATCATCATAAATAACTTTTTAAATGTTTATAACACACGCTTTTAACCATCAAACTGCACACGCTCATGTCATGTTTTTTATATCAATGAATTCCATAAACAAATATTCTTTCATGACATTGAGTATAACTGTCCTTCAGTTTCAATATTCCTTTATCTCATCATTCATCAGAATCTAAAAACATGTGCTCAAATGCAGAATCAAATTGAAGCCACACATTTTAACGGCTGCACTGGCCAGATTGTATAAAACTGAACTATGATGTAAGTATGAACAGAAGTTTGGAGCCAGACTATGTCTGTAAAACTGGTATCTATTGAAAGTTTTGTACACTGTTTACATTGATAGCATGCTTATTAATCTGTTTGGTATATTTTATCTCTATATAGCTACCGCCCTAGATTATCTAATATACAGTTTTACTATCACGCTATTTTCTATCAACAGTCATAAACATGTGAATTCAAAAGTAGATTTTCAAACTTAAACAGTAAGTTTTCAAATTTTGATGACAAGTTTTGAATGCATCTTTTAAAAAATTCTCAAGCTTATTTAAACATAAATTGAGAACTTTCACAGAATCTTTAGACAGAGAACTGTTCAATTCACTATAAATATCTCTAGAAAGTATTTTCTTATGAAATATTTTTAGGTCGACTGTAAAAATCTTAAAAATATTAAAGTTAGATCCTGTTCTGAATTAACATAACAAATACCTCAAGCTTTATCACTGCTGTCCATATTGTAGCACAGACAAATCCAATACAAAAATGTTAAACTTGACGCTTGAAATAATCCAGAATAATTTGTAACATTTATAATATAATATTAATATACCTATGATATATTTACCTAATCTTAATATTTAACACCAAAAACAGAGGCTCTAAGAATTTAATAAAAACTGTACTAACAGTTTGATAATAGTCCAGCTATAATCTCAATATCACAGTATAATACCAGCTACAAGTTTTATTATTCAAACATTGTTAGAATGAGATCAACTGACAGAATGGAGGCGTGTCTATCACAGCTGCTGCTTGTTTTTATCTTACTGGTTAACAGTTAATAATAATACTACTGTAACCAATCATAAAAACAATGACAACTTAGCCATATTAGATATCTCTTACCAGACACACCAATTTATCATTCCTATTCCAATCAAACCACAAGGTCCAGTATTATCCAATACCATTTATTAATTTTGAATGAGGTTGGATAATTGACCGACTGTCCACATTTCAGTTTGCGGTTTGAAAGAAGGTTTATAGATGTACCTTTCAAAAACATAACATGCATAACTGTTCATACATCATGCCACTAAAGCTATACCTGTTTTTTCCTAAGTTTATCAATGTAACTCAATAGTATATATAAGGTAGGATAAACTGGAGACAATCCAAACCAATTTGTAATTAGCTGTCTTTAAGGATTTTTGAGATTCAGAAATATACATTATTATATTTACATCAGTCAACAAAACCACCTCATACTGCTGTATTCTTTATCCATTACTCTTACATTTATTTTTGTACATAATGGAAAGCAATGGCCATGACCGTAGTCAAGGCTAAATCTATCTCATAAAATCTACATGTAATGTTTCATATAAGAATAAATACATGTTACATGTAATTTACATGAGTTTGTGAATCATGTCTTAAAAACACATTTTGAAATTAAATCTTGTAGTAAAGCCAACTTTTTTAGAATTTTTAAGAACTCTTCAAAAAGTAATTAGGTTAAATCTCTCCTAACAATAATGACATCAATCACAATATTAATGCTGTAGCTATGTGCCATCTTGGCAGGAAATAATTCCAGAAAAATACTGTTGCTGCAGACAAGTTCTATTTTTATATCCTATTCAACCTAGTTGTCAGTATTAAGTGACAACTGTTGATGTTATTATCAATAATAGGATGTTAAGGGGAGTCAATAGTAACAAGTTGTCATACAGTATGGTTTGATTATGAATGCCATGGACATAGCACAATTCAAATTAAAAGGAGGTGGAGAAAGGGTATATAAAGCACACAATTGAAAATGTTTGCATGTGGTTTTAAAATTGTGACAGCCTTGCTACATAAAATGTTAAATGAATGCAACAGCAGAACAATGAGGCTTTATCTTTTATGGTGACTGATGATGTTATTTCCAATTCTGTGCAGGATTCTTGTATAAGTGTGTCAAAACTACAAAAAGTCCACTTAATATATAAAAAATCTCTGACTTTAATCAGAAAATATTGTTTGAAACTGAATCAATTGAAGGTCATCAGATACTTTAATCTTAACAAAATAGGAAATGGCACAATTATCACTACCAGTTGACTGAATTATCTCATTTCAAAACAGGATTTATTAACTTTGAGTACAGGAAACTGTAGGATTGAATTTAACACAAATCATAAACAGACTCAGAGACATTTCATGTCAAAACAGCAAGACTTATTTTTTAACTTGAGGACAGCTATTTCAGAAATGAATGTTTAAGAAGCGTGCTGTAGGCCTACTGCACAATGTCCATCTAGCATTGATGCAAACTTATCTTCAAGTGAGATGTTAAATAAAATGTTCAAATTTGAGGCTGTGGAATGGATTACCTGTTGGAAAAAACTCAATATACATAAACATTCAAAATAGTACTCCAGAATGCTGGCCTGGAATGAAGGGTCAAAAATAGTTACAAATACCTTGAATTATTGTTGAATTCCATAAGATATTTATTAAACAATGAACTCTATCCTTTGACACAATGATAAAACACTGTTACCAAATCTCTCACAAATGACCTAGTTCAAAGGTCAAATGTCCAATAAATTCATTCAATTCACAGTCAAAACCTCCATAAATTATAACATATTCAGCTGCTTTTCTGTACAACTTGGGAGTTCAGCATGCATACAGCTGCATGTTGTCTAGCTGTAATGGTGTAGTATATAAGACAGGAGAGTTCTATAATTGGAACATATGTTGATAAACCTAGATAACAATGCTAGAGAACAAACAGTTGTATAGAAAATACCCTTATTACCACTCTACACTTAAGCCTTCCGGTAGCTTAGATTTGCCATCTGAACTTTAACCAAGCAGCATTGTGGTTATAGGTTAAATTGGAAATAAAATTCAACACGTAAATCATACCTTCAACTTAACATCTACATATTACATCTCACAAACAATCTAGTGGATTTGAGAAAGTTTAGTATAGTGAGATATTTTCAATAAAGGTAATTTGGTACATCAAACTCTCCAAATAATCAATCATTAGGAGTGACCTGAGGCCAGTCTCGCTCATTATATAATCTCAACCAGTGTCCATTTTCATCCAATGACCAGTGAGTTATTTATAGACCAATATAATTTAGAGTGTTGAATGCATTGTCTTGTCTTTGTCTGACTTTATTGACCAAAGTTAAGTCCTAAACATTTATTTGTTTTATCAACCTTTGCCTTAAATGACCCATGAATTGTATAGGAAATCTTGTATAAAATCTCTAAAACCACCATAACCCCAGGGTTCTTTTCCATTTCAAGGTTGTCATTTTTACAACTTTTTTTTATGGCAGAAACACTAATTAAATATATAGTTGAAATCTCTCAACAATCTTTGATGTCAGCTATTAATTCTGGTGAACTTTTAATAATTGTTATTCAAATATCTCAAATTTTATACAAAGTAAGAAGTTGGTTTGAGCAAACCAAACAAACCCATTCTCTAATAGATGTAGTTTAAGAATAGAATCTGTTTGAAACAAATAAAAACTCTCTAAAATGTTTTCCAATGACATAGAGCAATATATCTGGATACAATTATTTGCATAACAATTACTTTATTAAATAACTTGCGATATCTCGACATGGGTAAACTTGTTTCTATCAAGCAATGTTGAATGTTATTGAAGACAGGAGTACCCACGTCGAAACGTCAAAGGATATTGGATTGTTATCCATAAATTGTGTCTGGATATATATATTCTCCAATTACTAATTGCCACTCAAGAAATGAAGCAAAAATCCTTTTGAAAATAGCAAATATTAATAAAAACATTACCTGTATTTTCCACTTCTGGTTTTACACAACTGTTTAAATAGTTCCAATATGGTATATATCCAACCACACATCATTTTTTATGATTGTTCAAAATTATCTAGCAAATTCAAATATTTGTAAATGTTCATACGATAACTTAAATTTTGGGTGAAAAATCCAAAGCTCACATTTCAACCTACACACTGGAATATTGGTATTTATGATCCTTCAAACACTTTCAAATCATCAGACCTTTTACACTCAAAATATCCAATGAAACTATTTGAAAGTAAACTTTCTGACCGCAAGGAATTTGACTAATGTAATAGGTGTTTTCACTTACTAAGATAGGTATTTTACAATCGTCATTTAATATCCCATCAACACCACCTTAATTTAACATACTGGACAGGGAAGTGACCACTATATTAAATTTGAGTGGGCAAATATCTCAATAATAACTGACTTATTGTCCCTTCATTGTCACATATTATGGATTTATGATACATCAATGTGGTTTAAAAGGTGAAAAACTTCCAAATGAACTTAAAATTGTCAAATGTTTTTCTGCAGGACAAAAGTTCATCTTAATTTATAAATAGTCGTGTACACTTTCATTATTTATAGAAATAAACAACAATAACATTATTATTATAAACAATATCAAATTTCAAAAGTTATCAAGTTCAAACTTTGTCATTATAAGTTGAAATCTACAACTTTGGTTCACTTTTCCATCTATTGTTTCTGAAACAAGTTTAAGCACACTTGAGAATATTTTCCACGATGAAACCAATGTTAATAATCTTCTGAATTCAAATTTTTTTCCTGTAACTCCATATCAAATCATACCACAATTCTGCTACACATGTTGAAAATGAAGTTCCTAGATTTAGTTCGCATTACATTTTTCTTAAATGACACATCACACCCACTCGACAAATGGTTGTTTTCAAATTTCAAATTCTAACTTAATATGAAGGTCACATACAGTAGGTTTTTTGCCATTTATTCACAATATAATAATGATCTGATTTTAGATTTTTTTTTCTTCCTGTGTTCTTTGGTCAGTTATTCTGATCGTCCTTCAAGGTCTTTACAAACAATTCAAATTGTAAATCCAACAAGGTTATTCAAGTTCTCAGGAAATAAAACCAAAGTATATAGAATATAACTCTAGAGATAAAACTTTTAGTATTAATTTTGAAATGATCCACTAATACCACCAACTAGAACAACAAGTTTATAAGTTGTATAAAAGGGTTTAAGGTGATCCCATCTGAACAAGATTGTCAATACTAATCAAAATAACAGTAAATGTAAACTTGGAGGTTATGTCAAGAACAGATTCATATCTACTCTATAAAAATAAAGTTCACCAAATATTTTTTCTTAATCCACACCAAAGTCTGTTCACCTATACAGTACATAAATAATACTCAACCAAAATCAACCTGTTCACTGATATACTGATCATTATTTAACTGTTCATTAAAATCAGTATTATATTATAAACAGATTGAACTGAGATCTTTAACAATGCAAACCAATTCCATGTCAATTTGTCTCTAGACTATTAACCAATTAATCAATTAACAAGATAAAACAATATAAAATAAAATTTAAATCAAATCTAATTAACGATTAATTGAAAACTGTTAAATCTAATTTACTTTAATTAATACCACTGAGATGGTTTGTTTTGAGCTCCAGATGTTTTGTTTTTTTCACTTCATAATTGTTGACATCTGAGGTCAACCACAATAAATAATATAAAGTATATGACACATTTTGGCAGATAATGCATTGTTTTGTGTTAAAGTAAAGCATTTTTTTGTGTCAAAGTAAAACATTGTTTTGTGTTAAAGTAAAACATTGTTTTGTGATAAAGTAAATCATTTTTTTGTGGCAAAGTAAAACATTGTTTTGTGTTAAAGTAAAGCATTGTTTTGTGTAGAACCTGTATTAAGAGACCACTCAAAGGAATATTAACAAATGGTCGCTGAATGAAGGCGGTCTGTTATGAGAACTGCAAGATCGTTTTTTTTTGACATGTTGGAAATGATAGGATAAATCAGATGAGATTTATAATTATTAATAAGCAACAAGCTATAAAATTAATCTGTAGAAGATTATCAAATTAATGAAAAGCGATTATCCACCGAAGCATGAACATGATCTTTGTTAAGGGAGATAATCAGAGATGTCATGGTTGTTTTATTGACTCATTTTGATTTCTTGGGAGTGTAAAAAATTCCATAACTTCCCTTCTGATGTCTATCTTAAAGATAAAATAAAGTTGGGGCGTGTAAGACATTCCACCCTAGTCTGATCATGTAATAGATTACACCAGACATCATACAACAAGTCAGACAAGACAAGTGTAATTCTAAATATTTCAGATTTATAGCTGAAATATATTATGTTATATCAATATTTATAGGTACCACGCTTTCTTACTGGCTTTATTATCAACAGACTGTTTTATTACTTTCAATATTGAAGATATTCTTTATCATAATATTAAGAACTCGCTTCAAGAAGATGGATTTAGTCTCTTTGACCAACCAGAATTAAACAACAATGGCACAGAATAATGAAATTAGTCTTGTGGGGAAAAGGTGAACGCAAGCATAGGCTGAGTACAATTTGTATTTCACCAAATTATTAGGAGCGTTATTGGAACAGTTTAGAGACCAACTCCTTGACCCAGAATTGGAATGGTTTTCTGAATTTCTACCTGTTTACATTATATACAAAAACTTCAACTTTGTCCCTAACCAACCTAAATTTTTCTGATGATTTCTTTACTTGCTGTGATAACGAAATAAAGACATAGTTACAATTTCTGGCATTTTGAGTGAAGAATTGATAAATAATACCAGGTCTAACCTGGCCAGAAAGAAATGAAAGGAAAAGTTTTTATTTTTGTAATTTCTACTGATAGACCACAAATCCCTAACAGGATACAAAATCAATGCCAACCTATTGATGATGTCAATCAGTCTATTCAGGAATAGTTTCTTCTTCTTCTTAATAGAGAATCAGTTGCAGGATAAATGAACTATCTACGTCAATGGTACTCATGTTATTTATCAGATTACAATATATACCTTCCTGGGAAAACTGTTTTTAGAATCTTTTACCCCACAAAGAATAATTGTTATTTCTTCCCTTTAAAGTTCATTCCATCATTAAATATTATAATACAGGAGTAAGGAGTAGAATAGCAGCAATTGTTTAAAGGTTTAAGTTGAGTTAAGTTATTAACTCTGAAATTTAAGAAAAGAAAACAGCAATTCCATCTTCCTTTTTGATATTTTGTAACTCTCTGTGTTTCAAGCCTTGTTAGAAAAGGTCAGTTCTCATTAGTACTAAAAGCTAGAAACCATCAGGTACATGTAGTTAGTGTTATCAATACATAAGTTTTAATTTTCTAATCTCTCACCAGTTACAGGTGGACTAGACAGATTAAGATAATCCTTATCTTTTAACCCATGTATCTCATTTATCTTCATTTAGATAGTTGTATACTATAGTTCTCATCACTGATTGAGACTTAAACATTCTGACTATAAAATTTACAATTCCTTTTACACTTTACAAAATTGGAAAAAGAATTTTTTCTCAAGTGAAGTAGGCCTACTGAAACTTTTCATTGAATGAATTTTTGGGTTTATTAGAAATTATCAAAATTTTCTACCAAATTCTATCAATTCCAATTCCTGATAAAATAATACAAGCGGTAAATAAACTCTTCTTTTCTTTTATTTGAAACAGCTCCGAAAATATATATAAAGGAATATTTTATGCCAAGGTTACAACAAAGGGGGTCTTAGAATGATTGATATTAACGAATGTGTTAAAAGTAAATGTGTCTTTTGATTAAAAAAGCTCTTTTTAAATCCTGACCAAACATGGTTAGTGACTTTTAATTATATTTTATTTTCTTGAAATAGTTCAATACTTGTTGTAAGAGACTTTAGTGATATCAAGTGTATGTCGTGTTTTTATAATGAACTGCTTAGAAATTGGCATAGAATTTTTACTAAATATATTGAAAGAACTACTTGTTTTGATAATCAAATAATTTTGTATGACTATTTGATAAACTTGGTTATTAATCTTGGTTTCGTGCACGTTTTCAATTTTCTTAATTTAGATTACAAGGATTATCAAAGATATACATGTAATATTAGATTCCTAATTGTTACCAAAATTATCGTTACATAATGAAATGATCATGAATGATTTTATAACAGTTATAATAAAAATATAAGGACTGTATGTAAAAATTCCCAACTTCAAAATTTTCAGTATAAATTTTGTCATAAGAATGTCTGAATCCCTTAAAGAATGTATTCCCAACCATCCTTACCCTTCTTCAATGACTATCTGTAAAGATGTGATTTTGATTTGAAATTACAGGTATTAATTTGATATCATGATACACAGAAAGCAACAAAGTTACATCAACTATAAATATTGTGCATTGGAAGTGCTTGTATTCTTTTAAATGACTAAGACAGAAAAATGCAGAAGACTTTGAACCAGTAAATTTTGTATAATATCTGGTACATATAACTCATCTGAAGTCAAGTTGATGTATTTGGTCTCTGAGATAACTGTCAAACCTGACCCTATATCACCAGACTTCATGGCTGACCAAAGCCACGTTTTTATATAAAGACAAGGATTACAAACAATAAATATGTAAGATTAGATTATAATAGTGTCAAATTTATACAGATGTCAGGAAACATGTCAAGTGGTTTAATTCGATTAAAAAAACATGTGTCAAAATGATAGATGTTCATTTTTTAGTCACCTTTTCATTAATTACTGTTTGTTCTGATCCCTTTTTTAGGAAAATCATCATAATCATGTTATTCACTGCATGTAGCTACAGTTCTTTGGCTTTTTCGAGACAATCTATCACTATTGTTTGATTTTACACAATCTTGTACCCTCTTGATCTTCAGAGTTTTTTTTGTTAGAGACAATTCATATACCTAAATATCACGATTTCATGCAAAAAACATTTTATTTTCTATTTTTCACCTTTTCTATACAATATATCAAAATGTCACCTTGACATGAAGAGACATGTCAGTGATGACACAATAACAATAGTCAGTGTCAGCATAATAACAATAAATCTTAACAATATATATATTATAATGTATTGTTATCATACAGGATAAACATCAATAAATTATTTTTCCTATGACATCAGAGACCATTGTTTCTTTGAAACTTTTAATATTCATATCTTTTTAAGTAATTGAAATACATTATAGAAATTCAATATACAACAAAATTTCGGATTCTTGAGACATCCAAATAAAGTCGCCCTTGTTCATGAGTAAAGGGCACAGGTAATACTCAGAACCTCAATTGTTAGCTATTCTTTTAATTAAAATCCTTATGACGGAAATCTTTTCAAATCACAATTTATGAATTGGTATTTCATAGAGAAATTAGCCAAGGACACAAAAAAATGATAAAATAAAGTACAGGAAAGTCATTAAAGAATACAGGCACTTGCTCATTGAAGAAGGGTAAGGATGGTTGGGAATACATCCTTTAAGGGATTCAGACATTTCAGACCCCTAAATGACGTCATATTAAGAAAGAGTATCTTGTTCAAAGGTAATAATTTACTCAAATTGTTGACACCTAGTGAAAAATATTGGGTTAGTTTAGTTAGGGGTATGAAATTACTTTGTCCATTAAACATTTATTATATTATTAGTACCTGAACTGTATATACTTAATACTGATTCTTTTGTAGCTGTATATTTTAGGAGACTAAGGACTATATTTCTTGAACACAACCCATAACCATGTCAGTAAATTGTTTGTAATAGCTGGATCAGTGATGTGTCGAACAATAAGTGTAGTATTTAAAATGTAAATTGAAATTTATTGATACTAGGACTAAGACAAATTCAACATTGTCATAATTCAATTTAGTATTTTCTAGAATATATTGTACTTATGATTATATTTCTCTACCTTCTAGTTCATGACATAAATTGGTCAAATATCAAATCACCATTTATCATTTGGTTATTCTCTGTGGTTACAACTGTTCTGCACTTAACAAACTAATGTCTTTTTATCAATAGGAAAATAATCGTTATATAGCTGGAGGGAAAAAGATGTTTGTAGCTTATTGGTACAGAACTATTAATTAATTTTTTATATAAAATCAATGTTTGTATCCTTAATGACATTAATTTAACTACGTAGAAAGTCGTATAGGTTTACCAGATGTGGCCTTATTGTCTACATTTACATATAGATGATCAATACATATACCATTCTATTTATTGTCTATAATATTGGACACAATAGAATAAAAACACACAGAATAATAGTCAGATATATATCACCAAAATAATGTCAAACTCTAATGCCATGTTTATTCAATGTAAATATTCAACGGATTCAAGATATAACAAATATAAAAATTATTATTGAGTCAAAATTAGATATATATAGTCAATTCAGAATGATAAGATGTCAATAGGTCCGAATACAATACTGAAATTAGAAACTTATTTGAGAAAACGGCATTATGATGATTATTATTTTGTGTCTTAAGTAAAACAAGTGAAGAAATCAAATTGGACACAGCATTACAAGTTCTGACATCAACAGGTGCTATTTAAAATTGTGAAGATCAAGGATGTCTATAAATTCAATATGTTTTCAATATATGAGCTTATCATAAATTTATAAGTGTTCAAATTGGTATTGGTCAGTTTGTATTGTTATTGTTCAGATTATAGTGACCAACAGATGGTAGACATTAAGATTGTGTTTATAAACCAATGTACCTGATAACCTTATCTATCCATACCAAACTAAATTACACCCAAAATTCTTGCTTTATTTACACAAGTCTTATTTTGGACTTTTCACTCAATGATTTGGTCTTAAAATTCTAGTTCATCTTTATCAATGTAAAGATTTCAATCAATATTTTCTACCTGTCTATTTATAACGTGTAAAAACAAACCTTCAGTACAGCATGTTATATTGAGAAATGATAAAAAAAGTCAAGCTTATCATTGGCGTATATAAAAATCAATTCCTTCCAAAAGTGATAAGAAAACAAAGGATTTAATTTCTAATATAAAATGTGGACATAGCACTTGATAATTTTAAGTAGATGTAACAAAACATTTCCTCCCACCTTCCCCCAACCATCCTGCTTGAGATCAAAGAATATTGGAATTGTATTACAGGGTTGAGTTTTAAATGAGAGACTGGACATCCACCAGGTGTGAAATAGGATGGGATGAAAATAGATCTCACCCTTTTATACCCTGACAATAAAACATTATACACAAATAAATATAAACTGTAGCTAAAAGAACTAAATAAATACAGCCAAATAGTTCACAGTCCACAGCCAATTATAGAAGCTAATCAAATATAGCCATACAGTTTCCCATCATTCAATCAATTAGCATTCTCTCCCTTTGATGCTTTCCTTTCTTTATTATGATCAGTCATTTTTAAGGCTTGAAAGGTGAAGTGTAGTGAGAAAAAAGACCTTTTTAGACATCACTTAGTCTTCTCATCCTAAAAATCAATAAGTGAAGAAACACTAACAGTAGTTTTCACACAGTCAATAGAGACAAACAGCAAGGGGAAACATTACTTTAAAAGTAAATGAATGAATAGATAAAACAACAAGTATAGGGTAGCAGAAAACTGGATAAAAGAACGTATAAAATAAATGATTGATAGATAACGGAATGAATGATGATGAATGAATGATTGATAGAATGAATGAATGAACCTAATAATAATTGATATATTGGCATTGCATAATATTGATGTATACAGAAGCAACTGTAACATCCACAAGGAAATGAAAGAATGACACAATTAATAATAGATATACGATATTGCAGAGTGCACACAATGTTGAATAAATAGAAAGTAGTGTAGGCATTTCGATAATGTCCACTGTCAAAGCATGAATGGGAAGGCATGAAAATATTAATAAGAACAAAATCAACTAATAATCTAATGGAAGAATATATGCTGAATAGACAAAATCAAGTAATGCAATCATTTGCCAGGCTGCAGCTGGCTTCAACAGAATGCATTAATGAACTGAAACATTTTAAACAGACCTAGATGAATGGAAAAGATTGTTGAAGTCTGGCATTTAGACTGTTGATCAGGAGTACTATTTTGGTATTTGTGTTTGTTGTCTTATCTGCCAAAACAGCACTACAAATCACAAAGAATACAAGATTCTGTGTTGTCTATAGATATTATCTATGATGATAATTTACAAAAGGTTCACAATATTCTAGTTGCCTGCTAAATTTTACTCTTTTCTCTGTGCCTTCATTTACCACTCATTTTTGGGGACGGTTAACTTGAAGTTTTCAATTCAGTAACAAAGAGTTCATCCATTATTTTAAGATTTTTAGAATGGGATGACAATTTCTTTGTAAGTTATGAATAATAATGCTTCAAAATATACTCAATTGGCAGCAAACAAGGTTTTGATAATATCAAATCTGTGAGCATTCAACTGTTCTGCTTCATCCCACTCGTTTTTCCATTCCTGTATAAGTCAATCTATTCACATACGTGGAATAATATCAAACCATTGATCTCAAATTGTGGCCAATCTCTAACAAATCTAATTCCATTAATTTAATCAATAAAGAAAAAGGCCAATTTATCCTCTTCGGATTGTCAAGACACTGGAGTTGCTTGTAGCCATCTTTGATGAGCCAAATATGAGACTCTTGACTTTTTGCCAGTTTATTCTAGTCACAGTCTTACAAATTACTTTAAATTACATAACACTTTTTGATTTACACAACACAAGTTATATTGAATTCTAGAAAAAAAAAACAACTGCTGCTCTATTCTGAATTGGTTTAAATAATATACCAATATACATCAGGACCATTGCTATTTATTCTATTCTTATTTTTTCAGGGCAAATTGTAACTCTTTGCTTGGTAAATGTAGGCAGTATCTCTTATCTGTTATTTGAGCAAAAAAAAAAAAAAAACAATCAAGAGCTGAATACAGCCCTTTGCTTGGCCTTCAACATTTTGCCCATAACTTTAAGGACCTTTCATACTTTAACACCTTTCTCCTGGTTTTCTCTCAACTGCTTTTAGTCAAAAGGCAAACTGTGAATTTTTTCATTTCTTTCTTTTGCTTGAGGTTTTAAGTATTATATCACAAACAGCATCTAGTTTGATTTAATTGTTATGTGCTTGAAATCAAATTTCTAACAAAGCCTAAGTTGTCTGTCCACATTTTACTTTAAAAATTCAAAATCATAATTCGTAAATTCACATCTATAAATTAATATATAAAATAATAATCAAACAAGAGTAGAAGAAAAATGCTATTAATAAGACCAGATTAAAGAAGGTGATATGTAACTAATTTGTATAGAGTTACTCCTTTAGAAACACTAGCATAGTTCTAGAAAAAAATTCAAACAGTTAATAAATTGTGAATTTGTTTAAAAATTTTTGTTTAAATTTTTTCTGAGAAAAATAACTTAAACATTTTAAATTTTTCAACTGTATCAGATAAATCTTCTTACAATTAACATATTAGAGAAAATCTGAGGAAAATGCCCCTTAACTCAATACAAATTTTGTGAACATTATACAAAAGCTCACTTCCAGTCTGGCAAAATCTAGTTTAAGATATTCATTTTCGCTTCAAGCTCATTCAAACTGTTTTGTCAAAACAGATTTAATCAATTTTCAGGCAATAATTTAAAAATAACTTTTGATAATAGCATCTCTTTGATGTTACATAGAGTAATTACATAACTGATTTTAATAGCAGTAATAGTAGATATTTGTCAATAGACTCAGTTATTTATGGGTATAAATAATATATGATACCACAGTACCAATAGATAGACCAGATGTGTTTTATACCAGCAACTAATCAATACTAAACACCTTGTTTAGGAAATTCATCTATTATATCACATAAATTGGGTCTCCATCATAAATTTCAATTCATTGAAAGGGGAAAACAGAAAAATTATATCACTTAACACAAGAATATATTCTTACAGTATGTCTGAAATTAACCTAGTGAAAGACGTAGTCTGTTAAGTCGCTTCTCTTCATAGTTATCATATCAATATTTCAAATTCAAGATAAATTAAAGATTTTATCATCATCACCCAGTAACTTCCTTTAACAATTCTGCAGAATGTTAAAATCAATATCAGAATTGTGTATAACAGCAGAAACAACCTATATCTTACTTTTCAATCAACTTTCTTCTAGTCATCTTTACATAGAGCTAATCAAATTGAGCCAGTCTGGCGTGTTAGTCTGGACTCTAACAAAATTAACACATTGCTGTTACCTCTGTATGTCATTAACACACCCCTAAATCTTGTACAACACGATTTTTAAACAAAAATAAGTTTCCACACAGGATGAAGAAAAATGGGAAATCTGGTAACAAGTCAGGTTATGTCATCTAACAAACATGGTTGTCATGACTTCATGTTGATTTTTAAGGTGATGTTTAGTAAATATTTACTTGTAACATTTCAGTCAAAATTTGCATCTCAGTTAAAATATTTCCAAAGGAGCAGACAATAACAATTGAATTTAGATAGCTTTTTGTGTCCTGAAACAGATTTTGCTATTAATAAGGTTCTTATTACGAAAAAAGAATCATGAACCTACTTTTCATATTTAGAGGAATCTATAGAGCACTGTCTTTAGCAAGTAGATAATTTTCCCCTACTTTTAATTTCACAAGGGCAAAACAAGGTAGAAAATTCCAACGACTATGCTAGAATCAAATGCTGAAATTTTATGTTAACTTGCATATCTCTAACTTACTGAGTGTCAGCCATCTTCGATAACCTGATAACAATTTATACATTTTAATGTCAGCTCTCTGAATCTTTCCAAAAACATTTTTTCAGCAGTATTGGTGTATCTCAAGAATAAAATCAACAGTAGGGAGGCAGAAATCGATTTTTCATAATTGTGTAAATATCTATATGTCAGTATATTGTACATAGAATAATTATAGAATAAACTATACTTACAAGACAACTCAAAACAATTAATATATGTCACACCATTCCAAAATATTTAAGGACTGTGCAACGGTTTAATAATCCACACCTAATCAGCAGGTACACAATTGTAACCCCACAATTATCTTGATTACTGCCAACTATATGACCAGTATATCGGATAGCACTCAAATCTTTATTAAACAGTTAACAAACAATTTAAAAACTACACTTTGCAAAAGTTTGTTTAATATTCTCTCCCAAGAAATCTGTTCAATAATGTATCCAATTTTCATGAGCTGAATTTGTTGAAGAAGAAACAGCTAATCAAACACCTTATATATTTTAAATGATATACAGAATCTACATCAAACTGTTTATTAATCCAGGGTCATGTTTCCAATTCACATTAACATTTGCATACTGAAGAATATTTGTTCTAGTTGAGTTGACAGGTAAATGTTTGGCGACTAGATATGGTCAGTATACTCCATTACAAAAGACATATTTCCGTCCATTTAACTAAAGAAATACATCAAGGAAGTAGTCAACCATTAAACATTAGAGTCACCTATGTGTAAACTATTCTCACAACCCTTCCATTACCATGTGTACAATCTGAAAGCCTCAAGGCAAGACGTGTCATAATCGGTAAACGTTGACCAAGTTTTGAGATGTGAGATCAAACAAAACACCAGGGGGCGACATATAACTAGCTAATCTTAACTAGGTGAGAAAATAAACACATATTAACGCAAGCAAAACAAATCAGAGATCATCTTAATAGCCAATATTATTACAGTATTTAACTTAGATGATTAAAATAACAGATTATGGTCCAATATAGGAAACAACAAATTCAGAAACAATTAAAATCAAGTTATATTTACGTATTTCGACTTTGGCAAAAACGTATTGTAATCGTTCGGATTATTTTATTTTTTATTTTTTTGCGATTCTTGGATGAGTTCGCAGACAAACTGGTAAAAGGTACAGAAATTCTAATTGTATCTGTTTCCTTTAACTTCATACTTGTTCACAATGGTGTTGTATAAACTTAGAACATTCAACATAACAAA
Organism: Nipponacmea schrenckii; assembly: GCA_030562195.1. NCBI lineage: Eukaryota > Metazoa > Mollusca > Gastropoda > Lottiidae > Nipponacmea > Nipponacmea schrenckii. The sequence continues at coordinate 33,936,402 of JAUJPP010000005.1, forward strand.
TTTAAATATATTGTAATAAAGTTACAAGAAAACATTGGGTCACTTTAACCGTCAGGATAGGCACCCCTAACAAACTTTCTGCAGATGCCTTGACTATGAGACCAAGATGTAAGATTCCACAGTAACAAAACCAACTCGTTTACACTCTTCAATTTTACTCTGTAGACTAGTGGAAATAAGGGAAATAAAATTAGATCCTGTTCACATATAATAATCCATATTTTTTTATCTTGTAGACATAATAATAATCCATTACTTAAAAAGTTTAAAATAGTGAAAAATTCAAAACTTTTTTACCTGTTGCTGTAAACTTGTTAAATGTATGGATATTTTATTAGCTTGCCTCAACGTTGAGAACAGATACAATCTGAGATCCTGTACATGAAAACACTGTTCATCCTAGGATAAAAGCATCCTACTATGGTTTAATAAATGCTCGATATTATAAATGCCTTGGCCATCTCTAGTTCATGATGTTTCCTAATCAAAACCTATGACCATGGAAAATCCCAAGCAAAAACTCTTCTCTGTACAAATGTCATTAATATTAGCTTAGTTTAGAGTCTATTTATATTGGTAAATTTCTGTACATTACTGTAGGGTTAATAAGACCTCCCTCATTTATCTTTGTCATTTCTTAATTAGAAAACATCAATTTGTATCAATATTATTAGATAAATCAAAACTGGAATCATACAATATATAGATACAATATATACTATTTGAATTCACTACAGTTCTTTGCCTTGTTTGGTCTGCAAACATTTTAGTGCTTAATTGTGGAGTTCAATTTTGTTGCTCACTTCAATGTGAAAGCTTATTGACAATGTGAAAGAATTCATAGTTGCATATTCTAAAGCTTATTCTTTAACATAATGGGGTTCCAATTGATTATATTAGTATTGATTGTAAAGGCCTACAACTGCCGAATTCTCCCTGAAAGTCATTCTGACATGACATTTTAATGAAAGACATTAATTTATCTGAAACATACAACAAAGCTTAATGGTTTTTCTCTCAACAAAGGGATCAATAAATTGGAATCATAATGAAGAAAGTGATGGTGAAATTCAATGAATAATGAAGTGGACACTGAGTGGACAGTGAGTGAATACTCCATTCAGACAGATGGTCTAATAAGATACTGACCACTCATCACTGTCATCTGACTAACACTGGTCAAAATGCCTCTAGCTTTGGTTAGAGTAGGCTAAATCAAAATATACTCCAGAATAATAACTTGTTATTCAATCCTCGTATTCAAATAAGCCAGTCCCCCCACCCCCCCGCCTTCCCCTGAGAATGATAATGTTACGTACTCTATAATCTAAACTCTAAACATCTATATAATGTGAAGCTCTAGGATGGGGCAATGGGATTTTATACCAATGTTTTGACTATATCAATTGTAAAGAAGATAATTCTAGTTAGATTATGTACCCCAAGCAAGGATGTTAGCCAGTCAACATATATATATCAATAGTAACCTGTAGAAGACCGTTGTTTTTCTTTTTCTTGCCCCTCGTAACAAAGATTTCAGTCTAATCTGACAAGACAGTCTCCTTAATTTATTTCTTCCTACATCAGCATTCTGAATGAATGATATACAGTACAAATCATACTGCCTGTTACAACTTCTATGATATTGATTTAGGGAATAAATATAGTAGGGAATGTATCACTGCACTGAGTTTGACCTTTGTTTTTACTCTATGTGACAAAAAACTATTTGTACAAAAAAATTGTTAGTTTGTATAAATAGTGAGTGATTTCATGCAGAAACCTAAAATATGTTGGTCTCAGATTATTTCTTATCTCATTTTTAAGTCATATCATCATTTATATCAATTTTGCTAAAATATCCACAAAACTATGTAGGTCAAATCAGAATCACTGATAGAAAAAGGGAGATGATGAAGAAGAATATTGCATGTTCAGTTACAATTATGAACTTTTGATTTTGTTCATATTAGTATCTGAATAAACTTATAGAACACATTATTTCTGAGGATGTTTTTATTACAATTGACCATGTACAACCTGAAATATTATATAAAGTAACAAATTAGCTTCATTTCTTAGAACTTGGAATCATTCCATATATTGTCTGAATAGTTTTTTACCCTAGAAAGATCACATCTTGATAGAACCCAGACAGAATAATAAAATTTGTTAACACTTTCTTTTGCACTATGAAGTAAAACATCAACATAACATTTAAGATCAAAAACTATTTTTACCATTTTTCTCTAATAGATATATTTATTTGCAAAAGGGTGAAGTAATAAAGGTATAAAGATATCAACAACAGCATACTTCTGGTAGAAAAATGTGAGTTCCTTAAACTCTATTCACTGGTTATAGAGACAGTAATTTCAATTATTGATATTAACAAAACATTGAAGGTCAAATTCTTTATTATTTTATCCTTCAGTATATTATACTCTCTATAGATTATTATTCTACCCACATAACTGACATATAAACTCTTATAGGCTACTAATATTTTATAGACTATTGACATATATACACAGCCTTTGGCATATTTATACTTTTATCAATAAGAGCATGATGACATATCATATTTCACACTGAATTATAGATGTTCACTTTCATTCAAATCTAGAGAGAAGCAAGCCAGCACTGTAATGAATAAAATATAGGTTGATGATATAGCATTTAGATAAGTACTCTGGTCTGTAGCAAAGGGTCCCCCCCCCCCCCAAGAAATATTTGGCCTCCTGAAAAACTTGTGAAGAAAAAAGGTACCCCACCCCCAATTTAACCCCTTTTACACCAGGCCACGATAAAGCGTTCCGTTCTCGGTCCAGACCAGGCCGCGATAAAATGTGCCCATTTACATTACACAAAATCATGCGTACCGAGAACGGTTTCGTTTGTGTAGTGAAGGTTCTCGGCACGCTTGTTAGTGGAACTCTTCTGAAAGAAGTTAGTTATAACCCTTCTTGTCACCCGGATGTTGCAATGGCGCTGGATATGGTTATATTTTATCTTTTATACTCTTTCTTAGAACACCGCAGGAAAGAAAGAAAAAATTTGAGTATGAGAGAATCCTATCGAGCCCAAATTACCCATTGACTTATATTTGAAAGAAGTGCTAAGCAACAAATGTGGCGTTACCAAATAAGGAGAAAATATATTGTCATGATGTTTGTTAACTCGTTGTTTACATTCTGTCTGGCAGCCAGAACGGTTCCGAGAACGGAATATTTTTGTAATGTAAAAGGGGTTATTGAGACCCTGCGAAGGCCAGCTGGTAGACACGCTCTTGAAGAACTTGAATTGTTACCCTTTTAATAATATATATCTTTCTTTATTTTTACCAGTTATTTTGTGCCCATACTCAAATTCACTCTTTCCTATAATCATAATGAAGTTGTTTTATATATTTCGTTATCAATTTTTTATAATAACTTCCAGTATGCTCAACTTATTCAATAAAGTATTAAATATAATTGCTACTACAACATAATTTACTTCATTCAGAATAAATTATGTTACCCTTTCTCTTTCCCTTTCCAATTAGTGTAAAAGGTCACTAATAAATAATATAGAGTGTAACGTCTCAATTATGGTTGAATATCATATTTAACACCTTCCACAAGTCACTTTCATCTCAAATTATATTTTAAATATCATAATTTGATGCCACCTCATACAGAGGAATATGATATTGTAAAGGTCACTGCTGTGTTTCATCATAATCCACATTATATCTATACAAGTGGTTGCCTAGCAAGATACGCCCACTTTAAAATATATTTTCTGTTTTAACACAGGCAGAAATTCCAACATTACTTAGGTCTAATTCAAGATCTCATCAATATAAATGTTCACACCAAATTTCATTCAAATCAGATGAAACGTACTCTCTATTGCATTTACAAGCTAATTTTTATGATTGGACTAAGTCAAGGGCAATAATAGTAAATATTGAACTTGTTCAAGATCTCAGCAATAAAATGATCACATCAAATTTCATTCAAATCAGATGAAAACTGTATTATCTATCGCAATCACAAGCCAATTTTGCAGTGTTGCGACTAAGTCAAGTTCAATTACTCAAAAACAGTTTATTAAAAAATCATCAATTTTGTACTTGACCAAGATCTCATCAACTTCAATGATCACACCAAATTTCATTCAAATCAGATGAAAACTGTTGTCTCTGTGGTGTTCACAAGTCTGTTTTGACGCCTTTTGACTAAGTCAAGGGCAATAACTCAAAAAACGTTCACCAACAAATCGTCACTATCAAACTTGTTTAAGATCTCATCAATATAAAAAATGACACAAAATTTCATTCAAATCCAATGGAAATTGTGATCTCTATCGCGTTCACGAGACAATTTTGACAGTTTCAACAAAGTCCAGTGCAATAACTCAAAACCGTTCATCGAAATATAGCCTAATTCGAATTAGTCCAAGATCAATCATCAATATAAATGATTACAGCAAGTTTTATTCAAATCCAATGAAATATGTAGTCTCTATAGCGTTTACAAGCCAATTTTAACACGTTTTGGCTAAGTCAAGGGCAATAACTCAAAAACTGTATATCGAAAAATCGCCAATTTCGAACTTGTCCGAGATATCTTCATTATAAATAATCACAGCAAGTTTCATTCAAATCCATTGAAAACTGTTGTCTCTTATCGCGTTCACAAGCCAATTTTAACGCGTTTTGACTAAGTCAAGTGCAATAACTCAAAAACCATTCTTCGAAAAATCGCCAATTTTGAACTTGTCCGAGATCTCATCAATATAAATAATCACAGCAAGTTTCATTCAAATCCTATAAAAACTGTTGTCTCTATTGCGTTCACAAGCAATTGTGGACGGACGGACAGGGGTGACGACAATATACAACCACATTATAATGTGGGCGTATAAAAATGACAATATTTATATATAAAAATATACTAATGATCTGTAAGTCCAACAAAATCTGACATTCAAAGAGTTTGACAATACATTGGTCGCAGCAAATATCAGTTGAATTTAGTAAGGTCCTTGGAGTGTCAAAAAAATAATTTGAGTTGTAGGGTGTGCACAAGAAAGTGTTAAGATGTAAATGTGTAAGCACCAACCAAACAAAATCTTTTAGTAGTACTCAAGTCACATTTTCTTTTACAAAATTACTTATATACCTCACAGCTTCCAGAAGTATCTAAGATAGTAGAAAAACCACTAGTATTAATACTGCTGTCAGCCAAAATTGGAGCAGATGAAATTTCAGAGTGAGAATATTATTTCTGCTTCAAATATCAAAACAAAGCAATACAATACCTTGAATTTTGAATGTCCATACTGTTGACTGGCATTTAAACCTTCTTAGAACCATTACCAAATTTAAAATCCAAGCTTATAAACTTGATACTTTCTTTAATGTTAATTTATATTTCCTTCAAAATCTATTACTGTACAGCAACAAATATTATAGTCTCGCACAAAAAGATACTAAAATTCTAAACTCTATTTCACCATTGTAAGTGGAAGTTCAATCAATCGGACAAATTATGCTGATACAATAGTAATATGGTAGACCAATTGCACGGTGCTATGTGGACTATTTCTAAACATTGGTGGCCGTGCGCATCGTTAATTATGACTAGTAGACTAGAGTAATACCATGGAATGGCATTTGAAATAATCAATAATTCTTCCATCGACAGCCATGATAGTTTCATTGGTACAACACTCATAATATATATACATAACCTATATTGTTACTGAAATCATTGAGATCTACTAGATGTGGAGTTCAACAGTATTATAGAAAATAGCTATAATGGAAATTTAAGATAGCTTGCCAGGCAAGGTAATATTTGCCTACTGGCAGCACTGAATTCAAAAAAGAAATCAGTCATTGATAAATTGAAAATAATTATCAATGCCAATGCTCAAACTCAAGTTTCATCAAAATCCATTGAAAATTGCAGCTTCTACCCACAATAATATTTTGATGCAATTTTACTAAGTCAAGGGGATAACTCAAAAACTTTTCATTGAAATATAGTTAAATTCAAAATTGAAAGTCATCTTAACAACTCCAATACTCAAACAAAGTCCCAACAAAATCCATTGAAAATTGTAGCTTCTAATGCACCCACAATAATATTTTGATGCATTTTACTAAGTCAAGGCCATAAGTCAAAAACTGTTCAATGAGAAATTGTTAAATTCAAACTTGACCACCATCAATGCTCACACAAAGTTTCATTAAAATCCATTGAAAATTATAGAGCTCTTCTATTGCAGATACAATAAAATTTTGACATGAATTTACTAAGACAAGGGTAATAACTCAAAAACTGTTCATTCAAACTTGACCGCCGTCTTATTCATTCCAATGCTCACACTAAGTTTCATTAAAATCTGTTGTAAATTGTAGCTTCTATTGTGTCTACAGCAAAATGCTGACATACAGGGGCAGCGCCAATAAACGTCCACATTTGCATCTGGGTGTATAAAAAGGAATATGTAATGAGCTAAGAGGTTATATCTTTTACAAGTATATCAAAGTGTATTTCAAAGAAACCGACACACACCAACTTTTGTTCAAAACTTCGTTTCATCCGAAACACACGTTTTCTGGCGTAATTAAATCGCAAATTCTGAGATTTAACAGAATTTGCACGAGAAAGACAGATTTTGATTCGGCGTGCGAACTAGTTTTTAGCAAATTGCGAGAAAGGGGTTATTCAAAACGTTTTTTGCGCAAAATTAAAAACGACACTATTTTGGAGATTCAAAAGAAAAATGACCCCCCTCCTCCGCCCAATGGTTTTGGCTCCATACCGTGTAGAGGTTCTAGGTGTCGTACCTGCGAATATGTACATAGTTCACACTATTTCAAGAATAATAAAAACGGAAAAATATTTCAGATGAATGACATACTTTCATGTAAAGATAAAAATATAATCTACCTAATTTCTTGCAAAAAATGCGATGTTCAATATGTTGGTGAAACCCAAAATGCGTTGCGTACTCGATTTAGCGGCCACCGTTTTGATATACTTCATAAGAAAGATAGACCAATTGCGAATCATTTCAACCAACCCAATCATTTCATTGAAGATCTTCTGGTTATGCCTATCGAACAAGTTCCTTGTTTACCTACAGTTAAACCTAAAACCACACGATTGCAGAGAGAGAGTTTCTGGATTGATCAGTTACAAACTGTTATACCTAATGGACTTAACATCCAACATGACAACCAAATCATACCCTTTGTTGCAACCTATAATACTACAGCCAAAAATGCCTCTTTGATTGTCAAACGATATTATAAAGAACTCCAATATCAATTTCCTAATATTTACACTAAACGTTTTGTTACTGCTTTTAAGAGAAATAAAAATCTTAGTAATTTACTAGTCCATGGCAAATTGGACCCTATTCCATTAACTCCCTCAAACAATTGAATCATGTTAGTTATATGTATATATTATTTGCAAGTATTATTATATTTTAGTCATTCAAGATTTCATTGTTATCTTTAATTGTATTTTTAATCTAATCTTCGGAATCATTACTTTATGTAATAACAGAAATGTGAAGGAAAATGTATGTTCTCTTCTTGTGACCTTGGCCAGTGCTTCCATAGGAGAGTATCTTCTATAACACCCAATACAAGTATTATCACATATGATTAGTTTTCATATTTTTACCAAATTTAAATTATGTTTTTTTGAAAATAGAATGTCTTTTTCCAAATATGCAAAAGACTCACTGACAACTAGATGCATGTCTTATGAGGATGCTTCCCATAGCGTTTCATTCCTATAATCAATTACCATCTGATACTTAAAGGGATAATAGGCGTTAGAACGAACATAAAAATTTAAGTTCACTCAAATTTGGACAATTACAGTATATATCCATCAGTGGACTTACCTGGTGTCATACCTATGCATCAAAATCCCTCTAAAATCCGATAAATCCCCAAAATAATGTAGTTAATCATAAAACGCTTGAGCCATCCATCAAGCGATTTTCAAATCGTGTAAAAATACCCCTACTGTAGAATTGCAAAATGATGTAGTAGCGTTGATTTACTAGACGCTTTTATTCTCAAACTGAATGGAATTGTCGATGGCTCACTTTTTTTTTAAATTCCGAATATATTTTTATTGTGGCTTTTTAAAATTTGGTAACTAATAGTCAATATTAAACACAAATATAAGCCGTAGGACGAGTGTATAACACCTATTATCCCTTTAACAGAATCTTTGCCAACTCCCCTATTATCAATCAACATTTTATGGGTTTTCTTGAAGACCAATGTACAAATATCTCAGATTACTTTAACCTAATAACCTGACACAATATTTGAAGACTTATTTCCTTAATTAGATTGAATTTTCTTTTAAAGTTTATAGCAATGTGTTTTTCACTTTCCAACCAGGAAAGGGAGGATCTGTAATTTAACAAGGAAATCATGAAACAAACTGTTTCATCAATCTTAACCTATTTATAGAGAAATTGATTCTCAATAATATTTTTTGTGTCATAAGTTTTTTATGGCTCAATTCTATTTAAAGACAAATTCTTTTCACTGATTTTTCAACATTAAGTACAATAAGAACAAAGATATCTCTATTGTGTTCTGAATATAACAGACCAAGAAAAGGTATAAATATTGATGCAGCAAACATTGGGAAAAAATAACAAGAATGAAGAACAAAATGGTTCCAACAACCTAATATTCAGATTAATTGTAAATTGGTATAGATAACTACAATGTCCAGAGGAATGAGATTTTGATTGAAAATCAAAATATAAGCTAATCAAAGCAATCTATAATGTATTTTTAAAGTTTCTGTATCCTTTCAAAATCCTTCAAAGGATGTTTAATGTTTCATCTACTCTATATATAAAATAGAATGATATATAGATATACGAAAATATCTTCTACTAAAAATTAAGGTACCACAAGTGCTACCCTGTACTCCTTAGTGACTAAATGTGTACCAAATTGATAAAGATTTCCTACCTTAACCTGACCTTCTAACTGAATATTAAAATCTTTGATAACTTACCTGAAATATAAAATTAACATAAATATACATATTTATTATATAGCAATCTATGGCCTGTATAAAGTGTATATAAGGTTTAAAGGACTGAACTGTATTATAAAATGAGGTTTAAAGGGGTAGACTGGTGTAATGAATTTTGTTAATCTTCAACACAATTTTTCTGAGAGCAGAATGAGGATAACTGAAAAATCAAATAAATTCAATGGTCATTCAAACAAGATATTTAACAATAGACAAAATGAAAATAATAAGGTGATGAAGGTGTCTAACTATGTAGGTTAAATTAAGGTAAAGAAGACCCATACCAGATGTTGTATTATGTAAATATAACAGGTATTCCTATACTCCTAAAACTATACTACTTCAGGTAGTTTGTCAACACTTACAAATCATTTCAAAGCATGGAAAAACCTGTTAGATCTAATAATTAGTGAGGTTTCTCCTTTGTCAAACAATCAGTTATTTTTTGTATAGCAAGATATATATTTGTATGCATTTCTTGACACAATTTATATGAACTTTACATTACATCTTTATATTTGTCACTCTTCCCACCCCTCATTAATTGATGACCTATTCTAACACCAAATCATACTGTGAGAAAATACATTATATTAAACATACAATGCTTTATTATTTTTCTGCAACAGTAACATTTAACTTGTACAACCATATTTCTGAGAAGAAGGTAGATAACTCTTAATAACCAAAACTAACAACAACAAAGATTTACAGTTACACTTAAACTGTACTTTATTTTATGTATGAATAGAAATGATCAAATTTATATATCAGAACATATCATGCTAGCTAAATATGAAAAAGTTGCACACAGCATAGTAGGTTACTTTTACAGAAATGAATCTTTACATATATTTAAGCAAGTCTTGCTTATTAATTTACAAATGAGCATCTATAATAGCAAAAGATACTTTAACTACACAAACTGGTACAAACATTTCCTAAAGAAGCAATAATATCCGCTTATTGTGTCCATGTTTTTTATGTTAATGCTCATGATCCCTTGTATACGGCAATAAAACAATACAATACAATAAGTTAATCCAATTGAAAGAAGAAATAGAAACCATTTATTTTAGGTAATTCATGTTTTAATAAGTGAAACCATTATTTATCTTAAAGATGGAAGAAAACACTTTTAATTATCAAAAGTTTAAGGTTTCTATTTTAATTTAGTCAAGCCTTTTTTTTTATCTAATTATAAATTATTTTTAACTAAATTAACCCATACTGAGATAAGCTTTATAATATTAGTAAAAAATATAACATTTTCCTATTAATTAATTTTCTAGCATAACAAAAACCTTGATAAACTTATTTAATTAAAGTAAGTTTTATCCATTATATAACTGTGTGAAGGAAATCAAAGTGAGAAACAGACCAAACTGGATGTAGAATGAATGCATTTCAGTTCCAAGAGTATTGGGTATATCAAGCAGAAAGTAAATCATACAGAAACAATCTGAGGGACACTCACCTCTCTTATGAAACTACGGTCTACTCAAGCTGCTATGCTATCCAACCACAAACAACTTATTTGACAACAGTTATATTAATAATAACAACTACCTATGTTTTGAGATGTCTGCCAAGCTAAAAATAGTTGGTGCTCCACCTTACTGATAAAATATGATACTCCAAATCCACCCAAAACTATCAGTTAGCTTGTAAAAACATTTTGATAATATCAATGTTATCTCTACCATTCTTGGCACAACGTTTTATTTATAGCAATTGCTATGCTATTTTCAACTTATATTTATAAGTACTCATATTTATCAAATATCGCCACTTGAAATTTCATTAATAAATTTCATAATTATTATAAACAGAGTGTGTATTATTATAAATATATCATTTAACCAAATTGAATTCTCAAATTAATAATAACCGTTTATAGTTATGTGTATATCCCAGTCAAAATTAACATCCCTGCTGTCTCCCAATCTACAGACAGGAGACACAAATCTACCGATTTTTTTTGCATAACCATAATTTTCACAGAACCTATCGTTTTTAATGTCAAAATCAAGGCAAATCTCCCGATTTTTTCTCATGACCTGTACACATATTCACTAATAGAAGACTTCAGCCAGTAAAAAATTTTTTTAAATCATTGCCAAAACCCTTCACACAATTATAATTAAAAAAAAAAATAGATACCAAACAGGTATCAGATTTGTAAGTATTTTGAGGTTAGAGTAGGCATCAAAAGACTTTCGTAGATAATGTATCAAAATATCAGTTAGGATTGGTGCCATAAGATTAACAGAAAATTTGATATTGAAGGTGATTGAGTGAAATCTCACTGGAGGGATGTTAGGTAGAGATATTGCTACTCTATACCAACTTTTATCATTAGTAATTATCCAGAATGACATTTAATAAATATATTTCTAGTGTCATAACTTCAATAAATCCACTAATATATAAGGAGAAATAAGGAGCTCACCTTGTTTCATTAGTGAGTTTTATATTTAAATAACTACAGTACAGCAACTTTATAACTTATCTTCGTCGCCGGCGACGGTCTGCAGTTCGTCGGCAAAATAAGCTCAGACGGTCGCCAGTTCGTCGGCAGTTCGTCAGCGACGGTCGCCAGTTCGTCAGCGACGGTCTGCAGACAGTCGCCAGTTCGCCGCCGAATATTTGACGACCGTCGTAAAAATTTCTATAATCTTTGTGTACATCATGACGTCAAGACTTTGCTTGACAACAGACTAGTTTCTATATATAGCTACATGTATAATTGTAGGTCTACAACGCAACTTTCTTTTTTAATATTCAATGTAGGCCTAGGCCTATTTTGATAAGGATTCTGTCCCTTTTTAACTGTCCGTTTTATCTACCAACGATGGTTCAGAAACTTTAAATATTACTGTTCATATGGAATATGCACAATTGCATTCTAAAGATCGGTATCTACGAAAGACATTTACCTGGTCAGCCTGATCAACAAGAAACATTGCTTTATCTCAAAATGTCATTCAAATCTTAGCATTAATTATTGAGATTGTTTTAATTGTGAAAATAATATATCCATGAAAACAAGGGGGGTATGGTTCTACTTTCGTTTATAAAGTGTATGCAGCAAGATAGGTACGAAGAATATTAACGAAAAAAGAGCTAGGCTACTGATGACTGCATGGATCAACGTTTCCGGAGCCACGCCCGTCGCCCACATCCATGTATCTTCGTCGTAATGCTACGAGGAAGTAGGCGTGATTAGGCCACAATGTGTAGGGATTTATATATGAATTTATTAGCCTATGATTCATAAAATAATATTGATGAAAAGAGAAGCCTAAAATCATGTCTCCACTCACCCTGAAACTAAATAGACTAGGCCTATTTCATTAGTCGGGAGAGTGAATTTTTCAGAATGATCATCTAGCTTCGATACTAGAATGATCTCTTTTGGTGAACAAATAAATTTATTGTCACATTCTGCATATCAGTTCACCTTCACAAAGAGAAATATTGTCAAACTGAGCTTGCTATTCGTTCTGATATTTTACCGTAGGTCAACTCATAAAAAGCGTTTCCGGATAACCGATGTTGAAATTCTAACCGGTTGCCCGTGAAATCCTAGTATTAGTAGTTACTATTACACCTGAACAAATTCCGATATCAGAACCTGAGGCTGGATTCATTACAACGTTAGTAGTGATAATCCTATTTCAATATGGTGCCCAAAGAACTTAAAAGTAGTGCTTGGATTGACGCTTTCAAACGAAACTAAGCCCAAATGTATCTTGGCACGCAGTTACGAAGAAGTAGGCGTGGTTTCTCAAAGCGTCAATCCCGACATCGTTGTTTTACCATTGGATGATGAAAATAGAACAAAGCGGTTATTGGTTATAATTTATACTCATTCATATGCATGAGAATGAAATATACCGAAGTAGGTGGGTCTCATAGAGTTATTTATAATAATAGGCGGTGCCAGCAAAATGATGAATGTCTACCTATTAATATTATAATAGAGAAAAAAAAGAAGAATAAATATTAATAATCCGTCAATGAGCGCAGTCGGAACTGGTTAAGCATCATTGCTATATTGATCGCTGTAGATTTAGGCTGGGTTGGGCGTCTAATTTTAAATATATCTCCCGTGATAAGTTTGAATTTAAAATGATAAAAATAGAGCCGGTGGCCCGAGAATTAATTTATTATAAAGTCCGAGGTCGTAGGCCTATTCCTAAAAGCCATGGTAAAAGGGTTGTTACACTTTCTTTTCATCGAATTGAGAATCTGCTTGATATCCTAGTTTCTATGGTTAAATAATCTGTTATAGGCTTTACATTTCTACGTTCTTTGGTTGGACACCCCAAGTGCCCCAACACGCATTCCGTGGAGGGTTGAAGTATAGGCTCCACCCATTGTTCTCCTCTTGTCACTCTCAGTCTCATAGGCCGGCTATCGTTGTTTAATCTTTTGACGAAAAAACTAGATTGATGAAGCCTTTATTGGACACATATTCTGCATATCAACTCAAAACTAAGGTTTTTTTCCATGCATGTGTACATAATAAAAATTCTGATGACATGTATTTCAAAATAATAGGCTTAGCCTAGTAGTAGTGGCGCAGGCCTAGCGCATTGTTAGTTTCGCTCATGAAAGAATTATGATTCTTGGCGTCAAAAGACGAAGATTTGGATCGTGATGTGATGGTCATTAAATTATGACATCAGTCATCAGCTCTTCTTGACAACGGAAAGCGATGGATTTTCTTTCTGGAAGTGGCGACAAACTGGCGACCGTCTGCAGACGAACTGGCGACCAACTGGCGACCGTCGCCAGTTCGTCGGCAAAAATTTGACGACGGTCGGCAAAATTTTCGACGACCGTCTACAGACCATCGCCAGTTCGTCGTCAAATGTTCTGCCGACCATCTGCAGATGATCTGCAGATAAAGATAAATTATAAAGTTGCTGTACTGTATTTTCAATATGACTAACTAAACCACTCAATACAATAGAAAAACTCATTGTTTTTTGTTGTTTTATTATCAAGTCACTATTTTTCACCCAAATTATCAAATTTCATGAAAATGAAACCCTTTAACATTTTAAACATTCTTAAGTTAGTTTATAAATGATTTTTTGTCAGAATGTGAACCTTGAAAAATATTTCCAGAATTGTACACAGAATGGTTAAAAATTAGAACCAGATGGCATCATGTTGAGAAATCTCTCAAATAAATACATCACTAATAATTTCAGAATGGAGGCACCATAAGAACTACAAAGAGAGCATTTTTTCTGATTGAATACAGACTGAAACACACTTAGTCCATTATCTAAGAAATATTCTAAAACAAAAATATAAATTAATGCTAATTATGAGGAATATATCAGGCAAAAGTGTTGTTAAATCTCATCAAATTAACAAAAAAAGATCAGAATACTGTCATCAAAGGGGAAGTAAAGAAGTTTTCTAGCTATTTTTACATGCCAACTTTGTCAGATGTCAGCACTTCCTTTTCACTATAGAATATTCTTTGACCAAACATTATAACACTATTATAAAAACTGAATAAATCATAACTGACGTAATATATCTCCCTGGTTATTGTGGAATTGCATGAATCATAGACGTCTTATTCAAAACATGTTATGGTGCTTATTGATGCTACCCAGTGTTTCTGATAAAAACAGAAAACCTCTACAGAATCCATTAAACTATATGTACTTTGGTTTAGTAATCCAACAACTTGGAATTTTCACAAAAAGGTGATGGCATGAACAAGTAATTTTAAGGTCTTACCTGGTTTCAGTTGTGAAAGAACAATCCTGATATTAAAACCTCTGTTACTAGAAATAAAGCCAGGAACTGAGTACTATTGTCTTCTGTTAATGATAGCTTAGCGGTTAAAATGTGATAATTATTTATAATTTGATGATAATCACCCCACGGCAAAGTCAATATCAATTCCAATCTAACTATAGATTACTAAACTTGGTTCCTATTATATGATACTAGTACAGTAAGCATTTCTAGCTAAGTATTTAACCATATGGAAAAATTGATTATCAAATTATAATATATCCAAAACCTGATTTCAGGAAAAAAACTTATCAGAATTGATTTTATCAAGTGACATTTACAATGCATAATAAGAGTTGTCTTCTTGTTATACCAAATCAAAAACTAATGAAAAAGACAAAATATCATGTACTTGATAGCAGAAACATTAATCTGTATTTATTTTTCTCTCATATCATTTTAGTCCTAATGTATTGGACCTAATTCTGACCCATGTAAAGTAAAGAATTTATTATTATTAAACAGAATTATTCCATGTCTTACTTCCTCTTCTTACCTGCTCAATTCAGTTTTGTTGGTATGCAATTAATATGCTTATGCTATGCTTAATCTAATTTGTAACAGATTTAAATCACTTTATCATTAGCATTGTTGACAAAATCAAGCTTATTTACCAGCTGATTATTACTTGGAATAGACCACTGTAACATCTGGACAGCAAATAAAAAGGAAAATACAAATACCTTGATTTAAATTAGATTCAATATCGTCAAGTCTTGTAAGAACTGACACTGATAAATATTAAGAAAGCTATCATGAAAGGCAGCTTATAACCACTAGAATGTTGATTGTTCAATGTATGAGGTTTATGAGGACAATACCAGGTTAGTGTGATAAACAACAGTCCTTCACCTTAACTTGTATCTCTTATAAACCAATGTTTTAATCATATCATATCATGAAATATCTAATTTATACTTAAAAAAAGATAGAGAGAATACCTTGGTAGGACACAACAATTAATCAATACGTATAATGAGATCCATCAAGAATAACATCAAGTTTTATATAATGTAAGTGCTCTGAATTTGACTTAAAAGGTTTCAGTTTTAAGCTATCAAAGTATTATATAACAATATTCACTAGATGTGAACACACAATCTTCAGCAAGAAAATATAGATATATATTCAAGGTAATAACTAGATATAGTTTCTACCCAGATAATTGATATACAATACTCTGGAGGTATATTATGAATAAAAGGTGATATAACACAGGTCTAGTGTAAACAGTCAGATGTACCAAATTCAAACCAGTCTCAGACAGAATCATCAAAATTGGCATTAAATTAAATACTTTCTTTACATATGCAGATTAATATATGGCCACTTGAAGCATTGGATTTGAATAAAAACTATATTGCAATAACTGATTAAATATTTTTGGTATTTATAATTTTTGATATGGTTCATCCTTGGGTGATATTAAACAATTTCAGCAATTTTGCGTCATAATCTGTAAATAATAGCGCCTTCTAGAGTGTTTATGAGTTAAAAATTGAAAGTATTTTCAAGAACAAGGGCAATATCTCATACTTAATATTTTTAGGTGATTTTCAATAGGGTTCATCTTTGGGTTATAACAAACTCTCACACGAAGAATTGCACATTGTAGAGTGTTCACAAGCATTTTAAGATCAAGGGCAATAACTCACACTAAATATTATTTCGTTGATAGGCTTTATCCATGGGTGGTTACAAACATTCAGACTAAGTTGTTCAGTCAAAATCCTTCTGATATTTTGTAACTTTCAGTAGACATTACACCTGGGTAGCAGACAACAGAACCTGTATTTGAGATAAACATATCTTAAACTTATAATTCCATATTGAATTACATAACATGATAACCAGTATTTTTGATGTCTGAAATCACCTGTAACACCCTGAGCAGATAGTTTGGTATATCTAGAAAACATTATATCTGGATAGCAGACAGTGTAATTATATTTTAACCTGTATTTTAGGTACAGACTCCATCTGTTACACTGACTGTTACACAATAATTTCATTTCTTTATAATAGTGTATATTTTTCATCCTTTCTGAAAAATTCTAATAACATATATTTGAGAACCCCTAAGTTTAATATTTATGATGCGGAACAATTACTTATACTAATATCTAAATATTTTCTTACAGGTTTGCAAATACAAAGTTGACATTAAAACTTGTATTTCTTGTTTGCCTTCCATTTTAAGTTTTTTTCCTGACTACTCTAGTACAAGTACTTTGTTAGGCTGAATTTCTTTAATAAAATTGCAACCTATTAAAACTGATTATACCCATTCACAGAGTTCTTGTGGTGTTTATGTTAAAATTTGGCACGAGTTCTAAAATTCAACATGAAAGTTATGAATAATGTGAATATTTTATATAATTTTTATCTAAACTTCATGATAAAAGAGATGTAAAAAGAAAGTAAAAACAACTCGGGAAGCAGGTGCCAAGATTTTACTGGAAGAAATCTAATCATTTTATTTCTCATTTTCAGATCATTCTTGAATACATATTTCTTGCTCTGATAACAGAAAGTTGAAACTGCTCTCAAACAAATTTGGCTATGGCTAAAAGAATGGGACATTTTAAGGAATTTTTCAACCTAGTCCACAATATCAGAGATACTTAAAGCTGGGCTAACATTGAAAATCTGTCTATGTTATTTAATGCTAGGGGCAAAAAAGCAAATATTTCAACAGATAATAGTCAAAATTACAGTGAATTTATATACATTATTACAAGATGGGCACACATAGTAAAATTTAGAAATGTCACTCCATCAATCATTCAATCAGTACAAAATAGCAGCATTAACCTAAGATACATGTACTGTTATTTGTTGCAATACGTGTTAAATTGAGGCGTTAACAATGATGCCAGAACACATTATAGATCTCAAGAGAAGAAGACATTAGCCCAAGTGTCAATTATTTTTAATAGATAAATATCTCTGAAAACTTCCAAAATTGTTTATTCAAAATGATTTATCAAAATATAAACAACAAAAAAATAAGAATTTTGATAGCTGATAGAAAATATAAAATATTATTTTTAGATCTGATCAAATGACAGAGACATATAATAACAACACAGTTTAGATCCACCAACATGAGGCCGCCATAATTGTTCCTTACTGTAAGAGTGCCATACACATTATAATTCATAACACTCTATACAAGGGGTTGTTGCTGAGATTTTTCTTTCAGAAGAAGATAGGGTTGCAGTAAAATGGACATCCCTAATTTGGAACATGTGCCACTTGACAATTGCCTATAGAGGATTATTTTGCCTAAATAATTTTCGAAAAATGTCTTATCTTCAAATAAAGAAACCAAGATGAATATCTCAAGTTATTCAACTAATCACTTCATTAAAGTTGCAATCCCATGTAACTTTGATTAATCTAGTAAAAAGGTCATTGAATGTTAGATTCTAAATAATGTATGAAAAAAGAAGGTTATAATACAAATCTACATCACATAGCCAACTTTTGAATTCAAATGTTACATCATCTTAATCTAAAAAATTAAAGTAATACAACTAAATAATAATAATAATAATAGTGCACTTATATAGCGCTGTATCCATGCGCAATGCATGCTCAAAGCGCATTAGAGTTACAAGTTATAGGTAGGACTGTTTAAATAAATAAGTTTTTAAAAGTGATATAAAAGTTATAAAGTTGCCACATGATCGTACTCTATGGGTAAATTGTTCCACTGATTAGCACCAAAATATGAGATGCTTCGATGACCATAACGGGCAAGATGAACACGTGGAACCGACAGAAGATGTTGTTTTTCGGATCTTATGGATCTTGTAGGTGTATATGGAGATATAAGATCAATTAGATATGCCGGCGCAAGTTGATGAATACACTTGTAAACGATGCAGAGTACTTTAAACGTTATTCGATGCTGTATAGGTAACCAGTGCAGATCTCGAAGAATTGGTGAAATATGGTGAAATATGGTTACAATTCTGGCGGCTGTGTATTGGATTTTTTGGAGGTGGGTTATGTGTTGGCTTGAAGCGTTAGCCAACAGGCTGTTGCAGTAATCCAGTTGAGACATCACCAGTGACAGTACTAGTATGGCTGCAGTCTCTTTTGTAAGAAGACTGTGTATGTTTCCTATGTTTTGCAACTGAAAGTAACATATTTTTGAAAGATTCTTTATATGGTTATCCATGGACACACACAGATATACACACCAAGGTCTTTCACACATGATGTGATACTAATATCATTTGACCCCACCTTTATCAAGTTCAGATTTGTTTTACAAGTTCCAGCTGGTACCGACAAGCAGGCATTCAGTTTTCTCATCGTTCAATTTCAGCTTGTTTGCATACATCCATTTTGAAATGTCTTCACAGCAGTTTGTTATACTAGTTCCTGCTGATTCAGAGTCTTGTAGTTGGCTTGAAAACTTTCATAAGCTGAGTATCGTCAGTGTAGAGATTTCTATTTATACGATGTGTGTCAATGAGTTTTCCTAGATCCTTTGTATATAATGTAAATAGTACAGGACCCAATACCGAGCCTTGTGGAACTCCACATGTCAAATGTTTCGCCTGGGAGAAACAGCTATTAACATAGACAGATTGATATCTGTTGGAAAGGTAAGACCTAAACCAATTCCATGCAACACCAGATATACCATATTCACTGTGTAGAATAGACAGAAGTCTTTCATGATCAATGGTATCGAATGCTGCAAGTCAAGTAGAACCCGCAGCGCAACATTTCCAGTATCAATGCCATGTCGAAGATCATTAACTACACGAAGTAGAGCTCTCTCTGCGCTATGATATGTTCTATATATGCAAACTGGTATGGTTCATACAATTGGTGATGATTCAGATGATCACTTAAACGGCTATTGACTGCCCTTTCAATCAGTTTTGATAAATATGAAAGATTCGACACTGGCCTGTAATTTTTCAATTCCTCAGGATCTAGTGAAGGTATTTTGATGAGTGGCTTTATAATGGCCTTCTTCAATGACTTAGGCATCTCACCATTTCTCAGGCAGACATTTATTATGGAACACAGAACCAGAATTAAGATGTCAGAGTGAGTTAAGAGAATGCTTGTGGGAATCGGATCAAGGACACATGATGTCGGATTAGCAAGTTTAACCAGTTTCTGAACATCTTCGTTTGTGAATGGTACAAATTCTACAAGTTCTTCTTCACTCGGAAACTTGTCAGAAGCTCCATACCCGGATGGAATTGTCATGGTCGTGGTCGTGGTCATTTGTTGATGTATTCTGGCGATCTTATCATGGAAGCTTGATACTCAAGTAGATTTTCTTTCATTTCTATATTTAAATTAAACAACTTAAATTTATATACCGGGTACATTAAAACAAATGAAAACTTACATTAATTTGCTAGTTATCTTGCATACACTGCAGAACATAAACCAAATTATAAAATGTCCACAAGCCAAATATAGAAATTTCGTGTAGGTGCTGAAAAGTAACAGCTGACAATATATTTTTATTACTAATCAATATATATCTTCACTAATAATATTGAAATTTTGCAAAATGTCAATTCTAATAGTATTTACTATATTGATTTAGAATGGGTAAAGAACTTATAAAATACTAGAAGTTTTAATTAACTTTAGGTGTTGAAACAATATAGAGTTTGACATGATTTAATGTCATTTAGAAAGTGGTGTTGCAACAATATTTTCGTTCTTTGGAACCCGTTCCGGTCTCAGCCAATTTTCAGTACAAGAATCTGTGATATACCAAGAAAGTGTTATCCCAATAACGAAAATATTGTTAATATAGAGTTTAAATAAAAATAAATAAAGTAAATTGCTCAGGGGTAAAAAGCGCCAAGTCATTTATGGTAGAATATTTGAATAATTGGTCATAAACTTTTAACACAGTATCAGTCACATCAGATGACCTAGTTATTTAATATAACATTCAAATAGCAGTCAAAGGAAGAGTAGCACAGATAATCTGCTATCAAACACAATCAACTTCTATCTTGGCAACAATAGTGCTAACCTAAATATTTAAAATAAATAACTATCTTTCTTCTTTATTGTTTGTACAATTAGAATTATCAAACAAAAAATTTCCATCCTACTTTTATATACCATAGGGGGAATAAATAGATCAAAAACATATTTTGGTATCACAGCTGACTTAAAGCACAGAAATACATTTTCCTACTGTTTATATAAAAAGAGCCATATCACAATTTCCAGATGACATCATCATATAATAATTGTCAGAATCCACTTGACACTTCTTCTTAAACTCTAATGAATTGTCCATTATTTTCAACATCTGTTTTAGACAATTCTTCACTATTGATGCTGATTTGGTAATGATTTGCCTCAATTCCATAGTAAGTTTGGTAACAAATGATATTGTGACACTATTTTTAACTCAGTTTAAGTCAGTTCAACTTAATTTATAATTTATAAATCACACTGTTCTTTCAGTCTGTACCAAAAACACAATGAGATGTCTATTTCCTGTTTGTGACTTATCCACTGTAAACTCTGATCAAACAGGACCTACTTTCCTTAATCTGTACTGACCGCATACATTTGGATTATAAAAACAAACAAACAAAATGTCCAGCAGAAAAAAGGCAAATTTCCCAAGCGTCAAATTCATAACAAGATGTATTTTAAAGTTTGTGACCATTTTAACTTGAAATGGTTGAAATAAGTAATTGTATTTTTAATGTTACAAAAGTCACGTCTCTGAGAAGATTTGAACAGTGAGTACCGTATCACCAAGTGGTCGTAAAATATTTTAAGTACATGACTAGACAGTACATTATCTGGATTAGTAAATTTCTTAATCTGATTATCTTCATTAATATGTCAATAATACAATATAATACAAATAAACTCTCTATATAATAAGGTAAATAATTACAAATCCAAATTAAACAGATTTAAAGGTTATCAAGGATATATAAAGTGACAATATGTAAGTTAAGGTGTCATCAGCATGTCCAAGACAAGTTAACTTAAAGGTTATGTACATATTGCAACTTTCTAAGGTTTTTATTTTGTCAGTGCTTGGGTATTTTGAAACTCATTGCAAGTCTGACTATGTCTACACTACAAAATCATAGCAATAACCATTTACATGTATATGTTATATAACCAGTTACTGGATATACCATTCTCTCAAAATTGATGACAAGACTTCTATACATTACTTTAATTAAACAATCATAAAGAATCAAAATCTAGCACTGTGTATCAAAATGTAATCAATTATAATAATAATCATACATTTAAAAGGACATGTTTTTCAAATGCAAAATAATTTTAATGTTTTTGATTTCCGGAGATCTGAAATCAAAAATGGAGATTTGTATTTCCTTTTCTTTGTGTCAGTAACAGACCTATCACCTAGTGACCTGATTTTAAATTCATAAGATATTACTCTATTAGCAATATTTCTTTGTTAATTACCTTGATTCCCATTTCAAAACAATTCCTTGGAAATACCCCTGTTAGGCCCTAGATCAAATTTTTTAATATAAATGAAACCCCTCACTCTTGATTAAAATTCATGGCTTTTTTATTCACAATTCCATGTTAGTCAATTGAAGATTGATGTGTCCTTGACCAAACCTTGTTGGTTAGTTATCAAATAGAAAGAATTCATTTCTAGAGACCTAATTTGAAGCATCCTGTAACAATATTGAAAACAAAATAAAATCCAGTATTTCTGTGATAGTTGTTGTAGTTGTCCTTGCTAATAGGAGTCTCATGATAATTGATGTGACCTACATTCTAAATATAAAAAAACTTTTTTTTGTTTTGTATCTGATTACAATTATTAAAAAAAAAAATTTTTTTCATCCACTCATAATTAATGTCCTAATTATACATTTAGATTGACATGGATATGTTTCAACTTAGAAGTGTTATTAGAGAAAATAAAGCCTTTTAACATAATTAAAATTAAATTGCGCAAAAAAAACTCATATTATAAGTAGAATTCAAAATAAATTTGAATTTAAATCAATATTTGTATAACTATAATAAATTTACTAGGCTGGCTTAATGTGAATCATAATTATAATAATGTGACATAATGACTCATCATTGGATTTATTCAATTTTTCTGAAATACTGTATAATTCATAACATTCCATAATTTCTCAGCATAAAACTCATCAATATACAGAAAAATAATATTCAGTTCTCTTACAATCAAATACTTCTTTTAATTAATACATATTCATTGATTAAACTAATCATAACATAGAACTATTACTGACACTGACAGACAAAATGATAAAATCATCTCTTTGTTTTCAAAATAAAGGAGCTTCCTACCTATCCATGCCTCCATACGTCCATGGCATATAAGCCATTGAAGTTGATATATAACGATGCTGCATTTTGATTTCTTTTATTATATTTTTGACAAAAGCACACACACACAAAGATACAGCCTACAATACAGGCACATGTTCCTATCCTTTGTCTAGTCAAGCTTGCCAAGCATTATTGAGGTTCTGTCAGGGATGTTTTGTCTGATTACACACTTGACTGAAGCAACCAAAAATTGATTTTTTTTTCTCTGCTCAATCCTTGAATAACTGGAGAAAGCACGAGAAAACCAATTGAATGTTATTTCATAAATTTTATCTTTCACTCATAACTATAAAAGTAAATCAAATAATTCTATATTAGATGTATAAAGTAGCCTAGTGTAGTACATTAATATTGTACCTCTTTTAATCCATTATTGTTAATTAAAGTTCAAACTTTAACTTCAGATAGAAAATACACATAATAAAACTCTTTAAATAAAGAAAACTTCATTAGCAGTGAGCATGAGTACCAACCCTTATAGGGCCTCAATTACTTCCAGACAGAAAGCTAGAAAATGCTTTGGTTGCTATGGTAGTTTCAATACATTCAAATAAGAATAATAAAAAAATCAAAGGAAAAAAATCGCTTTCAGTCACCTGGCTGCATTAATAAAAATTGATTTTTTATCAAATGAATCAAGTCTTTGGTATTGAATGAAATTTATCAAGTTAAAGTACATGTTGACATTAATTGTAATAATATTGATAAAAAACAAGTATATGACTGCAAAAAATATACAATATTTAAAAATACAATTTGTATAAAAATACACAAGTACATGTGTATTAAATGGACAGATCTATGTTCAGCGATCAAGTACATGACTGCAAAGAAATATAGGCCTACAATATTTCAATGTACAATTTTCAAGAACACAAGCATTCCTTGTCTCTACGAACAGATTTTTTTTTTATATTTCTATTTTAGATATTTGTGATGATCTACTCAATCTTTCAGTTGAACTATTTACAAAATACTAGTTCTTTTCTGAGCAAAAGTAGATAGATCAAATACAAATAAAGGGAAGTAACTCTGTTTCTAATATGTCCAAAGACAGAGTAGCTACTTGTCTGTGCACAATGACTGGAAAAGTGCATTTAAAATAGTTAACTATATACATATATATATATATATACTGCAATTTTTTCATCTTCAGAAATGTATCAAATAAGGACATATATAATCAACCAACTGACAAGTTTAATTTATGGCACAATCAACCTGTTTACCCTGTAAGTGAAGTCAAAATTACATTCCTTTTTCCTGTCAAAAATTTGCGTTGTTATATAGAGTATATCCTGCTCATACGACCACCTTTATTAAAAGCCAACCTTCAATAAGCGACCCCAATAAATTCCCCCCTACGAGTTTTCAATGTAATTATCGACAGATAAGCGACCACCTTCATTACGTGACCAGCGGCCATGTATTTACACTCCCAATTGATTAAAATAACTCAATTATGCGACAATGACACTTCTGATTATCTCCCTTAACAAAGATCACATTAACGCGTTGGTGAGATAATCACTAATCGGTAATTAGATAATCTTCTAAAGATTATCTTTATAGTTTGTTGCTGATTAATATTGATAGATTTCATCGTATTGACAATTATTATAAAGTACTGTAAAGGCTTCAAAATTTAGTTTTTGATAAAATTTAGACTACCGTAAAATTTATCAGAAAGCAAAAGTAGAGTGTTCCAGATGTTGTTATAAAAACATATCAGGTGAAAATGGAATAATGCGTAGTACCGGGCAATTAAAATTCAAGTAAAGAATAATATCTTATTGATTTATGGTAGAGAATTGTGCCTTTGAAAATGATAGTTACTATGAAAACTTTGGTATCTAAAAGAAAATAAAATACAACAAAATATGGCATCCCGTCGGTAGATAGGAGACAGCATGCAAAAGCGGTAGAAACTACACATGTATGAGTAAAAGTAAGATCTTATGATTACCAAAATGTCAAAACGATATGGTCTTGCAGTTCCTCTCCTAAGAGGCCACCTTCATTCAGCGACCGTTTTTGAATATTCCCTTGAGTGGTCTCTGAATGCAGGTTCTACTGTAAGTTATATTATTTTATCTGCTCAATACTACAGGTAAGCCCTACTGTCATAATTACAGAAAAACAGCATTTGAAGTTTTTGAGGTATGTAAATACGTTTATAACCACCGCACCTGCAGAGGTGCGAAAAATCCCAAGTTTTTTATGCCTAGTTTTTCTGACTCTCCCCGAGCCATATCTGTCCAAATAGCTATCAGAGGCTAGGAATAGGGTCAGCAAGTTTCCGACTTTGTCACAAGAAGAGACTATGTTATGAATTTCAGTGTACACTATTTTGATAAAAAAAAATTTCAGCTTCTGGACAAATTTAAAAGATAAAGCAATGATAAAAAATGAGAAACGATTTCTTAAGGCAGTGTAAGCAGTCACTCGTTTGGTGTAAATCTTAGGGAATTCATCCTGGATTTCTTTATAAAATCACAGAGGCATTTTTGCCTGTAGAATTGTAGATAGCCACAAAAGGTATAATTTGATATGTCATACAGCCATTCAAAACAATTCGTTTTTTCTCATTATCAACTGCAAGTACACCGTCGGTGAAAATATTCTTAAAATCGGCATTTGCAACTTGGAAAAAATATTAAATTACTGTAATTGTTCAATGATAAGATTGTTTTGTGATTTTGATGTGAAGTTTACTTTTTGAAATGTTATGATTATTATAACAACACATTCATTGCATTGAAATACAGTTTATATAGTTAGATACTAATTGTCATCAACAAAACATCAGTTAAAAAATGGGGAATATCAACAGTTCAAAATGAATTCATGTTCTGACATTAAATTGATTTTACGTTGGAAAGCATTCCCAAAATCAAAAAACACACAATGTTTATCTCACTTGCATTTCCATGACAGCCAAAAAAGGACATGATTGTATTGTTTTCATTTTATAAAAAAGGACAAAACAAATTTATATTAGATAAATAGAAATGCTTAGCAGAAAAACATCCATTAAATGAAGCCACAAAAAGACATCAGGATCTAATAAGCCTGACACGAACATAAGAATTTTTTTAATAAAAGACTTTTTTTGACTAAGCCTTGCTATATGTTTACCATATGCTGGCATATGTAATCTCTTATCATTTGAAATAAAATTGTATTTGAACCTTGTTCTCATTTTAGTCAAAATATGTATCATTTGAACAATGTCTGTGTTCTAGCTATGTTATAAGCGTCAGGATGCCTGCAACTCTTAATTTATAACAAGATATAGGTCCAAACTGAGGCAAACTCATCACCTTGCTGGTACCAGTTGCAAAAAGGATTCCAGATCAACTGCATACTTGATACCTGATTTAGAACTATTTTGTCATATCAAGTGAGAAGGCCTCTTTTAAAACCATCTAATGAATGTGAACAATGGTATCAGTTTACAACAAGTCAAAATGTTGATATCACCTGTCAAAATATTGTGTATGTCTCAATTTAATAAATAAACAAAATGGCTAACAGTTTAAATGTGTTGTTCACATCCATTGACCACAAACATTAAGTTTACATCTATGGTTTGGTCACTTCAAAAGGCATCTGCTTTGTAAAGGTTAGAAGAATTTGTTTGATGTGTGTGAAGAGTCATTTGAATTAGTCAGGGTCTTGTTTTGCTATCTATTTCTTTCAATGTACATCTTGACCTCAAATGTCCAAAATGATCTTACTTTCACAATCATTATTTGTCTTGAGGGATTTGACAGTACACAGTTTGAAGGTTTATGTATCCATTCACACAAAACCAGTAGTGTTTTGGTGATTTCCTTTAACTTACAATCTCCAAATACCAGACATAAAACCCAAACATACCATTGTTAGCTAACTACAATCACTGAATATCAACAATATAATGGTAAACAAAACTTTAACCATGTGCCAGTGCCTTTTATTGAACAGCAACTTGTTACTTTCAATCACCCTAATCTCTCAATGTAGATTTGACTTTCATGGTATCACATGAAACATGAACCATTTGAGTAAATCTTCTGTCAAATCTTTAGTCTTGATTAAAATTTTAAAATCCAGTAATGAATAAGCTTACATATTCTTAAAAGCCAAGTTCGCACCATGAGGCAGAATACTTTTTTTAAATCGTGGCCTAATTTTGTTAATTTTAATATAACGTGTAAATTGGATTTTTCTTACCTTAAATGAGCTGCATTATCAACAGCTTGATAGCTATTACTTTTCTCGTTCACACATTGTGCTACAGTAGGCTCCAAATTTAAAAATCTTCGTAAACACACAAAAACATTTAAGCAAGACATTTTGTTAGTATGTGTTAATATTGGATTTTTGTGTACTTAACACAATACAAAGTTCACTCAAGCTCACTTCAGAAAATCTTCTTAAAATATAACCCTAACATATCCTAAAAATTATTAACTACATTTGTTAAACTAACACCTTTTCCATTGTTTTCTGATTAATTTCAATATAGCTGACAAGTTTTCAATAAGTAACAATTTTATGTTCATGATAAATTTCAATAATAATTTCTCATTCAATCTTAATATCAGATTTTTATTTGTAGACGGGAATCCTTTTGCTTCCTGAACATCTCAGTAAATTAAGCAGTCATCTTATAATTTGTACAATTACTTAGAGAGCATCTACTCCATCACTAAAATTGAAACTTAATAATATCACACTATTGTTCTGAAAAAGTATCGGTTTAATGTTCTGAACACATCTGAATTATGCACTGAAAACATCCAATTATGCTCCTAATACATCTAATAATATGTTCTAAGCTCAAGATGAGCTCTGAAAACATCCATGTTCTTTACACTCTCAAATTAATGTTCTAAACACATCAAACTAAAGCTCTGTACATCTGACTAACAATCTGAATAGAAGCTGTAAATGCTATAATACTGTCAACATCAACTAACATTCCAAACCAATGTCTCAATTCTCAATGTAAAATTTTGGGCTGATTATCGGATAAATCCATTTATTTCTGAACCATCCATGTAGTTTTAAAATACCAAGCAGGCAGGTTTAAAGTTCTCATCTTTGGGGATAATAAAACCAAACATTGCATCTTGATAATAGTAAGAATGTCAGGAAAATTAATTCATAAAAGCAGCTCAATATTTTGATCCAGGATTTTCCAATAATTTGATGATAGTTTGTATGGATACCTATCACTGTCTATATAGTCATTTCTATTGTTTTATTGTTGCAGGCTATCTTGTAACCAATCTTATAAATTATTCTCTTTTTCTCAGTATTGATCTCTGATCTTATCATTGTCATTCAACTTTCTCAATGTTTCAGAATTTCCATTCCAATAAGTTTGTTTATTTTTAAGTACTGTTATATAAAGGTTTCTGTTTATAATGTAATTAGACATCTATGGCACAAGTTGTTGCTTATTTGTACTTATTACTAATATACTGAACTCACACACACACACAAAACAGCTTTTAAGAATCAGGAATCACATCCAAAATCTAAAGAGGTCTAAATCCAAATAAAAGATCATGTATCATCATATTACATTTTGTAGTCAGTTGCCCAACTTGTGATTTTTAGTTTGGTTTGAGTCTGAAAGTCTTGTATTATAGATACACATATTTTATGACATTGTCATGATAAAGCATAGTCATACTAAAGCTATGCCAGACAGAGCAATGATATATAACAATGTATAAATTTTTATGAGATTTACAGTCATAAAATCAATTGTTAAATACATCTATCACATAATATTTTCTCACAGACTTGTTACAATAAAGAAATATTATTAATAACCCATCACAATTACCATTTGTAATAATTAATCAAGATTCAATATCATGAATTGCACGGAAGATTTCTCAATCTTTATATAATGTTGTGAAATCACTGTTAGTTTGAGGACCACAGGAAATGTCAGATGTTTTTAGAAATTGTAACTATAGGCGTAATCAAAATCTGTTACCATTTATACATCAACATATTCATTATCAGAACCAATATCTTCTTCCAAAGTAAATCCTTTCTGATCTGTCGATTACCTGACAACAATACCTAAGAAATACCAAACCTCAGTTTGACAATAGTCTTGTTAACCTTTTTCATTTACTTTCCTCATACACATAAGAATGATTTTTCAATTTCTTCCTTTCCTTATGTTGTATGTTTATTATAAAATTAAAAATCCAAATTATTCCACATCAATACCAGAAGTCGAATGTTTGACCAAGTTTAATATCTGGCCTGCACTCATTCATCAAAATAACCTCATAAGAATAATATTTTAATTTCATCTATTCCTTATGTCACAATAACATCTTCAAATTTCTTTCAGGCAATAGAACCCTCGAGTCAGTTGTAAACTTGTGATCAATGAATATATTCAAGTATTATTTGGCAACATACAGAATTGAAGACGATACTGACAATCAATATGAAATATTAAAACTAATCAAGGATTATTCAAATAATCCACATAAATATGGCACAAACTAATCATTTCTTATTTCTCTTTTTCTTCCTTAAATTAAACTAGTGTATCCTGATAAAGTCAAAGCAAGGAAGTCACACACTGTAATCCCATGTTGGACTAGTTAGTCTTCATTCAGACGAAATTTAAACACAACTTTATCATGTCACCAAACATAGTTTTTCACCAAGTAAAAAAAATTTGTGTACCTCTTACAAAAATGTGTATGATTCTCAAGGCATGTATTCTAAATGTATTTGTTTTATTCCAAGTTTAATGGTATAAACGCCCCATTTCAAAAAGTCTGCTATTACAGAACATCCCAGAACAGCACAGCACAAGAAATGTTATTGTGGTTATGTAATTTAAAAGGATCTAAAATCCGAGCAAGATACCAAGTTCAGTGTCACACAAAATGCTGCCTATCGCAATCTTAAATAATCCTCAAATATTACATTCCAGAACACATTTAAGTAAATCCTTATGTATAATAGTATCAGAAGTGTAGGATTCTGTTCTGGGTACCTCTATAACACACTGACATATTGATGTGACATTTATTATTAATCGGTAGTTACTATGTAACTGGTCTACCTAGCAGACAACAGTTTACTATAAATAGATACAGCGATTTACCGATTCCAGTTAGTGGTACTTAGCTTTTTTCCTGCCTCTAACCAGACCTCTAACTATTTAATGTCAAAATTGAACAAACCAAAGCACATATTTTCCGATAGTTGGATTACTATTCAATCAATTCTGTATAGAGTGGTGGTTCCGTCTGCTAACTAGTATCATGATATTCCAATTCACTCTCATGATGTCTCTTTCACTGATTAGAGTTTTAATTCTTCTATAGCTGAGGATAATACTGAGGAATATGTTGGTGATATTAGAGTTATGTCTATCTAAGATAGAAGTAATAAATAACTCATCAACAATAATATTAAAAAGTTAATATAATATTCCAGTCCAAGATTTAATCAGAAACCTAAGAAACAAACTAGGATTGGAAAATTCGGCTGTCATTGCATTCTACAACAATAGTACCGGGTATGTCATAAGGGATGTCAAGTTACAAGTCAAGTCATAGACCTTCAAAAATAACCCTTAACCCAAGATGATAAAAGAAGCTATCCTATTGATACCAGGAATAATTGTTTTAGATTCTTTCAGTTTAATGGGATATACATGTACAGTCACATTCTCAACAACTTTTAAACTACATGTCAGTTTGACAAATGAAATCACAATTCTAAGAAATTTGGCGAAAATTATGAAGCAATAAGTATAATTCTTCACTCCAATAACCTTGTAAATTGAACATGTAAAAGCAAATGTCAGAATCACAGACCAAACAGGGAACCGTGCCAATTTCAGATCAATACTACACAGTATATAGACCTAGTCATTTTACTTTTAAATATAAAGGAAATCTTAAAATAGGAATATTTTAGAGCTTATTGAATATACCTAACAAATTTATACTTCTTATCTTTATCTACTTTCAACAAAATGGTCCAACACATCCCAGAATAAATAAATTTTATCTAAAACTCAAACTGTCCTGACACATATTTTATGAGGGGTGGGCAAGAAAAAACATGAGACCACATTTCAACAGTCCTTGTATATTCTTTTCAAAAAAACTGATATTACTTTTCTTTGAAAAAAATCTACTACGATACAATTTTTACTCACAATTTTGCCAATCTTTGGACAAAGTTTTGATTAACGAGAGTGTTACAGGGAGAACAATGCCAGAATTTTAACTGAAGATAAGAATTATAACCAATTTGTTCTGACCATTCCAGTCCTCTATATTCACTGTCTTTTATAATACTCTAATATTTCTTTCCAGACTTACCTGTGGCTTTTATCTCATTTCATTTATCAATAATTCAGCAAACCATTCAATGGCATTATAAACAAAATTAAATCAAAACTTTTAATTTAAGCAAATTATAACTTTGTGTATATATTGAAAAATGAGAATTTAAATACCAGACATACTTCAATCGTTGCCATACATAAAATTTGAGTGTTTTCATTTATAGATTCAAAATCACAAAAAAATAGGTGTCAAAGGACAAATTAACACATACCAAACACAACATTAACATCAGTGAACTTAATTTTTGAGACAAAAATTACTTTTCATAAAATAATATACAACTAAACTTTACTATTGTAGCCTAAAGATGTTTCTACATAAACAGAATCCAATTAGTTATACATACAGGTTCAGACAGGCAGAATATATCAACATGTGCTGTACAGAAAATAGATAGTAATTTCCATCTTTCTAACAGACCAGCTAGTATAATCATGATACCCAACTTTCTAATAGAACTGCTAGTATACCCAAGGTGATAGTAGCTGGTTTGTTAGAAAGTAGGCTATCATGATGATACTAGCTGGTCTGTTAGAAATTGCCTATCAAGATGATACTAGCTGGTCTGTTAGAAAGTTGGCTATCAGTATGATACTAACTGGTTTGTTAGAAAGTTGGCTATCATGATGATACTAGCTGGTCTGTAAGAAAGTTGGCTATCAAGATGATACAAGCTGGTCTGTTAGAAAGTTGGCTATCATGATGATACTCACTGGTTTGTTAGAAAGTTGGCTATCATGATGATACTAGCTGGTCTGTAAGAAAGTTGGCTATCAAGATGATACTAGCTGGTCTGTTAGAAAGTTGGCTATCATGATGATACTAGTGCTCAC
Source organism: Nipponacmea schrenckii (assembly GCA_030562195.1). Classification (NCBI taxonomy): domain Eukaryota; kingdom Metazoa; phylum Mollusca; class Gastropoda; family Lottiidae; genus Nipponacmea; species Nipponacmea schrenckii. The sequence goes on from JAUJPP010000005.1 coordinate 33,968,931, forward strand.
ACGAATAATAGATTAGTTGTATTCGAAGCCGTTTTCCCGATTATTCGAATCGGATTTTCCTATTCGATTAAAACACGATTAAATGATAATACATTCGTTTTGAAAACTCCCCTTTGAACAACATTGTCTTTATAACGGCAGTCAAACTAATAATATGCCGACTAAATGCAAGAGTGTTGTTTAGAAATATTTAACTTTAAATAAATCAACCCAAACTGCTACTGATGTTTCAAAATTGGACATAAATTCGCACACAATAGTTCTTGATTACTTCTGTTGGTTATCCTAGTTCTAAGATTACAAAATGTGCGTTGTAAATTCTATTTAGACGAACCGACCCGGATATAGGACAAATCCACTGGAATCAATTTGGTTATATCGAACCGCAATGCAATACAGGTTTTAAGAATTAAACGTTCAGTTTTCTATCCAAATGTAGACAAACAACTATCCTTGGATCTATTTTAATCTCATGCCTGGAAGTACAGACCGCTTTGGTTATGGAGAGTAATTTGGTAAACTGATTTTTAAGCAATTTATTAGGAATTATTTCGAGATTATCCCCGTACCAAGTTATATATAGATTGTGTTGTTAAGTCTCTCAGCGTTGCATCTCGTTTATATAACTAGTGCTGGATAATCAAAGTATTTAACTTTTGATTAGCTGGTATAAATAGAAACATGTAATTATCCAATCAGATGAAAGAAGGTTCACTTCGTATGTTTTCCTTTTATTTTGGTACTTCGATTTTTTTATCAATTAGAACTGAATACGTTTTATTCTATTGTTTACCGGCTTTATTGTTCATCAAAACGCAACGGGCATGTAATAAATAAGAATTGTATGTCATGAAATACCCTTTCAAAGCGAGGTATTTATAGGAATGTTGTAAATCTGTATTGCAAGAGAGAAAAACGGGAAATTTCATCGTTATCAATAATTAAAGCTGATTTTTCGATGCAATTTTTAATCGAATTATGCCGTCGAATAGTCGAATAGCAAAAATCACTATTCGTGTGAGCACTAGATGATACTAACTGGTTTGTTAGAAAGTTGGCTATCATGATGATACTAGCTGGTCTGTAAGAAAGTTGGCTATCAAGATGATACTAACTGGTTTGTTAGAAAGTTGGCTATCATGATGATACTAGCTGGTCTGTAAGAAAGTTGGCTATCAAGATGATACTAGCTGGTCTGTTAGAAAGTTGGCTATCATGATGATACTAGCTGGTTTGTTAGAAAGTTGGCTATCATGATGATACTAACTGGTTTGTTAGAAAGTTGGCTATCATGATGATAATAGCTGGTCTGTAAGAAAGTTGGCTATCAAGATGATACTAGCTGGTCTGTTAGAAAGTTGGTTATCAAGATGATACTAGCTGGTCTGTTAGAAAGTTGGCTATCAAGATGATACTAGCTGGTCTGTTAGAAAGTTGGCTATCATGATGATACAAAGCTGGTTTGTTAGAAAGTTGGCTATCAATGATGATACTAGCTGGTCTGTTAGAAAGTTGGTTATCAAGATGATAATAGCTGGTCTGTTAGAAAGTTGGCTATCATGATGATACTAGCTGGTCTGTTAGAAAGTTGGTTATCATGATGATACTAGCTGGTCTGTTAGAAAGTTTGCTTTCAAGATGATACTAGCTGGTCTGGTAGAAAGTTTGCCATCAAGATGATACTTAATAGATGATAACCTGTTTTAACCAGCTGTCTGGTAACTTCTTTTCAGCCATTTTTAACTAGCCGGTTAGTTATTTTCTTTATTGTAAAGAATCACCATTGATTACGTCAGCTGATATAAATAGACAAATCAATTCTTTTAATGAAACTAGGATCAAGTTGTCTAAGAGATTGGCGAAATGGTTTGTGTCTGTATAGCCAATAGATAGGGTACTGTAAGGCTACAAATTATTGCGAGATTGAAATTAATGTGTTAAATGCGACCTATCTGCGATCGCATTAATTTGTATCCGCATTTTTAAATACATATTCCCATGTGAGTTTTATGGAGTTCAAATATGGCTGACAGTAGTGAACATTGATATAGGGGTTAAGTAAATAAATTGAGACGGGTGGGATTAAGTAATTAGGTAATTATCTCTAAATTTGAAGCTGGTTAGTAATCAATGACGTTAAAAAAACAAAATATTTTCGCACTTGACTATTTAAAATCTTGATCATTGTTCATGTCTTCATGCATTAATCACTTTAGAATTTTGATGATATTAAAAAATGCGACACCTATCGTGGATCGCATTAATTTGTACTCGATTATGTAATTATAATGTGTATATTGAATGATGTAAAATATTGTTTATAGTGTATAGAAATATACTGCATCTTAAAATGAACTTGGCCAATAAGATCATATATTCATGAGTAAATATACCTGCTGTTAAAAATATAAATAAATATCATTACCATTCTTGAGAACTAAAATTCTATCTTCATGCTAAGACACAGTATCCCTTTAAAATCCATTCATATAACACATTCAAAGCAAAACTTGGCAGCACAACATCCACACGAATGAACAATTTTGATAATCCTTAAAGCAAACATAGCCAGTATTTTCAATATTGTATCTTACAATAAGATCACAGCTTTATTGGGGCAAAAATAAGATAGCACTGGATAAAACATGTTCTGCTATGAAATCTTTTGGAATTCCCTAAGGTTATTATTATACTAGGGCCATTTTAATAGATTAAAAATATTGACAATGTTTATAGACAACAAATTTACATTAAGATAATAACAACTTTTGGTTTATAATCATTTCTTTTCTGCATGGGGCTATATTAAGTTCAGAGGTTCCAACTTTTACAGTTTCCACTTCAGGAATGACCATCTATCTGTGACATACACTCTGTATTCTAATGGGAGTTTTTATATTATAACCTGGCAATCAAAAGCAGTTTTAATTATAACAAGACGCATCAGAAGAAATCATCTTATTTTATGCTGAGAAAATTGAAGGGAAGTGTCAGCAATAAATAACTAAATTTATTGAACAATAAAAATATCCTTTCATGCTTTTAATAAGGTGTCACATATTTGTACAGAGCCAATCATATAATGGTATCTTGGTTACATATAATTACCTTTAAATAGGTTATAAATTACAGGATAGTCAATTTGAATGGTCAAGTGGTCATCTGATATAAAGGCTGGTACAGCTTGTCACTGATATTCATCACAACTCTATACATTGTACTATGGTGAGAAAAGTCTGTACATAATTAGGTAATATTGAGGTAATGTTCGAAAATGAAACAGAAATTTCACACATATATAAAACTGTTCAAAATATAACAACCTTTCTCACCATTCCAAAAGTAGCCTTTTCATTTTTCTTTCTTCAACAAGTTCCATTTTCGCTTATTATCATATCAGACCTATCTCAGTCTTCACCTACTCATACTGAGAATTTAAATTTACATTTGTTCTTAGAGTTAGTTTTTCTATTATTAGTTGAAATGACACTGACACACAAAACCTACAATGTCTACTAATAACAGACTAATCAAGCTGAGCTGAGTATTTAATTTATAGACTTTATGTGTTAATGGCCCACAAATTACTTTCACACTATCTCTAGAAAGGAGTTAACCCTTTAACCTGCTGTACATTTATAAATAAATAGGTTTAAAAGACCTGGCATTAAGAGGACATGAAAAGGGTCTGTATGTTAAGGGTTAATGATATGAGATAAATCAATTCTATTCTTCTAAAGGTGACATAACTAACATTTATATACATGTGATATCAGAATATTATATAACATTTTATTTATTGAGAAATTGCTACAGTAAGAGAATAAAAGGCTGCGTGGTGGATTTAATTGAATTCAAATATTACCAACCTATCTCACAATGGGCTCTGGATTGATTGATCAGTTCAATGTCTATTCTACAGAACTTTTCCTTACATGTTCTATTTTTTAATTCTAGGCTGAATAAGAATGATTTTCGTTACCAATCGTAAAATATTCTTTTAAAACGATTAACTGGAAATATATAAAAACACACACAAAAATATTAATCTCAATCTCCCGCAAGAGATTGCGGATTATGTGAGGATAGGCATCAAATTCATAATAAAAACAACGTAAAAAATTATGGAAAGAGAGCGGTACTGCGATATCTACAAATTTTTAAATAAAATCACTATAAATTTAAGTTCTATACGGTACCGAATTGTTTCTAGCCGCAGTCTCACAAATGTTTAGGTTTCGTACGTGTATCCAAAGGCTTCCATGATTCCTTTTTTGATTCCCATTGACGTTATAACGTTCTGGTTTCCTTGGAGCTCCTATGACGTCCTTTTTCTTCGCTTTTCGTATCGTAATAAATAATTTGGATCATGACAGTAACATACCCTTCCACATGGACAGTTTATGACTTGTTGGTGTCCAATTGAAAAGTGCACATTCACCTCAAAATAATCCAAACAAAACTTGGCCAAACTTTTTGTATATATAAAAGTACTACAAGTAAAAAACAAGCTTAACAGGTGTAAAATATTAAAATTAATCTAGAAATTATGGACCCACGTGTACAAATATGTAAGTATATATGAAGAGAATATATTATAATATTAATTAAGTTTAAACTAGATCATCCTCCACTCAAGACCTCTAAAATCTGGTTTTTCTTGATCAACATGTTTACTTATTGTCCAGATGGTAAGAGGGACTGACCTGCAATATATAAGTGTCTTTGATTTTTTTTTTTCTATTCAACTTTATTGCCTCTTGTACTGTTTGAAAGAAAAGAGAGAAGCTATGGTGACATTATGATATGAGTATGTAATATTTGTCATCATAGATGTCACATTAGACATTTGCAACAGGATGTGCAAAATTATTAAAGAAAATCCATCAGACTCTGAGAGGAATTGCTACATTAACTTGAATTTTCAGTTTTTTCAACTCTATTTACCACTGTCAGTGATGCAGGTCACAAGGGCTAACATGGAAAAAACATGGATAATATACCAACGCCTTGTATTCTACAGGCTGTGCACATTGAAGATCCTATAGATTTTTTTCTTAATGATTACAGGAGTCTTCTCACAAGTCTAAAGTCTGCTTACTAAGATAATGATGGATGGACCAAGTCAAGTCTCAATCTGCCCATGAGGATGTAGGTTATTAAATCCATGTGATCACCTTAACAAGTAATTTCCCATACAGAGTTAAGTACAGTCAGTAGTAAACCATGTGCACTATGTACAAGCCTAGTCAGGCAAGTTAATCATTTCTCTATTTAAAATTAACCATTTATAATATCTTTTAGTCTATACATCATGTTTAATGTGAAAAAAAAAACTACAAAAGGTTATTATCATTGGAGCACCCTTACTGACTTATGAAGAAAAAATTACTTCTCTACGACTTTTTTATACGATATAATTATATTTAATAGTTAATATTATTATCATTGTTCTATATCTATACAGTATTCTGTGAGATTATCCAGCCCACAAATTATTCAACCTACACAGTTTTTGTTCTGACTAGACAAAGAAACTGGTAGTTGGGAGTAAATTATCAGGTAACACAACACAACAATAGACACACCCGATTCTAAAACTCACACACAATCAAATATTCATCAGTATCAAAAAGATACTGAATATGAAATACTACTGAATATATACAAATACAGACTATAAAATAAAACTGAATATATACAAATACTGAATATGATTGATAACTGAATATTATACATACTAAATATCATACATTACTGAGTATAATATCATGTTTTTTGTCCACGGTAGATAAGATCCCTGTTTATTAACTCCAGATGCAATTTGCATTGGATATTTGAATCAATGGTATATTTTTTATATTTTTCATTTTTAAGTTGCAAAACTGAAAAAATAGACTTTCAATATCAAGTTTGTTTCTAAATAAAAAGCCTAAATTTTAGGGACAAGAAAAAGACAAAAGACAAAAGAAAGAAATATTGAAAATAGGAGATATTTTGGGATTTTACAGTATATTAAGTTTCAAGTTTAACACTCATACATTTTAAAGGTGAAAAGTATACTTTATTAACATATATACAATTATAAACCTATATTTGTCATGGGCAAGGGTAATATCAAACCATATTACCAACCTTAAGTTTGCAACTAGTTATTTCAGATACAAGTAATACATTTGAATAAATATTGTTTTAAAAAAAAAGTAATGCATTTGAATAAAAATTTGAACTTACCCGGTGACACAAAACAACATTTTGAATTATCTTCCTAAAAGAATTATTGCTGGTATCACAAAGTCACACCATGTCTCATGGTTAAATTTAAGTCAAAACTTATACAGTTATTTACTTCTAATATAAATCTGAGATTAGTCAGTTTATCAAATGATTATAGACTTACACAGAGATAATCCTAGTTGTGTAAATTTTATCCACTAAGTCGCTTCCAAGATAGAAATTGTTCACACATTTTTTAATAATTATATGAACACAAAATATTCACAATCACAAAAATGTACACTTTGTAAGCAAATCTTTTAAAATAATCTTAAAAGAGATTCATAAAATCATTGAAAAGATATTCCAGTGCTTAATATCCATATATACCTGCATCACCCGACAAGTTCTACATGTACTCACAGTTGAAAAGTATTTTGTGACAGTAATCTTAGTTCACCCTCTATGCTCAGTGACAGAACGTAAATTAAAGTGTGTTGACTCCACCACGCGACAAGGTATTATAGTAGAGTGTATTAAAAGGGTTAAGGCAATGATGTTTTATCTTATTTAACATCTGTTGGTAAAGACAGGGGCCATTTACTCTCTATTTATACCCTTAATCAATTATTATCAAAGTCATTTCAATCCTTTTATCATATTTTATACATTTTCAACTAATCAATTATTTGGGGTGCATCTTCTGATCAAATCCAAAACTTTCAGAACATTTGAATAAATCTTCAAAAATAAACAAAGGCGTTTTGAATGAAAGCTTAATATGAAGTTATTCACTATCCCTTGTTGAAAAGTGGACTAACCTTTTATTATAAGGTAGGTAACATCTGTTTGGTCACATTCCATTTGAAATTAGGGGTGATCTTATGTCACGAACTGTATTGACATAATACAGTGTGTTTATTTAGGTGTAATGTGTGGAATAACCATGAAGAAACAACAGTGGATATTTGGTTTAAGATGTATCAGATTAAACAAGGAAAAGGTTGAAGTATTATTCAATATCAGACATTACTAGACATCCTCTAACCTGACTGGCTTCAGACAACTTCTATTCTTCAAGATTTTCATTTTTTAAGGGATAACCCTTACCCACTGGCTTAGACATTTTATTTTAAGATTTTCATTTTTTAAGGGATTAACGTTTCCCCTTGCATACCATGTTCATTTGTGAGAAAAAAATTTTAACATTTGATTTTTAAGTTTCCCCTTTGAATGACAAAAATGTTCATAAGTTGACTTGTTATGGAAGCTATCGCTTTAAGAACTTGTTGACAATAAACTAGCTGCCTATCTGATGGCTGTTTTGTTGTGGAATGGGTATTGAATTTGTTGCTGGACTGTTCCCAAATGATCTGGGGTCTGTTAGTGTTGCAGCAAGGCTGAGTTTGGTTGCTGGTTTATGGTCATAAATAAATTGTCTCTGGACGTGCAAAGCACGGGTAAAATAAACTGGTTGGTTTGATTTATGGTCACTATTGTATTGGTTCGGACAGTAAAAATTCATAGTGGTAAAAAGTTTCTAGACTGTAGGTGTCCTAATTGGTTGGTAGACTTGGCAGCTATTCCAGGTGAGTCTAATACTATTACCTGAGAGTCCTATAGGTGATACCTTGGCGCCTTTGCCCTGGTCGGGTCTTAAACACTATAACATGTGAGAGTATTCAATGTCCCCCTTTAGTATGCGTCTGGTTTTAAAATAGATGTGAAAAAAATATTTCCTCAAACCAAAAAAATTACATTCTTAAGACACATTTCATCATAGTATAAAAATTTCGCCATAATTAATAATAAATTTTTTAAAATTTATCCAAAAATACAAGTTAATTCAGCCTGTTATTTAACTATAATTTAAATATAATAGTTTATCCATGATATAATGTTGATTTTTCCATAAAATGACCCTTAACAAAGAGGGGGTGCGCACTATATACGGTTAAATAAATTTAGGGTATTTTTCCCAACGAAAATGCCGCAAGTCGATGTTAAGGATCCGCCATTTTGTCTTCCTTCATCGACATTCGCGGTAAAATTGATTCGTGTAAAAGATCGAATTATGATTTTAATAACGGCCCAACATGATTATTATCTTATAAATTAAATATTTATTGTTAAATATTTGAACAAAACTTAAGGATTAAAGTTAATTTTTGTGTTATTTGTATGGAAAATATTACGTGAAGACGAGAGGTACCAAAAATAATGATCACGGTGCAAGTATTTTGGATGGCTTTTATAGTAGGAACAATTGATTGTCATGCTTGATGACATGCCTCAATACGTTATCGAGTCTTGCCTGAATATAAACACGGTTACCAGAATAACTGGGTTTTAATATAATCCATTGTTTTCCTAATCATTCATCAGATATGATACACAAGGTTCACGTCGTCAATTTTTTCATTTCCGTTGAGAGATACTAGTCGATAAATCTTATGCGGGGGGTAAAAGCAGACGATAAAAATAAACTATTGAGAGAATCATGTCACTCCAGCGAGGATTAAAGACTTAATTAAGAAAGACAATGATATTTATTAACGTCAAACAAACGAAACAATCACATCTAAGTATTCACACAAAAGGAATTGACGCAATATCATGATTATTATTCGCATTATGATTACAAGTATAAAGGGGCCTATTAGTCTTACACCAAGTCAGTTACTGTTAGCCCTTCGAATTCCTGTCAATGATATCTTCTTCAATATGTCTAAGTTTACCGGGTAATTGCAGATTTTTCTTCAAGAAGAATATCATCCTCAGTACCGTCCATAGCATTAAAAAAAAACAAATCAGGTGAGTAGCGTAATTGAATAGCGCGGTATCTCAGTAAAGTCATGTACAATTTATCGATTAGTATAATAATTAAGTATTCACACAAAATGAACTGACGCAATATCATGATTATTATTCGCATTATGATTACAGGTAAAATGGGGCCTATCAGTCTGACACCAAGTCAGTTACCGTTAGCCCTTCGAATTCCTGTCAATGGTATCTTCTTCAATACGTCTAAGTTTACCGGGTAATTGCACATTTTTATTCCAATAGAATATCATCCTCGGTACCGTAATTTAATAGCATGATACATGGTTTCTAAATAGCACTCAATAAATACCATTACGAGAGATTAGAAGCAATAAATACGGGATTAAAATGGATTTTATTATAAAAATAAATAGTAGAAACGTAAGTTGCAGTGGAACATAAAAAAATCTATGAATGGTGACTTAAGTATTGACAACTATTTCCTGATATTGGTGTCTGTGAAATGCCAACTTAAAGTCGTATTTTTCCCTCTAAAAGGGGTGACACTATACATCACCCGTTTTTGCAGAGGCAAGGAAGGGGTACGCATTATACATGCCTGCGCACTATATTCGGAATTATACGGTACTAATTTAAGTTCTATTGCTATAAAATTTATATAAATGGAATGTCATATGTTTCTTCTATTTTGGTACAAACTTGAGAAGGATAATAAATAATCCCTATCAAATAAAGTGTGGTTAAAATTTATAGCCTTTCTTCATAGTGTCCTCTTCCCAATACCTTGACATCAGTAGGCACTTATCTTGTATCATTCCATTTGACATTTGAAAATAGATTACCTTACGTTAGGCACACATTATTTTGCCAAGGAAGTGTGTTTATATTTGATGTGCAAAAAAATATATATTTTTATCAACAGTCATTCATACCAGAATATTTTTCTGAAGTTTATATCACATATAATTCATCTTAAAATAATTGATAACATTTTCAAAAACATTCCAGAGTGGGAAGACTGTATTGTATCATACTTCATACATAACTATCTTTCTTTGTCATATACAAATTATGTTCAAAAGACAATTAATAAAAACACTGTAAGTAATGACAATAAAGTCTACAATAACTGTCAGTGTGATGTGATATAAGGGAAATAACTCTTTGTTTTAAAAGAAACTAATTTAATGTTGTCTGCATACATACGTAAAATCAGCAAACTATTTAAATAATTGGTGTTTATAATAAGTTAACCACATATTTTCAAAAAAAGACTAAAACTGAGCAGGGTAAAACTCACTTTAAACCCAAAGCCATATTTGAATTGACTGGCTACATTTTTGTATTTTGATTTTACAGATTAAGAATATTTGGAAGATATACCAAAAGTTAGAACTGATTTAGATTATTGAAACTGATTTAGATTATTAATACCAATTTAGATTACTGGTAGGCCCTACATGTTTATATTCTTGGAATATTTAATTGTAAAATCATATTTCCTGCAGTTGGAGACTGCATCTTAGTAAACATCAAATTTTAATTCTAAAGATTGGTCAATATGAGTATATATCATATTTATCAGTGAACTTACCCAGTGTCATAAAGTACCAGATTTCCCTTTAAATCTGGATAGCTCAAAATCCTAAGTCATTTTTGAAAAACACTTAATCAACTTATTAAGCGTTTTTCAATAATCAAATGCATCTTTATGGATAATTCATCTATTAATTATATCTATATATAAAGTTTTATTATTTTACATTTGAAACACACTTTCCACCTTATATTTTGGGTGAAAACCTCACGTTATGGAATGAATCTTCTCAAAAAACAATTTGTCTAAATAAATAGGCCTACCCTTAAATATTTCATGGGTTGGCATTTATTTTAAACCCAAACATATTCTAAAACTTTAAAGGTTTTGCATGAAGACAATGCCTCCAATTTTAAAAACTGAAACAAGACATGGATAACAGGTGCTTTCCCATAAATCTTATTGGTCTGTTTCTATGCAAATTACTCCAAAACTTGTTAATATTAAACGAGATTAGTCACAACACTTAACAACATTCAATAAGTTGGATTGATTGAATTGACTGCTTGTAATTAGTAATTAACTTATTAAGGGATAACTTACCTGTCCTTGTTAATCAAAGATTGATTGTCTCTCCCTTTAACATCTATCATATTGAGTTCAACAACATTTCGCATTAAATTATTCTTTTCATTTCGAACTCTATTCAATTCTTCTTCAAGTCTTTTTATTTTATCTGATTGAAATTCAATGATCTTGTCCTTTTCTAAAATAATCTGCCTTAGTTCCTCCATTATTCGATATTCACTCATCTCTGATGTAATTTCTTCACTCATCCTTGAAGATCAATAGTCATACTATTGATAAAGAAGCCCAATCAATCAAAATAAACAAGAGGCTTGGTCGGCCATGTTTTAATTTTTGACAGCAGATTCTGCTCACAAATTCACCTTTGACCAGAAAAGTGGACCGATCGTCCAATAATTATGTTCACCTAATATGTTGTGATTAATATTTAAAACTTTTACTTGCCAGCTACTTGATGTGATAAAAATTCATCCTCACTAAAGTTTTCAAACGAATGATCAAAGTTTACAAACTTTTTGTCCCACGGTGAACAAGATGAACTCTTTTGACACTTACGGAAGTCACGTGATAAGTTTGATAAAGGTAGACAGTACGTTTGTCAAATTCAAAGCCAATGACACAAATAATAATGATGATTCATAATCAAGACCTAGAAATTTAAAATGCAAAAGTCCTACTTTTTGGAAACAGATTGAGGTCACAGCAGTTAATTACTGATGCATACGTTCTTTGTTGTGACAAAGAGGAGTGAGGTCTAAAATAAGTCTTTTAATGCCAAATTAGGCGCAAAGCACAAATTATTAAGCTATGGTGGCTCTTATACGACATAATTCATTTTTTTATTTTGAATTACAATCTTTTATTTTCATAAGTTTGGTACTTTTTATTTAAAAACTTTATTTTCTACTTGGTGAAATTTAGGTGATGCTTATTGTTTTTTTTTTTAACAACTCCAAAACTGTTCATTGAAAACTCGTCAAAATCAAAATTGACCGCCATCATCTTAATTCCAATGTTCACACCAAGTTTCATCAAAATCCATTAAAAATTGAAGCTTCTATTGCAACAACAATAAAATTTTGACCTGCTTTTTATACGCCCACATGGAAATGTGGACGTATATTGCCGTCGCCCCTGTCCGCCCGTCCGTCGGTCCGTCCACATTTGTTGTATCCACAATAGAAGCTACAGTTTTTATCTGATCTTAATGAAACTTGGTTAATCCGAGTTCTCTGTGCTATAGGATAGTCGATTTTTATGATTTTTTTTATTTACTGACACTCCTGTATAGGAGAGTCAGTAAATATAAAAATCCTACAGCACAGAGAACTCGGATTAAAACTTGGTATACATGTATTTATCCCATACTTGACATGAAAAATAAAAATTTCAAATTTGTTTTAGATGAGTTTTTTTTCTCGTGTACTATGTCTGTGATGCATTCTAGATCCAAAAAAAAAAAAATTCAAATTTTTAGTTGGATAAAAGTGATATTCTTATAGACTATTGAATACAGCCCATTGAATAAACATATTGGTATTCGATGGGCGGGGCCAAAGGCTGTCATCGTTGAACGCATTTGCTTATTTCCATTAGAACCATGTGTTTTAGATGAGTTTTTTCTTATGTACTATGTCTGTGATGCATACTAGATAAAAAAAATCAAAATTTTTCAGTTGGATAAAAATTATATTCTTGTTTCCCGTTGAAAACAGGCCATTGAATAACTATTTGGGTATTCGATGGGCGGGGCCAAAGGCTGTCATCGTTCAACGCTTTCGCTTTATTTATCAGTAAATTTGAAATTTATATTTTTCAAATTAGGAATAGGATATCCAATGGCTAACTCGTGGATATGGTTTTAATGCCACTCGTGGCATAAAAACCATATCCACTCGTAGCCATAGGATATCCTCTATATATTGATGATATCTCGGTCAAGTTCGAAAATGGAAATTATCGCATAAACAGTTTTTGAGTTATTGCACTTGTCTTAGTAAAAACGCGTAAAATTTGATGGTATCCACAATAGAGACTACAGTTTTTATCCGATCTTAATGAAACTTGGTATACATGTATATATTGATGATATCTCGGTCAAGTTCGAAAATGGAACTTATCGCATGAACGTTTTTTTCGTTAATGCCCTTGACTTAGTAAAAACGCGTCAAATTTGGGTTGTATCCACAATAGAGACTACAGTTTTTATCCGATCTTAATGAAACTTGGTATAAATGTAGATATTGATGATATCTCGGTCAAGTTCGAAAATGGACATTTTCGCAGGAACGGTTTTTTATACGCCCACATGGAAGTGTGGACGTATATTGCCGTCGCCCCTGTCCGTCCGTCCGTCCACATTTGTTGTATCCACGATAGAGGCTACAGTTTTTATCCGATCTTAATGAAACTTGGTATACATGTATATATTGATGATATCTCGGTCAAGTTCGAAAAATGGAAATTATCGCATGAACGGTTTTTGAGTTATTGCACTTGACTTAGTAAAAACGCGTCAAATTTGGGTTGTATTCACGATAGAGGCTACAGTTTTTATCCGATCTGAATGAAACTTGGTATACATGTATATATTAAGGATATCTCGGTCAAGTTCGAAAATGGAAATTTTCACATGGACGGTTTTAGAGTTATTGCCTTTGACTTAGTAAAAACTCGTCAAATTTGGGTTGTATCCACAATAGAAGCTACAGTTTTTATCCGATCTTAATGAAACTTGGTATACATGTATATATTGATGATATCTCGGTCAAGTTCGAAAATGGAAATTATCCAATGAACGGATTTTGAGTTATTGCTCTTGACTTAAAAAAACGCATCAAATTTGGGTTGTATCCACGATAGAGGCTACAGTTTTTATCCCATCTTAATGAAACTTGGTATAAATGTATATATTGATGATATCTCGGTCAAGTTCAAAAATGGAAATTATCGAATGAACGGATTTTGAGTTATTGCCCTTGACTTAGTAAAATCCCGTCAAATTTGGGTTGTATCCACGATAGAGGCTACAGTTTTATCCGATCTTAATGAAACTTGGTATACATGTATATATTGATCGGATCTCAGTCAAGTTCGAAAATGGAAATATCGAATGAACGGATTTTGAGTTATTGCCCTTGACTTAGTTAAAACGCTTCAAATTTCGGTTGTATCCACGATAGAGGCTAAAGTTTTTATCCAATCTTAATGAAACTTGGTATCATGTATATATTATCGATAACAACAAGCAATAAATTATGGGGACGTAATTTGCGTTGCCCCTGCCTCTCTGTAGGTCCGTCAAATTTGTTGTATACACTATAGAAGCTACAATTTTCAATGAAATTGTATACATGAAAAAATTTTGGACTTTTTCTTCAGAAAATCTAATTTTCTAAGGGGCAATTGGAATTGATAAGACGGCTGTCAACTTCGAATTTGAAGATTTTTCGATTAACTGTTTTTGAGTTATTGCCCTTGACTTATTTACATCACGTCAAAATTTATTGTTGATGCAATAGAAGCTACAATTTTCAATGCATTTGAATGAAACTTGGTATGAGCATTGGAATTGATAAGGCGGTGGTTGTAGACAAGAAAGGCGATGTTTTTTTTATTCAGAAAGATGGGTAGAAGAAGAAATACAATTAAGACATACGCAGAGCGCATAACATATAGGTGCGTTCGAGTGTACTCGTGTTGACTCGAGTAGAAAATATCACATCCCCCTTATTTCAAGATAAATAAATTTACACATAAATTATTTAGAAAAGAGTCAGTGTCTATATTTCACTGGTGTTTTCACATTTCTTCCGGAACGGGTTTTTCGAACAGATGATTTGGTATTGGAAAGCGTTGTTGGAGGATGTATGGGCTGGTCTGGTGGTTTTAAAGTTGTCGCTGCACATTCTGGTTTCTTGGAACTGGTATCAAGTTGAGATGTTAAGTTTTATTGAGTTTTTGTTGGTTGTAATGACTGATTGGCTTCTGTATTAGAACATATGTTCTGAGAATGTAACTGATTGTGTCAAATTATCTTTAATACCTTTAGAATTATCTACTGGGACTTCTCTGATGTGCTGTCTGTTTCTTCTTATATGGTTACCATTCGTGGTTTTTAGAATGTAGGATCTAGGTGTATCTGATGAAGAAACTATAGTAGCAGGTTCCCATAGCTTGGTTTCATGGTGTTGTACTCTAACTGGTTGTCCAGAACATAGAGGGGTAGTTCTGTCAATCTGGCATGCTGATCGTGATAGAATTTCTGTGTCTGTTGGCGTTTCTGAAGTTGAGTTAGTACTTCGTCTGACTCTGGTAGTGGATTATTGATTTTCGCAGGAACAATGGTTCTGATATCTTTACTATCATGGAGAGCTACACCAGTAAGCAATCTACTTCAAAGCCCAGCTCAGTTATTAATGGGACGAAAAGTTGTATCCTTGTAGCTTGATGAGTAGGCGTTGCAAGCGGGGTGAGACGGCTGTTAATGGTTTATCTATAATCATAACCAATGGCTTGTGGTCAGTAATTACATGAAAACTACGACCATAGAGCCAAGTGTGGAAACGGCGAACACCAAACACAATAGCCAGCAGCTCTCTTTCGATGCATGCATAGCGTCTTTCTGTTTCTGTAAGACATTTACTTGCAAAGGCAACAGGACGGAGCTTGTCATGGTTATCATACTGGAGGATAGCGGTTCCTAAACCACGATTACTTGCATCACTCTCAAGATAGGCTGGTTTGTCAGGTTGGTAATAATTTACTAATGACTCGGCTGACACAGCTGCTTTCAAATCTTTAAATGCCTTCGTGTGATTTGCATCCCATTTGTACTCTGTGTCATGCTTTAGGAGATCTCTGAGAACTGTCGATCTAGTACTGTAATCTTTAATGAAGCCGGATAGATATGTGACCTTACCCAAGAACTGTTGTAATTCAGCTTTGTTGACTGGTTCTGGTACTGCGTTCAGGTCATCCACTTTCTGGGGATCTGGTTGAATTCCATTTTTGGTATAAATATTTCCAAAGAACTTAATCTGTTCTTTCTTGATATCACATTTGGCTGAGTTGAGTGCCAAACCATGTTCATTGGTTGAAACTATAAATTTATAGAGGTTCCTATCATGGTCTTCCTCTGTTTTACCAAACACTACTACGTCATCGGCTATTCCACACGTACCTTCGCATTTTTCCAGGATTCGATCTATCTTTAACTGGAACAAGTCCTAGCAGACAGTCCAAGTGGTAATCGCTGAAAACAGTATCTTCTTGCAGGTGCATGGAATGTCGTGAGTAGTTGACTCTCGGGATGTAGTTTTATGCTCCAATAGCTAGATTTTTCGTCAAGCTTTGAGAAGACTTGTGCATTGGCAAACTTATGGTTCAGCTCTTCTAATGTTGGGATTCGGTGGACGGATTAGTGCTCTGTTGAGGTGTCTGGGGTCTAAACATACCCTGATGGAGTTATCTGCCTTGGTAACGTAAGTCAGTGAGCTAACCCAATCGGTTGGTTCTTCTATTCTACGTATGATTCCAAGTTGTTCCATTTTATCAATTTCTTGCTGCACCCTATCTTTAAGAGCAATAAGAGTTCTTCGAGGTGCATCGAAGTGTGGTGGAACATTGGGGTCGACGTGTAGCTTATGGACTTTCTGAAACTCGCCAATTTTGTCAAATTGATCTGGAAAAAGTAGGTCAGCCACTGAATTGAGTGGTGTTGGTGGTCCTTCGAAGTGGTTGGTTTGAGTTATTTCACAATTCAGTTTGACGATGTTAAAATATACACAGGATTGCAAATCAAGAATCGGTGGACCCGGAACATCAACAATATAAAAGTTCACTGGTGACCACTTGGAGTTTTGATAATTACAGGATATCGTGGTCATGCCATAACATTCTATTGGAGTTCCATTATAGGCTGTCAAGGTGCTTGAGGCAGGGTTTACAGCTGATTGGATAGGTTTGTTGTTATCATCGATGTTTCCTGGGTACATACTGAAATACGTCCTTAAGGGGAGGGTATTTCCTTGTGCTCCGGTGTCGACTTTTAACTCTAGTCTCTTATTGCCCGATTTGTTTTGAAGATCGATGTTGAGCTTTACAAAAGCTTCACTCCTGCTTTCAGCTTGAGTTGTGACTGGTGATACATCTATCGTGTTGAAGGTAAAAGCCTCCAATTGTATGTTCAAGTCTGCAGGACTAGTGTCCACGTTGTCGAATCGTTTCTTGTATGTGGTTTGATCTGGTGTTTGTCTGGGTTTGTGAAACTTTGAACTCTTTCTCCCTCTAATTTGTGACCTTTGACGGAAGTTTTCTGGAACTTGGATGAAATGCATAGGCTTGCCCAGTGTCCTTCCTTATTACACTTCCTACAGGTGTCTTTCCTGGCTGGACAACGTTGCCTTCCTGGTTCATGGCTTCTACCACAACATTTACATCGACTGGTTTTATTGGCTGGTTCAAAAGCTGCAACTGTTAAGCTTTGAGTGTTCAGGGCCTGAAGTTCTTTGAGATGGTCTGTTGATGCCTCTTGACGATGAAGATGAAACTTGGTATGAGTATTGAAATAGATAAGATGGTGGTCAAGTTTTAATTTGACGATTTTTTGAGTTTTTGCCCTTGACTTCAATATCCATTTAGTGAATGTTTTTGAGTCATTGCTCAATTTATTTTTCAAATTCAATGCTGCAAGTGGGCGTATGTTACCTTGCCTGGCACGCTATCTTTTTACTAAGTCAAGGGCAATAACTCAAAAACCATTTAAAGAAAAATCATCAAATTCGATTTTGACTATCGTCTTCTCAATTCCAAATGCTCACACCAAGTTTTACCAAAATCCTAGCTTCTATTGTACCCACAGCAAATGTGGCTGGACTGACTGGGTGACAACAAAATACGTCCACATTCACATCACAAAGATATATTATAAAAGACAAAATGATTAGATTCTTACAAAGAAATACAAAAGCAATCCACAGCCTTTATATTGATACTCTCGTGCAACACGTCAGGGCCCCAGCAATGTCCCATCTACATCCAAAAACAGGAGCTTTAACTGTCATCAAAGGGAATTGTGCCTTTCATCATTTCTATGACTATGAAAGTAATAACACATACAAAATTTGGTGA
The DNA here is from genome assembly GCA_030562195.1 of Nipponacmea schrenckii. Classification (NCBI taxonomy): domain Eukaryota; kingdom Metazoa; phylum Mollusca; class Gastropoda; family Lottiidae; genus Nipponacmea; species Nipponacmea schrenckii. The sequence continues at coordinate 33,987,190 of JAUJPP010000005.1, forward strand.
AATATTTAATTTTATGAAGCACAAATTTCACTGAAAGCTGACATTCCCAAGTGAAATATTACATGATTATTTGACAATATGAAAAAAACAAACTAAATTTATCAATAACAATAGATAGCCAATCAACATAAAACAGATTATTAACTAGTTTTCTTGTGCATTAGCTAATAAGGTGCAGTTTTACAGTCATATATCATTCAGAATCATCACAACATAATATTCACCAATCCTGAACAATAATGCTTCCGAAAAAAAGATTGCAATGACATTTTCACAGAAATAGAGGTATTTGTCCACTCACAGAAAATGCAAGGTAAGATAGAAATACCAATATAACAATTTATTATAATTTTAAATGTAACATAATTTGTTAATGATCTCTAGTCAGAAATATCACACTTGGTTATATAAAAAAAAAAACAAATATAACCACCATGCCAGCAAGCAAAGAAAGGGAAGATCCATAATGTATTTGGGTAAGAAACTGAGATTCACCTAGGATTTATTTACTAAGGTTTTCCTTCACACTACCTATTCCAAGTTTTTGTTTAGTTGTTTTTTGGGTTTTTTGTGGGGGGGGGGGACCTTTCCTTTGTTAAGACTGAAAGCATGACATTGCTTCATTCCAATCTTCAAGTCGAAGTCTGTGTTTTTTTATTTGCCCCTGACCTAAGTGTTTTATTATTTGAATAGATAGTTACCTTATAAAATGCTTCAATTTACTCAAATGCATCAGCCACAGACTTCAATGGTGCAAAGCAAAGTTATAATATATAGCCAATCGACTTATGAAAACCTTCTTACAACTTTTGTTTTATATAGGAAAGAACCCTAAACCATAATAGATCAAATCATATATAATTTAATGTTATATCTACAACTTGCTTACATTTCTAAATTTGTGTTACATGATGACAGTAAATCCAATATTTCCACAAAACCCCCATTTTAGCACTCTTACAAAACTATACTAATGTGAACATTGAAAAGAAAAGGTATTTACATTATTTTGTTTTTTATAACTGAATGGGTAATAACATGAAATAATTATTAACAACAAAACATAATAAAAATAAATAGTGAAAACATTGCTGAATGTGCATAGATTATATACAAAATATATGAAATGACAACAACCTTATTGTGTTCACATGCCAGTTATATTGAGGTGCAAATTCTTATTACTTTTAATAAGCATAGCTATGAAATATTCAACTTTTAAACCATCTTTTTCACAACAGTGCAATAAAAATAGGGTAGTTATTTACATGGGTTTGTTCACATCATTTTCACCAAATGTGTTAAAATTAGTTCAATTTCTTTAATGTATATTACGGTTTGAAACTTTATTACTTTTGGGAAACATCAATTGACAAGACTGTTTCTACACATTAATTGATGAAGAAAGTATTTCATAATAAGCATCAAGGAATAGTGGAAGATTCTGTTGGTGATGACTATCAGCTAGACTCTGGATATTCAACTTAGTTATAACAAAACAAACCTTACTTTATTTGTATCCACTATAGTAACTTCAGTATTTACAATATAGTTTTTATAATAGTATAGAAGTTCATGCAGTTATACTTGACTAGAGACTGCTGTCACTAAAGTAATACATGTAATTGGAGTTTGAATATTAATGAAAACTGCAAATATAAGGCAGTTTTATTCAATATAAGAGTCTGGTGTAAAGAAATAACATATTTTTGTGTACTGAAAATATGATAGGAGACTAGAGCAATTCAAATTAGCACAAATATTTTAACTTTAAAATTATAAAAAGAAATCAATCTTTGACTAATAATAGTTATTAAATGCAATCCCAAATTAAATGGAACATAAAATGCATATTAGCTATAAATATTTATACATGATTGGTGCACAACCTTATTACAAATAACACAAGTAAAATACTGGATATTCAGATCTAATATCTCTGAACAATTATCTTCCTTCCAACATACTCAAAACTACATGATTTCTAGTATAGATATCTATAGATGAAGAAAGGTGTTTTGTCAACAAATAATCCAATTAATAGAAAATAAAACCTGACCTATAGTCTTGCAAAGTCTGGCAATTGGAAGGAAAAAATTCATCAACTTGTTTCAATTAATTTTTTGAAAAAGATTCTATATCAAAAGATCAAAACACATTTCAAAATAATACCAAGGTCTAAACATACATTCACAAATATAATTTATAATTCTTTATATACTTTTTAACACATCCATCTCCTTAGCAATACAGAAGGCAGGATTTTTTTCCAAATTTGCAAGGTATGAAATGAATATTCTCTTTTTATGCCTTTTACACATTGTGCAATCAATGAAAACAGTAAGATTGGCATCTATTTACTGAAATGTTTGTCTTACACGGCAAAATTTAATCATATCAAGGAAAATCAAGTGACAAATGTTGCTTCATAAAAAGTTTCATTTTGACCTTAAAGGTCTTCTGGCTTTTTTTTTTTACGTAATAAGAGTCTTCTTTTAGCATCATTCCAAATTTTCTGTCAGATGTACATGGTTCTCCTGGGAGAGGTATATAATGTTGTAACATACCCATGCTACAATCATTAGTTCTCACTTGTCTATATGTCACTGTGAATCAATATGTTACAAGTATTTTATAGCACGTTATTCTTTAATTTTTGAAGACATCAATAATTTAACTCCTAAAACTTGTGCTATAATTATACTTATTCACAAAAGCTGGAATATAATAGTGCATTTTCAATGGCCACATCATAAAATTATTAGTTGAAGTGGAATTGCCTAAGCCTCTGACTTATAACTGGAATGGAGCAAAAAAGGCTATTAGTGTACCAAATACACATAATAAGTTTAGAAGACCTCTCCAAAATCTGCCTAACAAGTTATCAAATCAAACTGATAACAAGTGGTTGCCTAGCAAGATACGCCCACTTTTCTGTTTTATCACAGGCAAAAACTCTAACATTACTTAGGTCTAATTCAAAATCTCATCAATATAAATGTTCAAACCAAATTTCATTAAGATAGCTTGCCAGGCAAGGTAATATACGCCCACTGGCAGCATTTATTTTGAATAAAAACTTTTCAGTACAGTAAAAATTAGCAGAATGAAATATTCAACCTTCCAGCCATATACTTATTTTCTAGGGTGTCTAGTTTCATTAAAATCTGTCAAGAATTATACCTAATATAAATAACAACTCATTAAATATTTTTTGGTATTTTCACGATTTGCAATAGGGTTTACCCTTAATAATATTTTGATATTTCTAATTTTTAATAGGGCTCATCCTTGGGTGATATTAAACAATTTCAGCGAGTTTTGTCAAAAATGGATGTTTAGTGTTTACAAGCTGAAAAGTGAAAGCGTTTTCAAAAACAAGGGCAATAACTGTCACTCAATATTTTTTATTTATCTGATTTTTAATAGGGTTCATCCTTGGGAGAAAACAAATACTCAAGCCATGTTTCATCAAAATCCATTAAAAAATTTTCTTTCTAGAGTGTTTACAAGCTAAAATTGAACGCGTTTTCAAGAACAAGGGCATTTACTGACACTAAATATATTTCAATTTTTTTGATTTAGGAAAGGGTTCATCCTTGGGTAAAAGCAAATACTCAAACCAAGTTTAATCATAATCCATTAAGAATCCTTCTTTCTAGAGTGTTCACAAGCTAAAATTGAAGGCGTTTTCAAGAACAAGAGCAGTAACTCATACTAAATATTTTTCGATTTCGCTGACTTTCAATAGGGTCATCCTTGAGTTATAACACACTCTCACACAAAGTTTCATCAAAATCGCTCAAGAATTGTGCCATGTAGAATGTTGACGAGACAAAAATCGAACACGTTTAAAAGAACAAGGGCAATAATTCATATTAGATATATTTTGATATTTTTAATTTTCAATAGGGCTCATCCCTGGGTGATATCAAACAATTTCAGTGAGTTTTGTCAACATTGGTCATGAATTGTGCTTTGAAGAATGTAAATAAGCAAAAAAGTTAAACGCGTTTTCAAACACAAGGGCAATAACTGACACTAAATATATGTCGATTTATTTAATTTTCAATAGGGTTCATCCTTGGGCAAAAACAAGTACTCAAGCCAAGTTTTATCAAAATCCATTAAGAATTGTTCTATCTAGAGTGTTTACAAGCTAAAATTGAACGCATTTTCAAAAACAAGGGCAATAACTGATACTAAATATTTTTCGATTGAACTGGTTTTCTATAGGTTTCATCCTTGGGTGATAACAAATACTCAAGCCAAGATTCATCAAAATCCATTAAGAATTGTTCTTTCAAAGGTGTTTACAAGCTAAAATTTAACACATTTTCAAGAACAAGGGCAATAACTCATACTAAATATTTTTTGATTTCGCTGATTTTCAATAGGGTTTATCCTTGAGTTATAACATACTCTCACATTAAGTTTAATCAAAATCAGTCAAGAATTGCACATTGTAGAGTGTTTACGAGCCATTCAAGAACAAGGGCAAGAACTCATACTATTTTTTTTCCGATTTTGCTGATTTTCAATAGGGTTCATCCTTGCGTGATCATAAACACTCATATAAAGTTTCATCAAAATCCGTTAAGAATTGCGCCCTCTAGAGTGTTTACGAGGAATTGTGGACGGACGGACCAGACCGAGGACCGACGGACGGCTGGGGTGACGACAATATACGCCCCATTTCATGTGGGCGTATAAAAATCGGATGAAAACTGTATTGTCTATCGCAATCACAAGCCAATTTCGCCGTGTTTTGACGGTCAAGTGCAATAATTTGAAAAATCTTCAATTTCGAACTTGACCAAGATAACATCAACTTCAATGATCACACCAAATTTCATTAAAATCAGATGAAAACTGTTGTCTCTATCATGTTCACAAGTCTATTTCGACACGTTTTGACTTAGTCAAGGCTACTAACTCAAAAAACGTTCACCAAAAAGTCGTCACTATCAAACTTATCCAAAATTTCATCAATATCAATGATAATACCAAATTTCATTCAAATCTAATAAAAATTGTGATCTCTATCGCGTTCACAAGCCAATTTTGTTGTATTTTGACTAAGTCAAGTGCAATAACTCAAAAACCATTCATCAAAAAATTGCCAATTTCGAACTTGTCCAAGATCTCATCAATATAAATGATCAAAGTTTCATTTAAATCCGACAAAAACTGTAGTCTCTATTGCGTTCACAAGCAATTGTGGACGGACCGATGGACGGGCAGGGGTGACGGCAATATACCACATTATAATGTGGGCATATGAAAATCAAAATCAACAAATATGACAGCTATAACTAAAACAACACTTGATATATAGGGATTGAATATTAATAGGCATACTGGATAACATGAAGATACAAGTATCATTTTTAATGATCAACAAAATATAGATGATGGTTTTCTTTTTCAAACTTGTCTTCCTCTGGTTGGTGTGTCTCCATGTCTTCTGGCCCATGTCTGTAATTTTTGTTGTAGTTGCTTACATTGTGGAGGAATAGGTGTACCATCACGCACATGGAGTATGGCTTTCTGGACAAAATTGTATGTGTTATATAAATGGTGTGGAAACTGCATGTTAAACACCCAATATGAAGCAAACAAGGTCGCAAATGCCATCGTGAACTCCTCGAATTCTTGTAATATTGTTTCCTCAGCAACCAAAAAGAACTCATCACTTTTAAAAATACTTCCTTTTGAAATAAGAATGGGAACAACTTGACCTTGTGTATCAACTTCTTCATCCTCCTTTATCTCTCGAATCATTTCTGTTACATCTTCATTGAAAACTAATGGCAATAAGCAGAGAGCTGTGACCATTTCCCAATACTGACGTAAAGCGATATTGTCTTGCTTGGCAGCATCTGCCTGTTTAAATATTGGGGCTGCTTTAGGTAAAGATTTGGCAGACTCGATAATACCAAGGGCATATTTGACACAATATTCTTGTATAGTGTGATCCAAATCAACTTTGGTAATTCTCTGAAATTCTGACAGCATCTGTTTGCTAGTAAATAAATAAGGGTAAGTTTCTATGACTGAGGGGATACCTGGCATTTCCACATCAATAAAAGATCTACGAACATCAAATGTCTCTTCCATAAACTTATTAATTTCTTCTGGGGTTTTACTTTCCCTTGGAATATGTTCTTTTTCTGCTATTTTGATTTTCTTCTCATCAATTTCCCCCTTTTCACTGCTATCCTCTTCTGAAGAACTTGATTTAAAACCAACCAAAGCAGTTGAAGGTATTGGAACTACTTCTGCTGTCATAGCAGCATGTTTACGTTTATTTTTCTGTGACATATCGTCAAACTCGGGCCACCTACAAAACAAAAGCAAGAAGTCAATGGCATAGTACTACAAAATTTGCTCCAATTATATTTTGACCATTATATTTGAGTGGCAAATTAGAAAATTAGACTTTTTTTTTTTTTCGGGAAGCTCCCTAGCCGAACTAGAAAATGGTATAGAAATTTGGTTTGAAAAATGCGATAAGATACATACTGGGATAGAAAATGAATATATAAAACTAAAAATTTTACGCATCAGTAGTTAGTAATTGCATAATAATAATATGCATAATTGCATAACTTTGTTGCTAATTATCTGATCGCTTTGAAAATTACAGAATATAGAGAAGTCGCCTATAGAAATAAAACTGCATCATAAAAAAATTTCTACCACTTCCGGTTCTTGCTTGAGAACTTCCGTTTTTTTAGAACCGAGTTGGTTCACCCAGCTTCCGGTGTATGTAAGAAATCAGTACAAAAGCTATACATATATATACTATCAGGCATAATTAGAACTCTTTTAGAATAAAAAATCCAAACCGGAAGTGATACTTTATGTGTCATCACAGAACGGTAACATTCAGCAAAATTTTAATAAGTCCGCTAATTTTTATTTGTCCGATTTTGGTGTTTTTCGAAACCTTGTTACTTTATCTAAAACTTGTTGGGAACAGAATTTCGATTTTCAAATTTAAATTTTTTTAATGCCTGATTGATTTTTTTTGAAAATTCAAAAGGCCAAATCAAATGACCTTGACCTTCAATGACCCTGAATTTTTTCAAGTAGAATGTTCTTGACCTAAGCTATCCACACATTTGCCTATTATGATCGACAACATACGACATGGTACCCGTTTAAGTATTTTGAAAATTCACAAGGCTATATCAAATGACCTTGACCTTCAATGACCATGAATTTTAAAACCGCATCATAAAATTTTTTCTACCACTTCCGGTTTTTGCGTGAGAGCTTCTGGTTTTTTAGAACCCTGCTGGGATCTGCACAGATATCAATAGTAGCTTCCTGTAGAGCCCCAGTCGGTGACGTCATCAAAGGCGTTAGATTTAGTGGAATTGCAAGCTACAACATCTATCCATGTTTGATATAGTAGATAAATTTCAACCCCTTGTCTTATTCACAAAAATAAATATTATTGACAATTCTGACCTTAAATATTTTTATGGTGGAACCTTAAAAACTTTCTCATTAATTTGCAATTGACTTTAAACTGTGGTGTAACACTATTACATAAAAAAACTTCGCGTATATTTTTTGAACCCATAGAGGTTCTTTGCCACTCTCGGAACTGTTCACAATTCTAGTTTTCTTTGTTTTTCATGTACCGGTACCAATATGTAATATGACATTTGAAGACAGAATGCAATGAGTAAGAATTTTTGATCTTTCTATTTATAAATATAAATAAAAAACTTCTCTCCTTCTAAAATTATCATTCAGTGCACTAAAAGAAATAATTATATGTTCAGGTTGTTTACATTTTCATAAGCAGATATCACCAATTACAATTTCATTTATAAAGAACGGTAGCTAATCCATTTAAAACATTATTATTGCAGTGCGTTCATCGAACGCACTGCTTTGTTTTTCGAAATGTTTTTTTTTTTTTTTTTTTTTTTCAAATTTCACATTCGATTATTCTCTAAGAAGGCAACTTGCCACAAAATACCTGTTGCAAACTGCGTGACTTGTATTTGGTAAATGCAAAATGACGTCATTGAGGTCAACCAGAAACGAGCTGTGGGCAATAGCGCTATTTTGGTTTTTGCTATTTATTACCTCTAGTTTTCGACTGATTTTGACAGAACTTCTTTTGCTAGCTTCTTTTAACTGCTAGCTACATAACTGCAGTTTCAAACTGCTAATTTCATTACTTTTGTAGCTGACTTTTTTCATTTCAATTTTTGGGGTTTTTTTTAACTTCTACAATTTTATTTCAATTCACCCGAAAACTTACAGGTAGATAGATATTTTTAATGAGATCAAAAATTATCTTTCAAATTTTCGACATCACTTCCGGATTCGACTTTATTCGCTTGTAAATTTTAAAAATCCACTTCCGGAATTCTTAAGATATTTCAAAGATAGCTTGCCAGGCAAGGTAACATACGCCCACTGGCAGCATTGAATTTGAAAAATAAATAGAGCAATGACTCAAAAACATTCACTAAATGGATATTGAAGTCAAGGGCAAAAACTCAAAAACACCAAGTTTCATCAAAATCCATTGAAAATTGTAGCTTCTATTGAACCACAAAAAAATTTTGACACAATCTTACTAAGTCAAGGGCAATAACTAAAAAACTGTTCATCAAAAAATCATCAAATTCGAACTTGACTGTGTCTTATCAATTCTAATGCTCACACCAAGTTTCATTTAAATCCATTGAAAATTGTAGCTTCTATTTTGTCTACAACAAATATAGAGGCAGGGGCAATAACTCCAGAACTGTTTATCGCAAAATCGTCCAAATCGAACTTGACCGCCCTCTTATCAATTCCAATGCTCATACCAAGTTTCATTAAAATCCATAGATAATTGTAGCTTCTATAGTGTCTACAGAAAATGAATTTTTACGCAATTTTACTTAGTCAAGGGCAATTACTCATAAACTATTCATCAAATAATCGTCAAATTTGAATTTCTGATAAAAACTGTGGCCTATATCGTGGATATAACCCAAATTTGACGCGTTTTTACTAAGTCAAGGGCAATAACTCAAAATCTGTTCATTCGATAATTTCCATTTTGGAACTAGACCGAGATATCATCAATATATACATGTATACCAAGTTTCATTAAGATCGGATAAAAACTGTAGCCTCTATCATGGATATAACCCTAATTTGACGCATTTTTACTAAGTCAAGGCAATAACTCAAAATCTGTTCATGCAATGATTTCCATTTTTGAACTTGACAGAGATATCATCAATATATACATGTATACCAAGTTTCATTAAGATCAGATAAAAACTGTAGCCTCTATTGTGGATACAACCCAAATTTGCCGCGTTTTTACTAAGTCAAGTGCAATAACTCAAAAAACGTTCATGCGATAATTTCCATTTTCGAACTTGACCGATATATCATCAATATATACATGTATACCAAGTTTCATTAGGATCGGATAAAAACTGTAGCCTCTATTGTGGATACAACCCAAATTTGACGCGCTTTTACTAAGTCAAGTGCAATAACTCAAAAACCGTTCATGCGATAATTTCCATTTTCGAACTTGGCCGAGATATCATCAATATATACATGTATACCAAGTTTCATTAAGATCGGATAAAAACTGTAGCTTCTATCGTGAATACAACCCAAATTTGACACGTTTTTACTAAGTCAAGGGCAATAACTCAAAATCTGTTCATTCGATAATTTCAATTTTCGAACTTGACCGAGATATCATCAATATATACATGTATACCAAGTTTCATTAAGATCGGATAAAAACTATAGCCTCTATTGTGGATACAACCCAAATTTGACGCGTTTTTACTAAGTCAAGGGCAATAACTCAAAAACCGTTCATGCGAAAATTTCCATTTTCGAACTTGACCGAGATATCATCAATATATACATGTATACCAAGTTTCATTAAGATCGGATAAAATCTGTAGCCTCTATTGTGGATACAACCCAAATTTGATGCGTTTTTATACGCCCACATGAAATGGGGGGCGTATATTGTCGTCACCCACATCCGTAGGTCCGTCCGTCCGTCGGTCCGTCCGTCCGTCCACAATTGCTCGTAAACACTCTACACGGTGTAATTCTTGACGGATTTAGATGAAACTTAATATGAGTGTTTATGATCACGCAAGGATGAACCCTATTGAAAATCAGCGAAATCGGAAAAAAATTAGTATGAGTTCGTGCCCTTGTTCTTGAATGGCTCGTAAACACTCTACAACGTGCAATTCTTGACCGATTTTGATGAAACTTGGTGTGAGAGTATGTTATAACTCAAGGATAAACCCTATCGAAAATCAGCGAAATCGAAAAACATTTAGTATGAGTTATTGCCCTTGTTCTTGAAAACGCGTTCAATTTTAGCTTGTAAACATTCTTGAGAGAACAATTTTTAATGGATTTTAATGAAACTTGGCCTGAGTATTTGTTATCACCCAAGGATGAAGCCTATTGAAAACCAGTCAAATCGAAAAAAAATTAATATCAGTTATTGCCCTTGTTTTTGAAAACGCGTTCAATTTTTAGCTTGTAAACACTCTACAAAGCACATTTACTGACCAATTTTGACGAAACTTGCTGAAATTGTTTAATATCACCCAAGAATGAACCCTTTTGAAAATAGCACATATCGAAATATATTTAATAGGAATTATTGCCTTTGTTCTATAAAATGTGTTGGATTTTTGCCTTGTAAACACTCTACAAGTCACAATTCTTGAGCGATTTTGACATAACTTGGCATGAGTATTTGTAATCACCTAAGGATGAACCCTATTGAAATTCAGTTAAATCGAAAAATATTTAGTATCAGTTATTGCCCTTGTGTTTGAAAACCGTTCAATTTTAGCTTGTAAGCACTCTAGAAAGAACAATTCTTATTGGATTTTGATAAAACTTGGCTTGAGTATTTGTTTTTACCCAAGGATGAACCATATTGAAAATCAAATAAATCGAAATATATTTAGTGTCAGTTATTGCCCTTGTGTTTGAAAACAGGTTTAACTTTTTAATAAATACTCTAGAAGGTACAATTCATGACCAATGTTGACAAAACTCACTGAAATTGTTGGATATCGCAAGGGATGAGCCTAATTGAAAATTAAAATTATCAAAATATATCTAATATGAATTATTGCCCTTGTTCTTTTAAACGCGTTCGATTTTTGTCTCGTAAACACTCTACATGGCACAATTCTTGATGGATTTCGATGAAACTTGGTGTGAGAGTGTGTTATAACTCAAGGATGAACCCTATTGAAAAGCGAAATCGAAAATTTTTTTAGTATTAGTTACTGCCCTTGTTCTTGAAAACGCATTCAATTTTAGCTTGTAAACACTCTAGAAAGAACTATTCTTAATGGATTTTGATTAACTTTGGCTTGAGTATTTGTTTTTACCCAAGGATGAACCCTATTATAAATCAAATAAATAGAAATATATTTAGTGTCAGTTATAGCCCTTGTTCTTGAAAACGCGTTCAATTTTAGCTTGTAAACACTCTAGAAAGAACAATTTTTAATGGATTTTGATGTAACTTGGCTGGAGTATTTGTTGTCTCCCAAGGATGAACTCTATTGAAAATCGAAAAATATTTAGTACAAGTTATTGCCCTTGTTTTTGAAAACGCGTTCAATTTAACTCGTAAACACTCTAGAAAGAACAATTTTGAATGGATTTTGATGAAGCTTGGCTTTAGTATTTGTTTTCTCACAAGGATAAACCCTATTGAAAATCAGATAAATCGAAAAATATTTAGTGTCAGTTATTGGGCCTGTTTTCAAAATCGCTTTCAACTTTTGGCTTGTGAACTCTCTAAACATTCATTTTTGACAAAACTCGCTGAAATTGTTTAATATCAACCAAGAATGAGCCTTATTAAGAATTAAAAATATCAAAATATTATTAAGGGTGAACCCTATTGCAAATCATAAAAATACTGAAAAATATTTAATGAGTTGAGTTAGGTACAATTCTTGACAGTTTTTAATGAAACTAGAGACCCTAGAAAAAAATATATGGTGGAAGGTTGAATATTTCATTCCACTTTTGTAACCTTACTGAAAAGTTTTTATTTGAAATAAATGCTGCCAGTGGGCGTATATTACCTTGCCTGGCAAGCTATCTTTACTAAGTCAAGGGCAATAACTCAAAATCCATTCATTCGATAATTTCAATTTTCGAACTTGACCGAGATATCATCAATATATACATGTATACCAAGTTTCATTAAGATCGGATAAAAACTATAGCCTCTATTGTGGATACAACCCAAATTTGACGCGTTTTTACTAAGTCAAGGGCAATAACTCAAAATCCATTCATGCCAAAATTTCCATTTTCGAACTTGACCGAGATATCATCAATATATACATGTATACCAAGTTTCATTAAGATCGGATAAAAACTGTAGCCTCTATCGTGGATACAACAAATGTGGACGGACCGACGGACAGGGGCGACGGCAATATACGTCCACATTTCCATGTGGGCGTATAAAAATTCATTTTGCAATATGCTAGAAATAGTAATTAAAAAAAAGAAGATGAAAAAATCCAGACCGGAAGCAAACGATAAGCCGCCATATTGAAATGTGAAACTTTTGTAAAATTTCAAATTCAAATTCAGGGGATAAAGCGATTTTCGTTATTTTTTCATATCTAATGACTAGAGTCGATTGTGCAACTTTCTTTGGGAGCCGATTTTTTAATTTTGATTTTCTTTTATTTCCATTTTAATTTTATTGGTGATGACAAAAACTTTAAAGGCCCATATTTTGTGACCTTAACCTTTGGTGACCTTGTGCCCTGAACACGATTTATTGCCCTTGATGATATCTACCCTCTGATATATTCATTTGTGTTGTTCGATGTCTACTTCCGGTTTTATAGCCGATTGAAATTTGTGATTTTTATTTTTAACGAGCTCTGTCACGTGAATTAATTCATAAATATCAAATATTTATATTGAATCTTATTAGGGTTCATCTGCTCTTTGTAATGATATATTAAACCACATATTTCCACCAAAAATGCGCTTTTTAATATTTGGAAATTTTATATTTTCTTCTCTACTAACTGTGCGTAATTTTCTTTAAATCGAAATTGGGCCTCTGGAGATGCTACGATTCGCGTAATTTTGATGTCTATAGAATGTTATATCGATTCCTGAATTATATTTGGAAACCGATTTTTGAGTTTTGATTTTGATTTAGATATTTTGACCGAAAGTAATATATAAAAACTTCGAATGGTCGTATATTGTAACCTTGACCTTTGGTGACCTTGTGAGCTGCACAAATGTGATAGCTCTCGAAAAGATTTATCCATTGATATATTATATTTTGATGTACGATGTATACTTTCCGTTTTATCACCATTTGAAAATTGCGAATTTCATCGTTAAAAACTGGTTGTTGAATTATGCGTTTGGGCGATCTACATGACACTAGTTTCAGCGAACCAATTATGATTTGAAATAAAACGACTTATACTCTGTAAAAATAACGTTACTGTTCTACGGATACTTTAAGGGGCAGTTTTAAAGCGTATATCAAAACTGCTACGCACTGCGTCAGAACCTCGTGAAGCCTGGGGATCTAGTCCTCTCTTTGTAATGATATATAAATCCACATATTTCCACCAAAAGTGCGCTTTTTAGTAATTGAAAATTTTGTATTTTCTTCTCTACTAACTGTGCGTAATTTTCTTTAAATCGAAATGGGGGTTCTGGAAATGTTCCGATTCGTGTAATTTTGATGCCTATAGAATGTAATATCGATTGCTGAATTATATTTGGAAACCGATTTTTGATTTTGATTTTGATATTTACCTGATAGTAATATATAAAAACTTCAAATGGTCGTATATTGTAACCTTGACCTTTGGTGACCTTGCGAGCTGCACAAATGTGATAGCTCTCGAAAAGATCTATCCATTGATATATTATATTTTGATGTACGATGTATACTGTCCGTTTTATCACCATTTCAAAATTGCGAATTTCATCGTTAAAAACTGTGTGTTGAGTTATGCGTTTGGGCGATCTACATAACACGAGTTTCAGCGAACCAATTATGCTTTGAAATAAAACGACTGTAAAAATACTCTGTAAAATAATGTTAGTGTTCTTTGTGGGGAAGTTTTAAAGCGTAGGCCTATATGAAAAACTGCTACGCACTGCGTCAGAACCTCGCGAAGCCTGGGGATCTAGTGTATTTTTTTACACTGGTATTTTCTTATTTCTGATTTTATATCATTGTTTTTCATTTTATTTTTTCATTTTATTGGGGGTTTTTTTCTTAAAAAAAAGATGGGGTTGAAAATACGATTTACTGTTAATCAAAATGTGCTTACGACAGCCGAAAACGAAATAACTGTTAGTAGTATACAATTACTTCTCCCAAAATAATTTCTGTAGTATCGGCTCGGGCAAAAGGAAATGCAAATATTTATTCATCATAGACGCATTAATTTGCCAGAATACATCGAAATTAATCTGTAAGAAACCGAAATATGTAGGACTTTTATGTCAAATCGCTAAATATATTGAGCAGCTGTTCATGTAAACTCCAACATGAAATGGGCCTGGCTGTGGACATACATTTTTAGGATGTGGACAAAAATTGTTCGCCTCTTGTAGAGTAAACTACACACTTTACTACATACAAAGCAGTCAGTTAAATATATACCAAGTCTAAAAATCCTTTAAATATGTTCTTCAATTAACAATGATAAAGTATACGATCAAATAAAAGTATGGCAACAAAAACCACCTGCTTCCAAATAGTAATCTACTCACTTTTCGTCTGTAGCCATGTTGGAAATCTCGGGAGCAGTTATTAATACTTTCACAAGCAGTGTTACAATATTATCACTATCTATGTACATTTATTTGCATAATACATTTTTTTAAAATAAAATGCCTGTGTTCAAATGAATCTCTTAAATGAATTTATTCATTCGCGTCTGTTGGTTTGTTAGACGCTACACAGTACAAGGTAATTATGCTGGGAGGTCCTAGTCCGAAATAAAGTACTCACCTGATAAATAAAGACCTAATACAAATAAAAACGAAAATCTTACACCCTACTGTAATTTTTTTTCTTGTAAAATTGGGGCCAAATTTATTTTGAAATAGTCAATGGTACCTTAACATACTTGTCTTGGGGCTGTTAGAAACATGCCACTTAATTTCGTGTATCTTTAAATGTGATGAGAATATTAAGTCAATAACTGCATAATTAACCATCTTTGAGAACACGTCGACTGCAGATAGGTAACATACCTCGGAGAAGTAGAAAATCTTCATCGTAATATAACCACCAAAGACTTAAAGTGTCCGTAAGTTTTCGACTATAAACTGGTCCAGTATTTATAAGGCCTGTATGTCGAGAAAACTGATCTCAAACGATTCCCCAAAATAATAGGCCTATCTCTGGTAAATCAGAAATGGAATGATTCTTCAAAAATTGAAAAGCAAAACAGAGCTATATACATGTTAGCTTACTATTATGTCTGTTAATTGCGTTAAAGGAATACTGCGTCTTAGCATGAACATAACATTTAAGTTCTCAAGAATGGTCAATATGAGTATATATTCATCAATGAAACTTACCTTGTGTCATAAAGTAACAGAGTTCCTTAAAATCTGGAAAACTAAAAAAGCGAAGTCATTTTTGAAAAACTTTCAATAATAAAATTCATCTTTGTGGATAATTACTTTCTTGGATATATATTTAATTTTTTTTTATGTTATTTATGGTAGCAGGTATATTTACCGATGAATAGAGCTCTTACTGGCCAAGTTTAAACTTTTCAATTTTATGTTCATTCTTATCCCTTTAATAAGATAGAATGAAAAAAATAAGAAGCAAAACATCCATTTAGCATAAAGGTTCGGCTAGTTTCTGAAACCATAGTTGTATATTAGCCTATGAAAGTATAATCTATAAGTTTTGAATAAATATCGTTTACATGATTTAAATTCCATGTTAAAGATAGGTTTATAGAATAAATTAGGACTATTAGATTCGCTAATCGTTATAATTTGGGTTTCTCATTGAGCTTATTTTTGCGTCTCTAACATTAAAGGAAGACGAATTAAACAAGCCGTTCTAAGCCAACCAGCAGAAAATTGCACGTGAGCCACTATAAACAGTCTACATCACTTATATAATTTTGGTACAAGTTTGTTACATCTTAGCTACCGCTTTTTTTAGATCACATCAATAAACTATAATTAAATATGCATACAAAGTTTGATGAGGTCATTTTCACTAGGCCATAGTCAAAAACTTGTAAACTTTTAATAACCTCAGTTCTTGATCCTATTTGAAAATCTTGAATTCTCTTTAACTTTCAGATCAGAGACATTATATTATGGCATTTGCTGATTCTGTGCAAATAGTTAAATGGATATATGACTTCTTCTTTCTTATTATATGATATCCCATTTTTCTATTAGGCCTCCTATAATACAAACATTTTAGATCTTAATAGTCGAAATATTTAATTCTCATTAGCATTTGTTTGCATCATGTTTTATAAATAACTTATGTCATCCTGATCTTGATCATTGGCACCATGAAACTATAAAAAATTATTTTGTTTATTGGAAATGAAAAATACAAAAAAAAAGTGATCAGGTATTGATATGAGGTTGTTTGATGATAGAAGATGCATGGGACTGTCTTGATGATAAGGTTAATGCTATAGTCAATATGGCTTACCTTGTTTTCTACACAATTAAGGTTTTGTATTGCGTTGTTTAAACTATATATTAATGTTATTATAACACCTGAATTAAAATGGTATTTTGAACATTTAGTTGAAGTATATAATACACAATATTGGACTATACCTGCTATGTAATAGTGGATGAGTTCAGGTTTATAACGGTGCTATTTTAATAATGTTTCTCCTGAATATTTCGAGTCAGGCTGACCCATGAACATGTAGCGAATAAGAGGATATCGATTGAGTTGGTCTGAGACTGAGTTATAGATAACTATATATCATATAATATTGTATGTATATTAGTCTATACCATATCACAGTCCACCAGTTTATATGACCCCCTCCCCCATTTCAAATA